>OY829915.1:228151263-228314507 GCA_963691935.1 Nephrotoma guestfalica
AAAAGCAAACATGAAAAATGGTGTAGAGTACTCACCATAATACCGTAAATAATTTCAAGTGTTTGAAATAAATCCCAAGTATCTCTACATAGCCCATATAAAATACTATACAAAGACATCTTTACATACGTTCTTGTGAGGATGAGAAGCATCAAATTAAATAAAAAAAAAAACTAAGAAATTTTTGTTTTATCAGCATCAAAATGTATGATATGAATTCAAACATACAGATAGATTACACACAAATCATAAAAAGAAATCTTTTAAGCATCTTATTCATAAAATAAAAAACGATTACACTGCTCTTCGCACAATGTACATATTCTTAATGTTTCGAGATGATATATATATATGTGTGTGTGTGTGTCTGTGTGTGTGTGTGTGCAAGAGCTTTCTCTTTACAATAAAACTGTATAACATAATAAAAATCTATATAAGAGCATTAAAAATGAAAATAAAATTCTTTTGTAATTAAATTGTTCATTTCAAGCTTTCATATACAACATGAACATCTCGCTGTTCATTAAATTTCAACTTTTTCACTCTTCTTCTTCGACTTTATCTCCCTTTTATTACTTTGTTTTGTGAGTGTGCTTTTTTTTAAAGAAGATATCGTTCAATTCATTTTGGTATTTTATTTTTTTATTTCGTGTTTTTTTTTTATAAATTTTGGAAAAGGCAATAAAGCACAATATATTAGAGCTTTTCACATTGATGCTTTAATTTTATTTTTCAATTCGTCTTTTTACTCAATTTTTATTCAGTCGAATGATTTTTTGCGGTGAAGTATTGAAAATAATACAGTGGGAAATTTTTTCTTTGGAAAACCAAAAATTTGTAATGGAATGGTTATTCATCGAAGAGGCCATCTGTGTTTGATGTGTAAGTTTCCAATGCAAAATCTACTTTGGAGTAAAAGCAATTATTTTTGACAAAAATAT
Organism: Nephrotoma guestfalica; assembly: GCA_963691935.1. NCBI lineage: Eukaryota > Metazoa > Arthropoda > Insecta > Diptera > Tipulidae > Nephrotoma > Nephrotoma guestfalica. The sequence continues at coordinate 228,152,205 of OY829915.1, forward strand.
GCTTAAATAATGAATTAAACTTCTAAAGAAGGTTTTTTATAAATGGGATTTTTAAAACATTTATTGATCACTGATTTGTGGTAATCGTTAAAATATCAGCACCACAGTTGGTTTTATAGGTTTATCTTGCGCTATCAGCAGAAGTCAAAAGTTCTTTATAATTGGAATGTACTTTGAACAAAAATAATTATAAATGGTCGATCCCTGGTATCGATCATATGAATAAGAAGCAGTAACTGCAACAGTTGTTGCACGAAACTTTTAAAAAATTTCGAAACTTTGTTAAGCTTAAATGAGGAATTTAGGTCGAAATTCCTATACATATATGTAAAGACTTGGTTTTTTATGATCGCCTTACCATAAACGCTAAATGGTCGGTTGCTAAAAACTACAATAGTTGCACGAAACTATAATGAAAAGTTATGTCAAAGTCAAAAGTTCGATATACAAGGGATCCAGAAACTCACTGGCACGAATGGCACAGTTGGATTCCTTGAAGAAAGCAAAGATAACTTTACTTATATTACTGCACGGCGGTGCTTCAATGGCAAGTTATATGCGTTTAGAAAAGTCCTTCCATCGAAGAACCCTAAGTTGAAGAAACTGGTTTATCTTAATCGTTTGAAAGCTTAAACACATAACCATCGGAGTCAGTCCAATAAACAAATTGTGTAAATAACTGTGTTCGTTACGCCAAAAGTATTGGTTACTAGTGGAAGTTTTTGAGATATTGGCCAAAAACTGCCAATTAATTAATGAAATATTAAAATTTTTCAAAAGGATTGGCTATTGGTTAATAACCAAGTATATTTCAGCATGAACAGATCCTAGAATTTTGTTCAAAACTTACTTTAAAATCCCTGATCAATACTACTTTCCAAATTTCATCGTCATTCTTTAAGAATAAAACTTCGGAGATCAATCAATTTAAGGATCACTTTTACTATTTTATTCCGCTGGGATGTTTCATTTAGTGAAAGAAGAGATACAAAATGAATAAAAAATATTTAAATATAATTTAAAAATATATTCTCTTTTGTGTTGGTGCTGCCACTTGCGGCGAGTAGCGTAATACAACATTTTTCCTGCAGTGTCAAAATGAATTATGGTTGTTTTTATTGATGACGAAAGGTTAAATTGGCCAAATCGATCAAATCAATTCGGTGACGAAGACTCCCTCAGTCGTTTAACCTACCCACTAGTGAAAACGTGAGAGTGTCGCGAAATAGTCCGTAACAGTGCTGAAAGATATTTTCAGTTGTATGTATTGGTGAGAATATTTTTTACATTTTTCAAATAGTTTATTTATTTCATTGGTTCGTTTGTTAATTTATTAGGTTCGCTTCGGTCTGTAAGACCACGTTATTAAAGTTTTGACAAAAATGTAATAAATATCCTTTGTCTAAAACCATTTTCCCGTCCTTTTGAAGGTTTCCATACGTCTGGATGTCACTGCCACTGATGTTTTAAGAAAGGCGTTTGAGGTTTGAATTGTTTCGCCAATCTTCTATTAATTTTAATTAATAGAATTCAAAAGCTTTTAAGACTAGTACATGAAGGGGGTCTAGTACCTATCATAGATCAAAATAGATAGATGAAAAATCTGGAAGAATGACAAAAAACAGTTTTCAACAACAAAAACCAAGAAATTGAATAATATATTGGATTATTGAATAAACACGCGAAACAATAAGTTCAGAGAGACTCTGGTATCCTGCTATCGAGAAAGTAGCGAGACCTATTTAAAGTTTTATTATTTTAATATTTTCACTTCGCAGGTTGTCTAGAAATAGGGATTTTCCTATTTCTATAACTCCGCCCACCTTATGGAGGAAATAAGGTAGCTTGGTAAGTCCGTAAATCTTGAGTCCAACCATTCCAGTAGTACGTGCTTAAACAGCTTTGCGCCTGACGACAGCTTACGACAGCTAAATAATATTACTATTTTTTGTTTCTAAAAGGCAGCCAAATTCGTCGGGAGAAGCCTTGGGTGGGATGCTGGTGGTTTGTAGATAGATTATAGTTATCTATCTACAATCCACCAGCATATTTAACTGAACACTAAAGCTCACTATCGAATTTATTTGCTGGCGCCCCACTCGAGGCTTCTCCAGACGAATTTGGCTGCCGTTTTAATAAGGTTACACAATTATGTTACTTTCGGATTAATGTGTGTCTGGTCTTTTGGGGCAGACTGCTGCTGGATGAGATATACTAGCGGTGGGACTAATCTCGTTTTCCGTCAATTTTACAATCACTTTTACAGTTCCCATGCATGTGAAGTTAGACCTAACCAGTATAGAACTAACTTTAGGATTAGTTTAGCACAAACTTCACGCGCTTGTATACGCGCGTGAAGTTAGACCTAACTTAATCCTAACCAACAAAAACAAACGAAAATTTGTATGTATTGGTTTAAATTTAAAACAAGAATGTCATTTAGGCGAAATATTGAATTTGTGAACTAATTCTAATTGCAATTTATAATATTTTCTTAAGAAATTGAATATTTCGAGACCTAATATGTTTATCAAAAATGTTATGACTAATGGCTTGGAATATATGTAGTCCTAACCTAGACCTATCAGAAAAATATAACAACATTCACATAATAAACATATTAGGTCTCGAGATATTCAATTTTTTAAGAAAATCCTAACTTCTTAGGTTAGTAAAGACTAACAAAAAATTAATTTGATCGCGAAAAAATTATTAGCTTTTCAAATGGCTTGGACCTTGGAGACCTATAAAAAAAACATAATAACATTCTTGATAAACATATTAGGTTTCGAGATATTCATATATTCAATTTCTTAAGAAAATATTAAATTCTTATATCCCATCCTAATAAATGTTGAACCTAATTATTTATTATAAATTGCAATTGGAATTATGTAGTTCACAAATTCAATATTTCGCCTAAATGATATACTTTTTTACATTTTAACCAATACATACAAATTTTCGTTTGATTTTGTTGGTTAGGATTAAGTTAGGTCTAACTACAAACGCGTTCTAAATATGTACTAACACAAGCAACAGTTCCTTGACGTGGATTGTATAGTTGCTATCGCATTAGTTCTCTCTGCGGCCATCGCATGGTACTTGCAAAACAAGAAATTTATAATGATTTGAAAGTAGGAGAGGTGAACTGCTTTATTGCACGCGGCTTAGTTAATTATCTTTTTTTAGATTATTATTTGTTTCGGAATTTAAAAAATATCTTCAACCTAAAATTGCAGGTAAGAGTTTTCTTTGTGAAGAACTACAAACCGCACACTAACAAATATGTTTGCTACAATCCAATTAAAACCAATTCTCACAAAAAGATTAAAATGTGACATCTTCCTACTCTCCCACAAATTTAAAACATGCAGACAAATTTCCATATGTCAATTATGTCTGTAACAATATTAATTACATAACCAGATAATGATTACAATACGTCATATACATATTCATATACGTAATGTTTTTTGACATCGCGACATGAGCACATCTGTCACAAAGATTCCAGCATATCATACTATACCTCATCATATACTCGTACATATAAAATCTCTTTTTTTTGTTATACGTATACGATACACACACACACACAAGATACTTTTATGTTCCTTTATCCGCATCATCTTGTGAGCTTTTTAATTCTTCGTTAAATAATCCCTTTCATATTTTAAAAAAAATTAAATTATATTAACATTTATTTCGCCGAGGCTGCAAAATCGTAATGTTACATTTTGTATTTATGTAAGGTACTCTCGTACTTCACGTAAGAACCATAAAAATGCTATATGGAATGACAAAACATCTCTCCGACCTGATATCTGTACATATACGAGTACATATTCTTATTACACGAACACATCCCACAGAACACTTTTTTTGTGCTTTTTGTGTTTATTTCGTGCCATATTCCTGAGTGCGATATGAGAATATTTTTTAGAAGATTTCGTTGCTTTTGCCGCCGCCTTTGGTGTTGTTGTTGTCATTGTTTTTCATCATTTCATTGTTCTTGTTGTTTGTTGTACGATTACGTACCATACTCGTGTATAGACACCAACAAAAGGCAAAATTGGTTATTCCTATATGTGTGTGAGCTTAAAATGTTGAAATGACTTTGGGGGGAAAGCAAGACTTTTCAATTTTAAAAATTAAAAAGTCATGTAAATTATTTAAAATTTGTAAGAATGCAAGTTACCGAAAAATTAACTAAATTTGTGCTTAAAGCCAAACCCGGTCTATAGTTTTGTTAATCTTTAGTTCTGCTCCTTGTACATAATACATTAAACATACCTACTTCCATATGATGCGTGATATTTTGTCACATACGTGTATTATCAAATCTGTTGCTTGTGGTTATTGTGTCAATTATTTTTTTTCATTCTGTTCCATTAAAGTTCTTACATATGATGATAGTACGACGAAAGCCAAATACTGGTACAATCCAAATAAAATGTATACGTAAAAATTGTTATCCAAACGCGTGTAATACAAATCTGATCTAAGAATTTTCCTGATAGACGTGAAACGAAGAAATTGCCTCAAAGCTAATATTCTCTTCCTCGTATTTTAAGATAACAATATATAGAGGAATAATAATAAGTTAAAGAAGAAATAAATTCTTGGCGTAAGAATAAGAATGAAGAATTTATTGATTTGATGATTGAGTATATGAAATTGATATATGTAGGAGCAGAGATGATATTTTTGCTTTATGAAAAGTACTTCGATACTTTCGAGTGAGTTTTAGTACTTGAGAAGAAAATAATAACAATAACGAAAATCCAATGAATATCATCGAGAGATCAGGGCGTTTACAATTCTGACTCCTGTGACTAAGATATTTTATCAGTTTTGTGATTAAAGTTACTAATGTAGTTTAATATTTTGGCCGAAGTGTAAAATTTTGCGAAACTTCAACTCTTTATTATGGAATTCTCTGCCATAACATAGCTTTAGTCTTTTATTGGTTTAAATAATAGGTCAAAACTCCCGATAATAAATTTAAATTACTCGGCAAATTTTCATCTCGATTAATTAAATACTTGTAACGCCTATATAAAACCACGTTAGAGGTAAAGAAAGGTAATTAAAGAAATCCTTATAAATGTTCTTGATTAGATTAATCCCATTTCGTCAATAAAAAAATTAAATGTTTAATTTTGGAAATAGGACAGCGTATACTTCACGAGTTATTCACATTCAAATTTGGGATGCTGTATAAGATAGCGGAAATTTCTCAGCGGAAAATAAGAGATTTCGCTACTCGCCGCAAGTGGCAGCACGATCACAAAAGAGAATTTAATTTGTCATATAATTACCAGCGGAAATTTATTATTCATTTTGTATCTCTTTTTTCACTAAATAAAACATCCCAGCGGAATAAAATATTAAAAATGATCCTTAAAATGACAAATTGATTGATCTCCGAAGTAAAGGTACTCGGTAAATGAAATCTTGAAATTTAACAATATTCCGTCTTTCCGCCATACTAAAAGAATGACGATGAAATTTGGATAAAAGTATTGATCAGGGGTCCAAAACTCAGGAAAAAATTCTAGGATCTGTTCATGCTGGACTAAACTAGGCCATTTCATAACCAATCCTTTTGAAAATTTAAATTTTTTTATCAACTTATTATCAGTTTTTGCCCAATATCTCAAAAACTTCCACTAGTAACCAATACTCTCGATTGTTTTTCTAATAGCTTAGGTCATACTGAGACTACGAGAAAAATTTTGGGAAAATTGATGGATTAGAATTTTCACTATAATTTTTTATAGTAGAGACATTGGTTACTAGTGGAAGTTTTTGAGATATTGGCCAAAAACTGAAAATAACTTATATGGCCGCAGAAAATAAAAAAATTATAGTGAAAATTCTAATCCATCAATTTTCCCCAAATTTTGGGGTTACCAATACGAAAGTATTGGTTACTAGTGGAAGTTTTTGAGATATTGCCAAAAACTGAAAATAACATATATGGCCGCAGAAAATCAAAAAATTATAGTGAAAATTCTAATCCATCAATTTTCCCCGAACTTGCCTCGTAGTCTCAGTATGACCTAAGCTATTAGAAAAACAATCGAAAGTATTGGTTACTAGTGGAAGTTTTTGAGATACTGCCAAAAACTGAAAATAACATATATGGCCGCAGAAAATCAAAAAATTTTAATGAAAATTCTAATCCATCAATTTTCCCCAAATTTTCCTCGTAGGCTCAGTATGACCTAAGCTATTATAAAAACAATCGAAAGTATTGGTTACTAGTGAAAGTTTTCGAGATATTGGCAAAAACTAAAAATAGCATATATGGCCGCAGAAAATCAAAAAATTATAGTGAAAATTCTAATCCATCAATTTTCCCCGAACTTTCCTCGTAGTCTCAGTATGACCTAAGCTATTAGAAAAACAATCGAAAGTATTGGTTACTAGTGGAAGTTTTTGAGATGTTGGCCAAAAACTGAAAATAACTTATATGGCCGCAGAAAATCAAAAAATTATAGTGAAAATTCTAATCCATCAATTTTCCCCGAACTTTCCTCGTAGTCTCAGTATGACCTAAGCTATTAGAAAAACAATCGAAAGTATTGGTTACTAGTGGAAGTTTTTGAGATATTGCCAAAAACTGAAAATAACTTATATGGCCGCAGAAAATCAAAAAATTATAGTGAAAATTCTAACCCATCAATTTTCCCCGAACTTTCCTCGTAGTCTCAGTATGACCTAAGCTATTAGAAAAACAATCGAAAGTATTGGTTACTAGTGGAAGTTTTTGAGATATTGGCCAAAAACTGAAAATAACATATATGGCAGCAGAAAATCAAAAAATTATAGTGAAAATTCTAATCCATCAATTTTCCCCAAATTTTCCTCGTAGTCTCAGTATGACCTAAGAAGCTATTAGAAAAACAATCGAAAGTATTGGTTACTAGTGGAAGTTTTTGAGATATTGGCCAAAAACTGAAAATAACTTATATGGCCGCAGAAAATCAAAAAATTATAATGAAAATTCTAATCCATCAATTTTCCCCGAACTTTCCTCGTAGTCTCAGTATGACCTAAGCTATTAGAAAAACAATCGAAAGTATTGGTTACTAGTGGAAGTTTTTGAGATATTGCCAAAAACTGAAAATAACATATATGGCCGCAGAAAATCAGAAAATTATAGTGAAAATTCTAATCCATCAATTTTCCCCGAACTTTCCTCGAAGTCTCAGTATGACCTAAGCTATTAGAAAAACAATCGAAAGTATTGGTTACTAGTGGAAGTTTTTGAGATATTGGCCAAAAACTGAAAATAACTTATATGGCCGCAGAAAATCAAAAAATTATAATGAAAATTCTAATCCATCAATTTTCACCGAACTTTCCTCGTAGTCTCAGTATGACCTAAGCTATTAGAAAAACAATCGAAAGTATTGGTTACTAGTGAAAGTTTTTGAGATATTGCCAAAAACTGAAAATAACATATATGGCCGCAGAAAATCAAAAAATTATAGTGAAAATTCTAATCCATCAATTTTCCCCAAATTTTCCTCGTAGTCTCAGTATGACCTAAGCTATTAGAAACACAATCGAAAGTATTGGTTACTAGTGGAAGTTTTTGAGATATTGGGCAAAAACTGATAATAAGTTGATAAAAAATTTAAATTTTCAAAAGGATTGGTTATGAAATGGCCTAGTTTAGTCCAGCATGAACAGATCCTAGAATTTTTTCCTGAGTTTTGGACCCCTGATCAATACTTTTATCCAAATTTCATCGTCATTCTTTTAGTATGGCGGAAAGACGGAATATTGTTAAATTTCAAGATTTCATTTACCGAGTACCTTTACTTCGGAGATCAATCAATTTGTCATTTTAAGGATCATTTTTAATATTTTATTCCGCTGGGATGTTTTATTTAGTGAAAAAAGAGATACAAAATGAATAATAAATTTCCGCTGGTAATTATATGACAAATTAAATTCTCTTTTGTGATCGTGCTGCCACTTGCGGCGAGTAGCGAAATCTCTTATTTTCCGCTGAGAAATTTCCGCTATCTTATACAGCATAAATTTGGGGGTCCTGACATTTTTTTGTTGTTTTTTGTTGTTGTAAATAAAGTATTAATTGTCCAATGCATCTAATATCCATTGAAGGTCAATTAAAATCCCCCTTTTCATTCACGCACACACCACCCATTCACACTATTACAGTATACCAACTGCGCATTGCAAGCTCAATGTCAACCTGTACATTGACATAAACGGTGGGTTGTCGCTGAATTCTGCACTCCAACAGAGGGTCTTAGTTGTGTTTATTAACATCACCGATCGTTAGATGGTATTCGAACCCAGTACTTGTCCGGACATTGGTCTGACAGAGCACTAAATTTGTTCCTTTCGATTAAGATTGTTGTTGTTGGGGCATGGAAGTTTGCATTCTAAAAGGTCTGCCCAAGCCAAAGTTTTATGTGTAAGCGGTTAAATATTTTTACTCATAGTACTGCAGAATTTCTGACAAAAAAGATCACAAAATGTCCACTCTTTTCAATAATCCCTAAACAAACTGAAACCCCTAATATTTTGTATCGTTATTTTTCAGAAAATTCAAAGTTAAACAATTAAGAAAGAAGACTATAAAACTTAAAAATGCAGATGAATTCCTCAAATAAAATCGAGCGTTACGATAGGCATGGTTTTAAAGTTTTTCCTGATTTTTTTCAAAAACAGCACCAGAGGCCCTCAACAGTTAAAATACCACTGCTTGTCAAGCAAAAAATGGTGGGATGTTAAATATTTATTTTCAAAGGAGCTTGTTGGTTGTTTCTGGTATCCAAATTACCCAACATTACGATAGATTTGCAAGAGCTGCTTGACATGAACATGGTCAAGGTTATTAATATTGATTTAACTCGCTGTATGCCTATCTCTGCTATGTAAGGTCCTGCAAAATTCTATTTTGATGTGAGTCCAGTGTACTTTCAAGCTTGGTTCAGTATTTTGTTTCTCAAAAATTCAATACTTTTGATTTATTGAGAATTATCCCTGTGTAGGAGGTGTTCTCTCTCTTCGTGCATTTTGAACTCTCATTGTTTCTCGAGTGTAGTGTCTGCTTTTGCTAATCATTTAGAAATAAATAAATCGGCATGAGTGTTTATGCATACAAGTTAAAACATGTATTCCATCATATCATCAAAATATTCAACAACATAAACATGTTGACAAAATAACTAAAGTTACAAAGTCAGATACTTTACGTTTTATCGTTTATTTTGCATATTCAGATTTAGATAATTTAGCTTATAACGTTTCTATATTCTCCCTCTCTCTCTCCGCACCCTAACTTTTGTATATAAAAGATATAATAATTGAAATTAAGTTAATTTGAGTTTGAGATTGAATAAATTTTAACATAATTTCAAAAACATTTTTATAAACAAAGCTAAACACTTAGTTTTACTGGTGTTGAGACAGGGACCACCAAAGTAAAGTGTAAAAGTTGTAATTCTTATAATAATTACTGTATCTATAAGACCAAAATACAAAGTTGCAGAATAACCGTTCATACAATCGGCGTGTCCAAAGTATACCACATCCGAAGTGCACGATAAAGAACTTCAAGGAAATTCGAATCCTTGGATTATACAAACGACAATAGGAGACACAACCTCAAACCTGAAATTCACTATTTTGTAAAAACTAAACGTTTGTAAAACTACATTATACAAAATCTTTTAAAACCACAAAATATCAATAAAATCTGTTAACTATAAACAAAAAAAATGAACCAAATGGCTACGTTAGGCTAATCAATTGATGCAATTGTACAACTAAATGGAACACTCAATACATAACTTGAGCTAACAAAAAAATTAGAAAGAAATTAAAGCAAGTGGAGATTCAAAAACAACTACAACTAAATAATGACAAAAAAATTACTACAAGGACCAACAAATTAAAATGCTTTACAAGAAACCAGTAAATGTCCCGACTGTATCAACAATTATTTGATGGAAATCCGTTGCTCAATGTTTCATAAAAATCACTATATGGTGTAGTTTTACAAAGCAACCACCAGAAAGTAAGAAGAACCTCAGACTCAACTGTATGGGTGACATATCCAAAATGTTCAGCATACAAAAACCTTCAACCCTATCGGAAGCCTATTCATAATGTCTGGAGATCCAAAATTTAAACTTCAGAAACCTCGTTACATAACAAAAACTTCAATAGCGCGGTTGCCGTTTCAGTTAATCAAATAACTACATCTCGAGATCAATAAATTACACCAAGCCGTAGATGAGTCAATGAAAACAATAAACTTACCCGTAAGTGCAGATGTAAACGTAAACACACAAAAACAAAAATGGGTATTTTATTTGGAGGAGCAGAACGAAGAAGACTATGAATTATCAAGAATTATAGTGAAATAGAAGACGTATCGTAATTGATGAGTTATCATCAACAAATATATTGTTGTTTATTAAATCAAACTACTCGTATCACAGTATAGCCAAAGTTTGTAAATATCGATTTCGATTTCAATTTCAATTTCAAAGATCAATGTTCAATGTTCAATGTTCAATATTCAATGTTCAATGTTCAATGTTTAATGTTCAATGTTCAATGTTCAATGTTCAATGTTCAATGTTCAATGTTCAATGTTCAATGTTCAATGTTCAATGTTCAATGTTGAATGTTCAAGGTTCAATGTTCCATGTTCAATGTTCTATGTTCAATGTTCAATGTTCAATGTTGAATGTTCAAGGTTCAATGTTCCATGTTCAATGTTCCATGTTCAATGTTCTATGTTCAATCTTCAATGTTCAATGTTTAATGTTCAATGTACAATGTTCAATGTTCATGTTCAATGTTCATGTTCAATGTTCAATGTTCAATTCCAATTTCGATTTCAATGTTCAATGTTCAAAGTTCAATGTTCAATGTACAATGTTCAATGTTCATGTTCAATGTTCATGTTCAATGTTCAATGTTCAATGTTCAATTCCAATTTCGATTTCAATTTCAATTTCAATTTCAATTTCAATTTCAGTTTCAGTTTCAATTTCAATTTCAATTTCAATTTCAATGTTCATTGTTCATTGTTCATTGTTCAAAGTTCAAAGTTCAATGTTCAATGTTCAATTTCAATTTCAATTTAAATTTCTATTGCAATTTCAATTTTAATTCAAAATTTAAATTTAAATTTCCAATTTCCAATTTCCAATTTCCAATTTTTAATTTCCAATTTTCAATTTCCAATTTCCAATTTCCGATTTCCAATTTCCAATTTCCAGTTTCTAATTTCTAATTTCCAATTTCCAATTTTCAATTCAATTTTAATTTCAATTTTAATTTCGATTTCGATTTCGATTTCAATTTCAATTTCAATTTCAATTTCAATTTCAATTTCAATTTCAATTTCAACTCCAATTTCAATTTCAATTTCAATTTCAATTTCAATTTCAATTTCAATTTCAATTTCAATTTCAATTTCAATTTCAATTTCAATTTCAATTTCAATTTCAATTTCAATTTCAATTTCAATTTCAATTTCAATTTCAATTTCAATTTAAATTTAAATTTTAATTTCAATTTTAATTTCTTCAATTTCAATTTCAACTTCTTCAATTTCAATTTCAACTTCAATTTCAATTTCAATTTCAATTTCAATTTCGATTTCGATTTCAATTTCAATTTTAAATTCAATTTTTTTTTTTTTTTTTATCTCTGCAATCTGTTTTATGTTTTTTGGGGCCAGTGTGTAGGCCAATTCGAGGACGTACGGTCATAGGTCCGATTTTGTTACCATCTGCACATTGCACTTACACTGTTTTGCACTCCGACAGGGGGTCATAGATGTGGTCCATTTCATCACAGATCGTAGTCTGTTGATGAAAATTCCCTTTTGCATCCTGCCCCTATCTGGATTCGAACCCGGTACCTCCCGATCCAAACGCCAAAGCTTTAACCACTGTGCCATTTGGTCGGTAAATTCAATTTTAATTTCAATTTCAGTTTCTGTTCCAATTTCAATTTCTATTTCGATTTCGATTTCAATTTTAGTTTCAACCAATTTCAGTTTCAGGGGGAAAGTTATGAAACCGTGATTAACGCGAGTGGTAAAACGATTAAAATTGAATTAACCAAAACGTAAAATAATAAAATATATAAAATAAAAATAATAAAATAAACAGAAAAGATATAAATGAAAGTTAATTGCTTAAAATTAATGTGTCGAGTCAGGCGTTTGCAAGGCCTTGTCGAAGGCCTTATTAAAGTCCGATGGAATCACATTAAGCTCAATTAAGTTATTTGATTTAGATTTTCCTTCTGAAATGCTTTACAGTTTGGATGGGACTTGCGGTTTTAAATGAAAAAGTAAGACGTCGGTAAAAATTCTTTCTAAAATTTTCAGAATGCTTCAAAGTTTAGCTATTTTAGTTGGAAACATCCGATCCGGTATATTAAATACCTTGATCCAGAAAAAACATCAAAAGTAGTAATGACATGTTGCCACTTACATAATTGCTTACGTAAGAAGAAGGACGCCTATTTGAAACCAGATTTAGATGTGGAAGATTGTTTTGGCCAAATTGAACAAGGTAGCTTTAGCTTAAGAACACAATTCTTTGGTATGAAACGTTCAACAAACCTAAAACCTTCATCTGCTGTTAATTTAGCTTATGGCACATCAGTGTACTATTTTAATAATATATTTGAAAAAATAGACTTACTAGGCCTGTTTCAATTTGCAAGTTCACATCTTGAGTTAGCTCGTACATTGTAGAAATACTCTCGTGCTGTATTTCATGATCTTGAAGAAATAACAGATCATTAAATACCAAAAACTGGGGAAATAAGTGTCATCTGTACCCGTGGCAATTTTTGCTTTGCGTTACCTTCCTTAAGGCGTGAATTAGTTTTGGGAAACAGACTTAATTTTTGGTGCATCAAATAACGGTCAACTATATTCATTCATACACAGAATAAAATTCTCTGTTATAGCCGGCTATCACCATTGTATGAATTTAAATAATGCAGCTGACAAGCACAACAATACACTTTTAATCATGACTGCTCAAAACAAACATGTTTGATATTTCGTTAAACATACTCAAGAAAGGTCTAAGCCAAAGTTTTAATTCGAAATACCGGAAGTAGATGAATCTGGCGGTTTTTATCTGCCAGCATTTCTGTTTTTTGCAGGTGGCAGTTGGCAATTTCAAAATAAACTTTTTGCCTGCTTAGTTTAGTTAGACTTTTTTTTTGAAATTTTCATATTTTCAAAATCTCTGAGCTAAATCCCAACAAAAACTAGGGGAAGACAACAATAAGCAATAATCAACATTGTCTACGAATTTTCTACATACTCTACGAATTTTCGACATTGTCTACACCAAACATGTCGAAAATTCCAGATTAATCGTAGACACACAACACTGCTCTGGCGTGAGTATTCATTATGAAATGGTAAATCAAGCTAATACAAAAGCAAGTGTCAGCTGTCAAATCGGTTGTCAAACAAAACAGTGTTATACCAACTTAAAGATGTGAACTTCTAAAAAACCACCCTTTATGTAGAAACTACGAAATCATTGTACAAAATTTACTCTGAAACAGTTAGTTACTGCTCAGACGTATACCTCTCAATTGAATAAAAGTTTCCAGTTAAACATCTCTATGTCTTTAAAGTAGCAGTTTAAGCTATTACACTCATGTATATTGAAATAAATAAATAATTTCTCAAATTACCCTCGAATATTTAATAAGCTTAAATTGTACCCTAAAAGGACTATTGTGGTATAAGTACAAACGACTTAAGCCAGCTGTTTTTTGATGAGAAGTATCTAAAGGTTTGGAGGTCATAGCATTAACGTAATTGCGGTTAATTGTATCTAGTTTTAATCATCGCGCAAGAATTGTGATTTGAATATGCATGTAATTTTCCTTGTACAATAAATCAAATTTTTTGGGGCTAAATTTTCGTTATCATTCGTGCTGCATTCCTGTATCAGAAAGACGAGTTGTTCAAACTTTCTTGAATTAAACACAAAAGTTTTCTTTTGAAAGGAGAAATATTTTACCCAGATGCCGTTGCTAAAAATTTTAATGTTTCACAGTTAGTGTTACAATACAACTACAAAGATAGGTACTTAATAATGACACTTGGGGCGTTTAATACATAACCCAAAAAGCGCATTCCGCAATTACCACAAAATATTATAAATTTTAAATTCAAAAAAACCGCAGTGACTATTTCATTTTATTAACTTAGGGAATATCCTGAATTGAATATCCTGTTATTTATATTTTTTGGTTAATTTCTATTTTCCAACCTTTCTTATTTTTTACACACACGTAGACATATTGCCTTCAAAAATAAAACTAAACCCATTAATAAATTGTATCTTCCGCATGAAATATTGTCCTACATAATATGGAATATTGTCTGGCCGACTAACTCCTCTAAATTTAATTACGGTTTCCCAACCAAAAATATGAAACTTTTAACTACTAAACTTGTTTTCAACCCCATGAATAATTTAATCATATTATCCTTTCGAATATATTTAAAAAAGCCAAAGAATTTAAATTCGAGAACAAAAAATGATATCCTCAATAACTCTGAGTATGAAAACACACATGGAGGCAGCAGCAGGAAAATAAAAAATACTAAAAATTATTGTTGGTTAAAAAAAGATAAATGTACGAGTACGTAAATATCTAAATATACGTACATATATAACGTTACATATTTTCACTTGAGTGTGAAAATCATAAACACACAGAGATTGAGTCATATTTTCCACCAGAGAATATTTAGGGCTGTTGAATGGGAAAATATTACACGAGCAACAACAACAACGCCAACGAAACATAAACTCACACATAATACATAACGAGAATTTTTGTGTGTGCTTTGTTATTCTTTCATTTATGTATATGGATATTTGGAGATTTTACTGCTGTCGGACATGTACCAGCAATGTACAACGAGTTACATAAAAAATATGCCCAAAGAATCTTTCCCACGAGAATTCATCTTCAAATTATTTTACGTTTGCACATTTTGCAGCAGCAACAACAACAACAACGCAAATAAAACATTATTCAGCATTATATCCCTAAAAATATGCATAATCCCGAAAGAAATGTTTCACAATGTTTGATATGGAAAAAGATTAATTTATGATAATGAATTTTCCACCAAAGAATGAAAAAAAAAAATATTTGATTGTATTCGTCTAATGTTGTTCCTGTTTTTTATTGTGTGTTGTTAAGGATATGTTTGTCCCGAAAAAAAAAAAATTGGCGCATGCTCTCCGCAGGCAACAATAAATTTATGTAATATTTTTTTGTGTTTGTTTCTAATACACACAAATATACACACGAAGGAAAAAGGAAAACAAAATTCTTAAACCATTTTTTTTTGTTTAACCCTTGTGAGAGTAGCATAAAAAAATTTCCCTTAATACATTTTCCCCTAAATCCGAATATTTAGTTGTTAGTTGTACAAGATAGAGAATTTGGAGAATATTTAGGGATGCGAACCGAATTGTATTATATAAAAAATTGACACTGGAAAAATCTTGCACTTAACATTGTTATTGTAATTTATTGGTGGGTGCCATCAAAACCACAATTACGTTTTTTGGCAAAAACTGTTTTTTCCAAATTCAACCTCCGTACAGCTCAGACAGATTTACTGAGGCGGAGAAGGTCGACTACATTCTACAAAACTCTTCAGTTACTGATATGTACGAAAATCTTGAAAGAGTGCTAATCGATCGCTTCCCCATCTTCGATGAGCCTAAATTAGAGACTATTTTAAGCAAAAACGATATTCGTGATCAAAAACGATCGGATATCTTGCACCGAATAAAATCGTTGGCCGACAAAAAATTTTCGGTCAATGTAATTACAAAATTATGGATTTAGCAACTGAATAGTTATGTTCAAGCCACGCTAATCCCACAACAGGAAGAAGCGGAAAATCAGACCGCTGGAATTGCCGATAAGCTCCACGATATCTTTGGCAAGAGGACTCAGAGCTTGGGTTCAATTAGTCACGACACGAGAACACCTAGCTCAGAAATACACGCACCAAGCTCACTAGAAAATTCTTCACACATTCAGCGATAATCTTTGCGTTCCTAATCGCCTTGAAAACGAACACCTTCTTCTTAGAAAAAACTACCATCGTCGCCAACCCAGGGAATTTTAATTTCACGAAGCAACGAACGATTGCCAAGATACCAATTTCCACAAAACTGGTGTTAATATTAAGCAAGATTTGGCCACATAGCATCAAAATGCACTCTACCATGCACTTTTTGTTTCCGGTTCCCAAAACCAATAAGTTTGAAGGTTACAGCGGCAAACCTAAGACAATCGATAAATTGCCGCCTCTTTCTACGGTATTCAGTAAACAATACCATATTCATTATCGGCATAGGAGCTAATTTAAGTGTAATTCAGTATATCAAATATACTATTGCTACGGAAAAATAACACAAGCAGGATTTACTGAAAGCAGCAAATGGCACCACCACACTTACGGTACCAAGTTATTAGAGCCAATATCAACAGCCCTGGATATGAAGAAAAGCAGTCAGCACAACATCAGCACGCTTTGATATACCTTCACCATTATTTTTTACAATCAACAATTCCTTTTCCCTGAAATTTCCTTCTTTAATACATCCACCAAAATACAATTCTCCGTCTCAGAAATTCTAGCGTTTCATCAACAAAATCGTAAAGGGCATTGATTTTAATTATATTGACGGCATTTAATTATATTCTCGACATCAAGAGACGAGAAAGAACATCTACTCCATTTTGGAAAAAATTGTAAAATTATGGTGTCCTATTAACACAGCAAAATTTTTGTTTGGGATTAGCAACCTTGACATTCTCAGTCACAAAATTACACCTAATGACATTCTGCCGCCTGAAGGACGAATTAATGCTATTAGAGAATTCCCAGCACCGCAATTGCTCCAAACAAATTCAAAAATTTGTCGGTATGGTAAATTATTACTCCCGATTTATCCCAATTGTTCCAATTCATGCTCAATTGGCAACACTTTTCAACAAACCCAAAATGCCTCAAAATTTGTCTTGTCCTGAATAAAAAAAGGCACATCTGCTTGATGCTAAAAATATAGCATGCCCACTAATGCATCAAACGCATCTTTAAGTGCAGTCTTACAACAAATAAATAAAGACTTGGGAACCTCTTGGATTTTTGTCCAAAAAGCTTTCGGATACTAAAACTGAATTAGAGTTAAACAGAGCCTAATTGTTAAGCTAATTCAGTCAAGTTCAGAGGCCAACAGAGGATTGAGTCATAATCAACTGAAGAGCCATTCACTGTGGTGGAGTGGATCAACATTTTTTAAAACTGATGCAGATCAATGACCAGTTCTTCAGAAAATTATATTATGTGATGACTGTGAATGTCGAGATAACCCACAAGTGATGGTCGCGATTCGCTCCGATGTATCTATACCCTAATAATAGAAGAATTAATTAAAAGGCATTCTAGTTATGACAAAATCGTGAGTAGTTTGATCATGATACGAATGACGAGCAGCAGAAACATCAATAATACGATTTACCCAGCAACAATACTGCCGAAATGATTTATTTCACCAGCACTCGCAAACAATTAAATCAGTTCCTGGACCTTAAGGTCTTCTACGAGTAGGTGGTCGGATTGAGAAAGCAATTGCAAGTTTAAATCCGATATATCCAAAAAATTAGTGATGAAATACCACAAAGGCAATTTACATTGTGGTGCCTTATTCGACGAAAATTCTGGGTTGTTCACAGTCGAAATACTATAAAATCAGCAACAACAGCCAGCAACAACGCAATCGTCAACAGAACTCTCATTCAATTAGGGATGGTTTGGATTAGCAGACGATGTATACAATCGAAATTTGCATAGAGAGCAGCAATTTAATGTCAATGAGCTGCAAACATTAATTAAAACAAATTTGGCAAAACTGACGATACAACAACACAATGCATATAACCGTTCTGTGAATGATATTTCACAACAAATTGGCGGTTTGTTTCTGCTCGATGCACTCGGTGGAACAGGTACAACATTTCTGATATTATTGATTTTGGAGACTATTCGCTTACAAAATAGCATTGCATTGGCCGAAGCATTTAATTACATTGCAGCAACTCTTTTGGATGGAGGGAGAACAGCCCACTCTGTACCCATATGCAACATAAAAAGGAATTCAGAAATGGGAAAAGTTTTGCAAACATGTAAAATACTAAATAATAATATGGGATGATTGCACAATGGCCCAAAAAAAATCTTTGGAAGCAATCAATCGGACGCTCCAAGGTTTAAGAGGTAATACAGAGTCAATCGTAGGTGCACGCATTTTTTGCTGGCTGGTGATTTTCGTCAGAGTCTACCAGTTATACCACGTCCCACACCAGCCGATGACTTAATGCATATCTCAAATCATTTGGCAAAATGTTCAGAAAATTATATTGGCTACCAACATGCGTGTTCAACTGCAAATTGCATTAGCATTCCATCAGATTTTTGTAACTTTGCACAGCCAATTTACGAATTGATTAACAGCGTGTTTTAAAACATTAATTGCTGTTACAAAAATCACCAATGGCTAAACGAACGTGCCTTATTGGCGGCCAAAAACAATGATGGCAATGCTTTTAACAGAGCCATTCAAAATCAAGTATCTGGCAATTCTACAACGTATAAGTCAGTTGATCAAGGAGAAGTTGTCAATTATCCGGTCGAATTCCAGAACTCACTCGATTTGTCAGGATTACCACCACACGAATTGATATTGAGAATTGGTGTACACATCAATAAACTTCTAAATATACAGTCCACGCCGGGTATCAGCTATATGTTGCATATGTAAATACCCTTTGCTGCAAAAAGGCGTTGCAGCGCAAGCCGGGTAATCGCTAGTATTTAATATTTATCTTATGACCTGAAAAACAAAAATCGTATCAGCAACAGAACTATTAGAAATGATTAAGAATTGGTCTGACTCAGAAAACGATTTCAGCGAAGATTATGAAGAGATTGAAGAAGCCGCAATGGAACAAATTTTAGAGGGTGGCTTTATACCCGCGGCTGAGAATATCGAGAAAGATGTTTTTGGTTTGGAAAACCTTCCTATAGATGTTATTTTTAAAAACAATACTTGCATCACCTTGAATTGAAAAATATGTATAAACAATTTTTCTGGAAAAGCACTGCGTTTGAAAATAATCAGAACAATAATCGTTATATTGGTGATCAAAATTTTCCAACCAATGTTCTAAGATTAAATACACCGCCACAATTGTTTAAATATTTCTTTACGGAAACAATTTTAGATCAAATTGTACAACAGTCCAACTATTATAGTACAGAAAATAATTTCGGAGTAAATGCAAATACTCGTAGGACTGACATTTATCAATTTATTGGGATTTGTGGGTTATCTTCAGTTCATACGCTTAACAAGTGCGAAATAATTGGTCACCAATTGTGGGGAATAATTTAATTCAAAGTACGATGAGTGTGGGAAATTTGAGAACATAATACGAATTTTTCATTTCATTTCGGAAAATTACGACAATCTGTATAAAATTCGGCCACTTTTAAATAATTTACTGAAACAATTTAAATGGGGATATAAACTTTTCGTATTATAGGGAATATCCGGATTCATGTATAACATTGATGTTGTTTCGAGCTAGCTGAAATAGGTATGAAATGTGTAGGGACAATACGTAAGAATTCCAAACAATAAACTACCAACTATGAATAAGATGGCTCGAGGAACTTGTGCAGAGAAACACGCAACAATTTCTTGGAAATACGTTAAAGTAGTAACACTTGCATCAACATTCACAGGAATTAACCGAATCCAAAGAAACACGCGGTATGATAGAAAAACAAACTTCGTGTGCTATTAACAGCCTCAAGACAATTTTTTTCCATTCGATTGTTTTTGCAGTAGTAAACTGGATTATATATCGCAAAGTATGTAAACTCAGAGGAAAAACTTCTAAAACTGCACCAAAATTTCGTACTGAACTATCACAATCTGTTTGCAGTTGTGGCTATTCCGTTCCAGTAAGTTCTTCGCCCAGAATCATAAAATTCTCGAGCAAGAAAGACAAAAGACTACTGCGACTGCTAAGCTCCTGGAGCTGTTGGTCGAACAGACCAAATTCAACACATTCATATGTACAATAATCTGAAAACAAATAAATCTCAGAGCAGATGCAAAAATGCAAATTGTAAATATTTTATTGGCTGGAGAAACATGAATTGCTTTCTAGAATTCCATGCTAAGTGAAAGCTTAACCAAATTTTAGAAAGGTCTGATGTTAATTTGAATTAATTATTCTAATTTTCTTTAATTCTATTTTTATTTAATAATTGTGATATTAACTTAAATAAATAAATAAAAGAAAAACGTTATTCTGTTTGTAGAGTAGTCTCATTTGTAGACATCTAGATGTGCTGGATGCAAAATCTATATATTGTTTTGGGATTGTGTCATTCAAAATTGACATAATTTGACAGCAGAATTAATTGTAGTTTTGTATTTCTCATAAATCTAAAATAAGGATAAAATAATTAAAGATGTGATGTTAGAAGAGTTGGAATATATTCCAAAACGAAATGATGTTTGATTTGTTAGTACCGCCAGTATCAGTTTTAGACAGCATATTTCGGGATAGTGATGAATCTGAAGCAAGTGTGCCAGTTCGAAATGATAACTACTACAAAGTGGCAAGTCCAAAATACAGCTTGGACGTGATTAGGGCGCATTTTCATATGAGTAAAATGTGTTTCGAGATTTATTTATTCATTTGGGATGGCATCCAGTATTGGACACTATATTTTTGTATAAACCGCCGAAGCTATCAGTAAAATTAAGCGGAATTACATAAAGTTTCCCAATGTCGAGGAACAAAAACAAATTTCAGAAAAAGTGTTTGCTTAAATTCTTACAGTTAGTCCTTTTAAAAAATTAGCTAAATTTCGTATTTTCAGTTTTTTGAATCGAAATCTCAGGGTCCGGGTATAGTTGGTGCCAGAGATGGATGTTATACATACCAATAACGCAACCTCGACGTAACCTCGATTTTTATAAAAAGAAAAGGGTTCCATTCCATATTTTTCCAGGGTAGGGTTCTGTAACACACCATTTAACAAGTAGGTACTTAAATTAAATTAAAAATTTTATAGATGTATGTGACCATACAATGCGATTTATCGATGTAATCGTGGGAATGCCAGGCCGGGTTCACGACGCGAAAGTTTTTAAAAGTAGTCTGCTGTTCAGACAACTATAGAAAGCGACATTACACCATTAAAACCAGAATACCATCTGATGGGGGACTCAGCTTACGGTGCTTCAAAATATTTGATAACTCCTTTCAAGGACAACGGGCACCTCACAAAGCAGCAATCGATATATAATATGAAACTCAGTTCCGTTCGAGCAACCATAGAGAGGGCATACATCCAATTGAAAGGTCAATTTAGGAGGCTCAAATACCTGACGATGGCGTTGATGAAATACAACAAGATAAAAGTATTCCTACTAATAAGAAAAGATATTTCGCTTCATTATTTTAAATTGAATCATTTGTTCAATCATCATTTCATTTTTAAATTTGTATTTAATATCTTAATTTAATCGCGAGGTAATGTGGCCGCCAAGAAACTTTTTAAAATTTCGTTTCTTTCGGCCTGCAATTTATTTTGTTGTGCTGGACAGCGTCAACCAGCTTCAAAACAGTCTTTGTTTTGTCCTCTTCTATCCTAATTTGTTCCTGTCGGAACTTTCGGAGCTGGTTTATTTTCCCACAACTCGGCAAATTTGAGTTTGAACTACTGTTCCAAATTTTCTACTTCTTTGGAACAACCAGGCTCAGGTATGGATGGCTTTGGACTACTTGCCTGCAGGTTGTGCGGTAAATTCATTGTTTGATCTTCACGGAAGATTTCGTCAAACTCGGTGTAGTATTCCCAATGGGACATACCACGACCAGTTCGATGCCGACTATATTTTGTTTTTAAAACATTTTTTTTATTAAATTTGGAAAATTTTTATTGATTTCCGTGGCATGGAATGAATATCCCAAATTTTCAAATTATTTTTGAATCGATTTCCACAATTGAACTTTTTTTTTGAGGGTTGTGGAAGTCTTCCTTACGGGCGGCATATTCTGTAAGAGGCAATTTAATTTGCTTGTTACACTCGAGATGCAATCTTCGCAGCAATTGCGGCTCTATCTCGCAAATAACTCGCCGAATATTATGTTCCAGGTGTTCAATCGTCTCTGGTTGACAAATGACGGTAGACGGTCGACTGGTAGACAAATGACTTAACATGTTCCGAAAGAAAATATTCTACTGGAGTTAGATGATACGAACTCGGTGGCCAATTAACAGGAACATTACGTGAAATTAGTGATTTTCATCAAATGTTGCGCTGTGTGGCATGTAGCACCGTCCTGTTCGAACCACCTATCAGCAAGATTTATGACAGCCAATTAGGTTACAAAAAGTTAGAAATCATGTCTCTATACCAATCACCGGTGCCTGTAACATGTTCATGTTCTAAAATATGTTCATAAATGGTGTTCGTGTTAGGAAAATAAAAATTCAATATATTCTAAGAAAAGTATAAAGTTAGTTACCAACTGCTCCATAAACTTGCGGAAAACCCCATCTTTGCTCAAACCCCTCTGTTAGTTCTTTTATTGAGCCATCAGTTGGCGGATAAAAATTAAAATTATCGGCTTTGTGTTTTGTGTAAATGGCTTCACAAAATGCCATCACAAGTTCACGAGCTGTTGACCTCCGTATATAGATACCGCCACACGTTTGTCGACTGGTATACTTTTTTCGGAAAGAAGTATCGTTTTTCCAAAAAAGTTGACAGACCTAACTATATCACGAAAAGTTGTTCTAGACATTCGGAAGTCCTCTTTAAATTTATTGTCAGAGTATGACGGTACTTCAATTTCCCAGAACAGGCTTTCTCTTATCTACCGAAAACATAATTTGTATAGAATTATGCATATATATTTTTATTTACCATTACTTACCAAACTCCACAATTTTCGATTAATTTTTTATATTGAATTTAAAATGATTAGCAATGCCGCCAACTTTTGGTTTCTTTCAAAATGAAAAATGGTCATTTCTTCTGTCTCTTTCGCCAACATTTTTAAATGCTCACCACGATTATTTAACTCTCCTATCTGTTGTAAAATTCCTGTGATGTTCATCGGATTCATTTTATTTCTACTATTCGGGGATTTTTTTCTTTTATTGGGTATTTTCCCCTCACACGTTTTATAGTAGAGTACTTTTTACGTATTTGTCCAAATTAAAGAAACTAAATAAAACAAAACTATTCCCGCCATTTTAAAAATAATATTTATTTTTTTAAATAATTTATAGAATGTAAAATACATCATCAATTATTAAACATTACGACTTTTCACTTTATTTAAATAATTTTTAGGTTATGTTTGTATCGCAGTAAAAAAAATCCCCTACATGTTCTACTAAAGGGTGTTTTTTTAAGAGGTTGCCGATTTTTTTTTTGAATAAAACACATATAAAATTATGAAATGACCAAAATTTTTTTTTATTTGGTAGATAATTTTTTGGCATTTAACATTTAAACACAATTTCTGGCATATGGCTACCACGACTATTTTTCACAAATGTCATTCTGGAGGTCCAATTTTCCAGCACTTTTTCAAGCATTTGAGGGCGTATGTCAGCAATGACACGTTGAATATTGGTTTCCAAAGCGTCAATCGATTGAGGTTTATCCACATAAACCAATGACTTCACGTATCCCCACAAAAAGTAATCGAGTGGCGTCAAATCGCACGAACGCGGAGGCCAATTCACCGGACCATTTCTCGAAATAATGTTGTCGTTGAAAGTTTCTTTCAATAAGTCGATTGTTTCACGTGCTGTATGGCAAGTGGCACCATCTTGTTGAAACCACATTTCATTCATATCCATATCTTCAAGATTTGACAACAAAAACTCATTTAACATGGTTCTGTATCGATTTCCATTCACGGTAACGCGTCGTCCTTCCTCATTTTTAAAGAAATATGGACCGATGATCCCACCAGCCCATAGACCGCACCAAACAGTACATTTATCAGGATGCATTGGTAATTCTAGAACGGCGTGTGGATTATCTTTGCTCCAAATGCGACAATTTTGTTTGTTGACGTATCCATTTAACCAAAAATGCGCCTCATCACTGAAGAGAATTTTACGGTAAAAAAATGGATCTTCGTTCAATTGATTTAACGACCAATCACTGAATTCACGGCGCAAACGATGGTCGTGTGGCTTTAATTCTTGCACCAATTGAATTTTGTATGGCACCAAACCCAAATCTTTACGTAAAATTTTCCATAAAGTCGATGGACAAAGTCCAATTTGCTGAGCACGACGACGAATCGATAAATTGTCGTTTTCTTCGACACTGGCCTCAACGACAGCAATATTTTCTTCTGTACGAACTCTTCTCATTCTTGTCGGTGGCTTGGCATCCAAAAGAGTGAATGTAGACCGAAATTTGGTAATTACGTTCTTTATGGTGGTCTCTGACGGACGATTATGTGCACCATAAAATTCACGAAGTGCTCTATAAACATTTTTAATTGAACACTGATTTTGAAAATAAATTTCCACGATTTGAAAACGTTGTTCTGGAGTTAACCTATTCATAATGATTTGCCAAACAATACTGAGTAGAAATGCCACTTTGAGCTGTCAAAACAACTGTCATAAAATAAAACGACATCTATCGGAAAAACAAACCTCCTAAAAAAACACCCGTTATAAAAAAATTGTATCTCAGTCACTCTCACGTATATATTTTATTCTTGTCTCTTTTTAATTTTGTACAGAGTCTTGTGATTTTGAATAGAATAGCGCTATAAACCTAAAACAAAACTCGTTTAGCTAATCTCGAACTTGACACATTAAGAGATAAACTCGAAAAAATGATTAAACGCGTTTAGCTAATCGCTAGTCAGTCAAGGGTATTATACTCAACAACCAGCGAATCATCATATGTATACTCCTGATCTATGCTCGACTAAGACAAATTATTACTGTTTTAAAAAATATAACCGAATGTTAAAATTAAAATTACGTACCAGTTCGTATCCCACCTCATATTATAATTTTTCTCGGTTCGCATCCCTTTTTATTATTCAACACAACAGAGAAAAGTTCAAATACCATAATTTCATGGTATTTGGAGTTTTTGTTACAAAAACATAAAGCAACACAAAAAGAAATAATATGTTACCCCAATCGATGTACTCGTGTTAGGCACACTCACTCGCACAACCATATATAGCCGTACACAATAAAGGGAAATTGTTACATATTTGGGAAATTTTATCTCTTTACTTTCACTTTAGATACAAAAAATAGTAAAGCTACGTATTCTCGTGATTTTCCTCTCGCACACCGTTGGAGAGCCGAGAAATTGTGTACGCTCCGGCTCTACTCTACAAAAACATATATTAAACAACAGAACGGAAAAAAAATATAAAGTTTTCCCTTTTTTGTCCATTTTCATCAACATTTTTAGTGTACATTTTAACACAATCAGTTTAGTAAAAGCTTTTAGTCCGTGCGGATCGCAAAAATTTTTCGTCGTCGCCAAAATAAAACTAAATAAGAAAAAATTTATTTAATAACATAAAAATATTGAAAAACTAATTAAATTAAATAATTTCAATTGGAAAAATATTTTATTCGATTCTATATTTAATATTTATTTACGTGCGTGTGTGTTTGTGTTTTTCGGGTAGTGAATAATATCATAAATATAATAAAATAAAAAAGTTCTGAAAGAAAATTATATAGAAAATTCAAGGTTGTGAAAAAATTTATAAAAATTAATTACGCAAAGTGTTTTTTTTTCACATTTATATTTTCCTATAATTTATATTTTGTTTTGTTTGAGTAGCAAATTTTATTTTCGTTTAACGCGAAAAAATATTCAAATTGATAAAAATGGTTTTGTTTTGATGGAAAAAAAATATCGAATTGAGAAAAATAGTTTTATATGTAATGATCATGTTGTTGATTATGATAATAATGTTATTAGCACATAATTGTTTTAAATAGTTTGTTTATCTATACAAATTTTTATGTTTTGGTTTTCTATATCAACTACCTGTTGTGTGCGTTGAATCCTTTAATTTTATTTTATGTTGTTGTTTTTATTTTTGTGTGTATTATGGTGAAAATTTAATATAGGTGAAAATTTTTAATATTTTTAGAAGGTGTTATAAAATTTATATATTTTTTGTTGTATGTAGTACACACACACACACACACATCGTGTTTGGTTTGATGTGGTTTTTCAAAATAAAAATTTGTAAACATTTCTGGTGTTAAATATTTTAAAGAAAATTTTCGGTTTTTCCTTAATTTGTGCGAATTAGATATAACAGTATGTATGTACAGTAAAAGGAACCGGAGAAAATAGAAAATCAATAATTTATTACTGTGTGCTTTTATCTATATTTAGATTTTTTACTACTTTATTATTTTTTGGAAAAAGAATCATATGGCTCGGAAATAATGGAAAATTAAAATAAAAAGGGGATAATGACAGACATACATATAGGGAGGGATGAAATAACAATAATAATAATAATAAGTTTAGTAATATGATATCCTAAAATAATAATATGAAAATTCGATAAAAAAAAAGATATTTTCCAAATGGAAATTCAATATTTGAATATTTTCTTTTCTTCTCGTCGCATTATGTGCTCGAACACTATTGGAAAGGTTCCACCAACATTGAAATTCTAACCTTTTTTATTAAATTTTTTATGTTTTATTCTTGGTTTGATCGAAAAAATGGTATACATATTATATAATTTGAAATTTAATAGGGCACATACTTTAGTTTAGGGGCTCTTCCCGGCACAACAAGTAAAAAAATGTTACCATAACGTTTTTAATTAGAAAATCGGAGGGGGATAATTTGATTTCCTTGTGTATTGTGCGATGCTGCGTGCGTTTTTCTCGAGGAGCTACATAAGATAATTTATTTATAAGATACTGGTTGGTGTGGATCTTTATTGGAATGCAACAGGTCGCCCCTATTATACAGAATTCGTTTCGCTTTTCAATTATTGATGGAAATTTAATTTATAGATCTTATCTGGGTGTATACAGCGAGAGATATAAATATGAACTCGGGTGTAATTCTTGAACCGGTTTTATACACAGCCAAATTAAAGTGCGATATCATGGTATCTTATTATTAAACGGTTCGGAAAATTTAATATCAAGTGCTAAAATGTGTTCACGTGTTTGATATTATTCGTGTTTCTTGTTGTTGTATAAACATAATTTAAGTGATGACACATAATAAAATGTCAATATAGAAACATTGTTTGAGCATTTTTTGTGCTGTTCAACAAACCGTGTGGGAATTATTGATTTTCAGCTGTTTTTTTTTGCCAAAACTGTGTCCCGTTTCCCAAAAATTTTGTGTGTGTGTGTGTGCGGTTGGAAAAATAGAAAAAAGGTTTTTTTTTTTTGTGAAATTGTGTGTAAGTTGCTTTCGGTTGTATCTGCTATACACACATCTACACAAAAGAAATAATATTATGGGTATGCTGAGGAAAAACTTTTGTATTTCTCAATCAACGTGAAAATTTAACAAATTAGATTATAGAACAAACTTTTTTTTTGTATATATAAAATTTTTTTTGTTGGTCTTGGGTTTTTCGAAATCATCCACTTATTTATTTATTTATTAGATAAAGTTTTAATTTTGTGTAAATAGTCTGTGCACGAGTAAAATATTAATATACAGTCGTTGTGTACATGTTTATGATGGCGATTTTGGTTTACAAGAAAATTTGTGTACCTAAATTGTTTGTAGATTAAAGCAAATTGAAAATTATCATTTTTTCGGAGAATTTTGTGTGAGTGATTTGTTGTGAAGAAATTATAGGCATTGCTTTAAAAATTAAACATTTTCATAAGAATTTTACCGTACACTTGGGAATTAAGTGTAGACAATTTTAATTAGTAGCGCTATCTTCATGAATTAGAAGAAACTGGAGGTTAAAAGTTGAAAGCTTTATGATAAAGTTTGATTAGATTGTGAGGTCAATATTGTGTGTTCACCTTTTCTCCGATTTAAATATATCTGAAAATGTATTTCCTCCATGCTCAGAATTTCGGCTTATGTTACGTTAAGAACGTAAATGATAAGTATAGATTTTGAAGAGATTTTCAGAGCGGGCCAGAGGGCAAACAAAATGACTTTACTGGACCTCCCAGCCTGCGTCAACCAGCAACCGAATAAAGAATTAAAATTATTATATTAATTAATACTTTCTGACAAACAATTTGAATTTTTGGTATTGTAAAATAACCGGTGTGGGACCAAAGGACCGACCAGTTTTTTGTCAGACTCAGCTTTTCGCAAGCACTATAAAAAAACAAGTTTTGGAACACCTTGGCCGATCGCTATTGCCTGAACAAAGACCGGAATATTAATTTGCAGTAAAATTGACACTAATATGCAGGCCAACTCCGACTTTTAAACAACATGTTGTTTGTATTAGTAAGTTGAATTTTACGACTATTAACCACTGTTTAGTTTGTTTAAGCCACCATTTGTTTACGGTCCAATGTCGATCCAACCTATAAGTCTACTTTCCCGGATTTAAACCACCGTGTGGTTTATGTTTCCCACCGTTGTTATACGGTCCAGTTTCCGGTAACTTGTACGTTTATTTTAACGATTATTACTTGCCGTTTAGTTTGTATTAGCTACCGTTTCGTTTCCTTATTTGAAGATTATTAAAAGCCGTTCCGTTTGTATTATTAGTCATCGTTTTATGCTACTGTCCAATTGACCCAAGTAAATCTACTTTAATGGCTAATAACAACTGTGTTTTTTATATTAGCCACCCCTTTTATTTTACAGGTCAATTGTCGGATCCTCATTTGCCCCTTTGAACTTATAAGTCACCGGCAATTGGACTATAAAACAAAACCGTGACAAATACAATGTAAACGACGGTCAATAGTCGTTAAAGAGGGATTACAAGTTACTGGCAATTGAACCATAAAACAAATTATAAACAACACGGTGGTTAAAAATCGGAAAAGTGGACTTACAAGTTAACGGTTAATGGACTGTAACTCAACTCAGTACCCTAAAACGGTGGCTAATAGTCGTTAAAGTTGACTTATACATTACTGACAAATGAATTGCAAAGTAAGCTATGGTCGCCCTTCAGGTAATAGGGATCGCCAAAGATGTTGCAAACCCTATTTTTTTTATAGTATTTGAGGAAAGATAAATCTGTCCAAAAAAACAGTCAACTCTTCAGTCCCACACCGGTTATTTTATAATTCAAACAATTCAATTGTTTGTCAGGAGACTAATATATGGCATATAGACTATTACTGGTACTTACCGAATGTCGTAAGAACTTTCAAATCAATTGCTTCAGTACCATTTGTACACTTGGCTGGCACACCTCTCCCTATTGTACATGCCTGGGTAATATGATTACCCGAGCATTTTACACATTTTGGATCCCGGCCGCAATATCTTTAGGTGTGATTAAATGCCTGACATTTCTTGCATTGGGGTATGAGTGTTGTGGTTCTCCTCATTGGTTCGATTTTCACCTTCATAAGGATTCCTCTTTATTGTCAAATACCAGCATAAAAAGAGGGAGTCCCCTTTTACTGATAATTTGGTTTCCTTCCTGAATTTCTGTTCTCTATTTTTTAACAATATTTACAGCATCTAGTATTTTAAGACCTTTACTTAAGCAAGTATGATGCAAACCTCTTGTCATGACTTTTATAGGTCGGGCCTGTTTGCTCTCGTAAGTGAACCACTGATATTTTTCAGCATTCAATTTCCTAGATACGGTTCTATAAGTATCTGAGTCCAGAGTATTAATTTTCCAAACGTCATTGTATAGCGCTTTTACCTTATAGTCTTTGTCAATAACCGATTTCATCAGTGACTGAATTTCTGGGTAACTGGTTACACCCACAATATTTATTGGTGGGAGTGATTTTTCTTTCGGTTACACCAAATTTGGTGTAGGGTTCTTGGTAGATTTACTACCTTTCGGTTGATTGGTTTTGGGTTGCACATCTTTTGAATGTGGAATAGATTGTCTCCTACCATTTAATTGCTCAGCCTCAGGTGATGATTCTGCTTTTCTTTTCTTACTCTTCCTGGACTGTTTTGTCCTCTTTATGATCCAGTCCGACTTTCTTTCATAATGCATCTTCATCAGTGGAATACATGAGTTTATCTGGTTCAATGCTTCCTATATCGCGATCTTTTTTTGAATCCCGATTCATTTTTAGGTTTCCATTTTCTCGCTTTAGATACTCAATTTCTTCACTTAGCCTGGCAAATAATTGCTCCATATGCTCTAGTCTTGCCAAGAGATCCATATTCTTTTTTATTGGTCATTAGTTGTTTTACTAGTTTCGGCTATTTGCAAAGTAAAATTTCCTGTGGCATGATCTTTGTCAATTTAATCGTCTCTGGCACGAGAGAGTTACTAATGTTGATATTGGTGTACCATCTGGGGTATTATGTCTTTTTGTTAGTACCATTGCATAGTTTTGATTGAGTAATTAGCTATTCTGCTTCACTACTACGAAGGGATTGGATACCACAACCGTTCGTTCTACAGGACATTGCCCAGAGTACCCCCGTAACCATTTATGGATACTTCGTGGAGGCTGTCAATCCCGTACTCCATTATTCTTTGTGATAGCCAAATAATATTTTGACATTGAGGAGAGGTTACCAAAACGTTATGGAAGTTTGATTTCGAACTAATGAATGCCTTAACCAGCGAACTCGTAAGAGTTTAAGTTTTACACTGTATGTACCAGTTCGGTTAGTGCTACGACTATGATACAAAAATGTCTCTGTACAGATGGGCTCAATAGCTTCTATTGAAAATAAAACTAAAATTGATTATTGTCTTATCTATTCAAACACATTAAAAAATTGAAACAGACAATGAGGGGAATAAAATAAAAAGTAAAATTTATCGGATATACCCGAACTAAATTGTGTTAACCTGGCTGCAGCTAGGGAACTTTTAAATGTGTATTAAAAATGTGGTTTCACTGAAACACACGTAGACACAACCGGATTCTATTGAGCCTATCTGCAAGAGCAATTTTTTTTTGTATCATGATGGCTACGACCACCAAAACTGTATAGGCTTCTCGTCCCAAATGAACAACTAGTCCCTACAATTTTTATGTTACTGCAACTTAAGCTCTTAAGCGAACACTTACGCTGGTTGAGGCTTTTGAGTTCTTGAAATTAAACAATTCTTTCGTCTCATCAGGCTGCAGTGACCAAACTAAAAAAATATTGACAATTGCACCGTTCATCAAAATGGAGGAAAATATTATTCTTCTTGTCAAAAAAGACGTTCATGTTAATTCTGATGACAGCGCTGCAAGCAAAAAATCTGATCCGTGTTTCCAGGATGACGCTTAATAAAATTCGAGGTCACGAAGAGGTTAACAATTGCGTAGCGAGGCATAATAATTCGCTAAGGCATTGTGGTTATACTTTGTATGTAAGTTCGAAGTAGAGGGTGGTTAAATTTTAAGGGCCGATGTTGATTTTGAATAAAACACAAATTATTTAGGAAATTATTGTCAATTCTTTTTATTATGATAATATGGTATGGTTCAATTATGTATGGAACAAAATATCGGCCAAATGGCCGCCGCGACCTCGGCGGCACACCTCCACCCGATGGTCCAAATTTTCGATGACGCTTAGGCATAATTGAGGTTCTATGCCGTTAATGTGCCGAATTATCTCATCCTTTAGCTCTTGAATTGTTGCTGGCTTATCGACGTACACCTTTTATTTCAAATAATCCCAAAGAAAGCAGTCCAACGGTGTCAAATCACATGATCTTGGCGGCCAATTGACATCGCCACCACGTGAGATAACACGGCCATTGAATTTGTCGCGCAAAAGAGCCATTGTTTTGTTAGCTGTGTGGTAAGTGGCACCGTCTTGTTGAAACCACATATCGTCAACATCCTTATCTTCCAATTCGGGCCATAACAAGTTCGTTATCATCTCACGATAGCGAACACCATTCACAGTAACTGCCTGACCGGCCTCATTTTGGAACAAATACGGCCCGATGATGCCGCCAGCCCATAAACCGCACCAAACAGTTACTCTTTGTGGGTGCATTGGTTTTTCGACAATCACTCTTGGATTATGATTCGCCCAAATGCGGCAATTCTGCTTATTGACCAATCCACTGAGGTCAAAATGTGCCTCATCACTGTTGCCATTTCTTGCCACCATTCTGACAATTGACGACGTTTGGAATGGTCAAGAGGCTTTAGTTCTTGAGTCAATTGCACCTTATAAGCGTGTAAATGCAAGTCTTTATGCATAATGTTCATCAACGACGAGCGTGAGAGGTGCAATTGTTGGGCACGACGACAAGTTGAGGTGGACGGCTCTTCAGCCACACTATCGCGAACAGCAGCAATATTTTCTGCTGTACGAGCATGCACTGGTGTTTTAAAATCTCTTACAGATCCGGTTTGCTCAAATTTGTGCACGATTTTTCCGATTGTATGCACATTTGGACGATTAAATTGACCGAAAAAATCACGAAGTGCACGACCTGCATTTTGATTTGAACGCCCATTTTCATAATATGCCTGAATAACTTTAACGCATTGCTCGATCGTGTATTTTAGCAGGGTTCAAATTGAGTTAGTCTGAAATTGAGAAATGTCAAATTAAATGCAGAAAAAAACTTGACGTTTAGGTTTGGTTCACATTCAACGTCGGCCCTTTTAATTTAACCACCCTTTATTTTCAATATTTTTGTAATTTGGTCACTGCAGTCTGATGAGACGGCCGAATTATTTAATTTAAAGAATTCAACCAAACTTTTGCTTTCAATCCACACATTCCTGAGATCGAAATATTCGCTTTGCTCCTCCTTTGCTATGAAGGATGCCTTGCGAACCCGAGTCATCAAGGCTCCTTTTCTTAAATTATACAGACACAGGGTTGTGAACGGGGTTATGCTTTTCATTGCAAATGCTGCATTTTTCGCTACTTTTGCACGTTGTTGTGTTTCTCAAAGCAAATTCTACACAGTGTTAGGAGTTGAATATGTGTGTTCTTTCGTGCACTCGAATGTTT
Source organism: Nephrotoma guestfalica (assembly GCA_963691935.1). Taxonomy (NCBI): domain Eukaryota; kingdom Metazoa; phylum Arthropoda; class Insecta; order Diptera; family Tipulidae; genus Nephrotoma; species Nephrotoma guestfalica. The sequence goes on from OY829915.1 coordinate 228,185,507, forward strand.
TTCGAGTGGTAAAAACCGTTGTTCCATAAAACGAGGAAGATCCTTGAGATAATCGACCTTAGTATGATATGAGTTATAAATTAATCCCAGGTAGATGTATTAAATCCTAATCCCTTTAACACGCCTTTGTTGTATCATTGAGATCTCTTAGAGATTCTCCTGATTCATGAGACAACTTAGGTAATCGTAAGAAGATAGATTAGAACTGTTTATGAGCGAGGAGTCTTTTATTTTCGTCCCTGTCATGTAGCAGCTGAACCACCAACACATGATTTTAAATACGAGATTTTAATTTACTCCTCCGTTAGTTTCATCTTTCGCGTTTAGTAAAATTGGATAAACTCATTTTCTAGTAAACCTGGTTCGGGCGTACCAAAAATGTATAGATCATAGACAAATACCAAACCATGAAGTTATACAAATTTTAGATAGCCAGAATCCATTATTTATCCCAATTATGTTGCTTCTGCGAAACCGATTATTTCGTTTCGGAATTTGTACTTGTGCAAATTAATGCAACATTTTATACCACTGCACACAAACTTTTTTCAACAACTTTTGACATTAATTAAGAAGACCCAAATAATTAAAAATCCATCAACCAAAGATAAATTTTGTTGAACATTACGAAAAAGTTTACACAATTTTACATTACGACTAACCATAAGTCCATCCAAAAGCATAAACTAACCTTTATATAGTTTTGCTAAAGTTTTGCTAACAAGAACCAATTTTTTTTTTTATAAAATCTCGTTAGCTAAGAGAGATAGTTCAACGAACTTGAAAAGTTAAATATTATGATGAACAAAACAAAAAAATCAAAATGTACTGTACAACATAGTAACGGAAAACGGAAAATGAAGACAAAAAAGAAGTAGAAAATTTATAGAAGAAAATGAAACCAACAAGTACGTATCTAAAAGTTGTATATAACTTTTGACTAAAAAATAAATAAAATAAAAAAAAAAATATTAAATAAATAAATAAATAATTAAAACAAAACAAAAACTGTTATGATAAATTTTAAGTAACAATAAGAATTTATTTTTTCCAAAGGAAGGAAGAAGATGGTTAAAATTAAATGTTGAAAAAAAAAAGTTTAGAGACAACGAGGAACTTACTGAAAACTTTTTATTGTTTGTGGTCATTTTTATTTATTTGGCTTAAAAGCTTAAAGAGAGCGGGATAAGGAAAGAGACAGTGGTATAATTTAAAATGTTTCATATTTCTTGGTTTTTGGTTTTATGATTTTTTAGTGTGCGGGCTTTTAAGGATTTTACTTTCCGAAATTTTTTTATTGATGGCAACAAAATTTATTATTTATGGTTGAAATCGATGTTGTTTGGAAATACAACTGATACGTGACCTTTCGCTTGGTAATGGTATGAATTTCAATTTCAGTGGGAAAATATGGGACATTGAAGTGGCGTTTGTGGTTTATCACAAGTATTTTTGTGGTAGAGGCTTAACAGGATTTGATATTTAGTAACGCGGATGTTTGAAATACTTGTGTTATTATTTTAATTTTTTAAAACTTTAATATTTAATCTCTGCTTTACGTACATGTTTTGTTACAAATGTACAAAGCTCATATACAAATTGAGAATCAACCGTTTCAAATAAGTACTTGTCTAATCATAATTTTTGATTAGTTGAATTTGAGATCAGATTTACTTCATAAGGCCTCTTATACGTACTTTTTGTGAAGCTCAATTAATTTAAGACTTTTCGCACTTTTAATTTTGCAGTAACCATGACTCTAACACGGTTCGTTTTCCAGCGGATAAAAATATTTTAACAAACTTCGCCTCAAATGGAAAGGTTTACACCACACTGCATTTTATATGATGTTGTTGAGTTATATGCTATGTCAAAAATTGTTGATGGTCGTTTGATGGTTTTATATTATTTTTATAGTAGGTGGGGGACATCCCCCCATCATTTAATAATCCCTATAGATTGAGAGATCGTTCATCACATAAAATTTTCCTTTAACCCACAAAAACACTAGACTGTATAATGATCGTTACAAGGTCCTCTCACTTGACCTCAGTATGGTCTAGAGGATATTGCCGGGCGTATCCTCTTACACGTGAAAAGTAGGTCGACTCACTCCTCCAAAATAAAAACAAGACTCCGCTCCCAATGACACACTGAGCTCATAGTGCAAACCGAGAATGTGGACAACTGTAAACAAAGTGAATTTTAAAATAGCCCCATTCGTTGCAAATTGAGTTAAAAATGGCTGTGACCGATCAGAAAAGTCACAAAGACTCCAAGTTGGTCTTTCTATAAAGATAAAGCATAGTTTGTTAACCTCAAGTTAGTGCAAACAAGCAAATAACGTTAGGTCTTTTAATGATTGTAGTTCTTAATTGCTTTCTTACCATTACTAAATGTGAAAAATGCAGCCGGTTCAGGCCCAAATAATTTGGCAGAACTTGCTTTAGCTAAAGTATCAGTGATCAAATTTTCCTCAATATCACAATGATCCAGGACCTCCATATTCCCGAAACTAATTCTGGAGCAGGAAAGGCTAATAAAATGTTTACAGGTGCACAGATTTTCTATCTGTAAACAGAATAATATTTTCGCCTAAACTATTGAGATTAGAAGCATCAATCGTACAGTTTGTGGACGCTATCAGCTCGGGTTGAAACATCGTGCATTTTAACATCCATTGCCGTGTAGATCGCTGTGTTTCCCACTTTTATTTCATTTTATTTTCCGACTGCTCCACTATCCTTAAAAATCTCCGTCCGGCGTATCAATGTTGAGTAGTTTTTCGATATATTTGCCTTGATTAACTCGCAATATATGGTTAGCATAACCATTCAATTATTAACTCTCCTCATTTCTTGGAATACGCTTTCCTGTCCTAACGTTGTGTGCTAGACAGGGCCATCATCATTTTCCATTCGTTGCCCTTTATATTGACGAAATATCCAAAGAATTCGTAAACCAAATAGAAGTATACTGTTTCGCTAGTCCGATTGAATTCGTTCATTCATATTATTTTAAAGCTGTTCAAACGCCTTTAATTCCTCGCTCATATCTATCTCCGTACAAGATTTGTATGGTTCCATGAAAGTGTTGTTTCTAACAAAAAAAAAATAACAGCAATTTGTATAACTTAATATTTTCCGTCATCGAGGTTTAACAACCTCTTACTTTTTTTACTTGGCATTATTGTTTTTGGTGCATAAGTAATCGGCTACTATACCATTGGATGCTACAGTAAATCGTATAAATTCTGCTTCCTGCAGTCAAAATTCACATTTGTCCAATTATTTTCATATTTGCAGATTCTAAAGTTTTAGATTTTACCAAAAATGATTATTTCGTCAAAGGTTATATGCTGATTGATGGGCCATATTTAGTTCAAAAGGAATTCTGACGAATTCATACTGTCTATTACTGAACAAGAAAGCTGTTTTCTCTTTATCTGAGTCACGTGTAGTAAAAACTGATCTCGGGTATAGGATATAGGATATCTATCAGGAATGTTGATTAAATTTAACTTACGATAATTTATTACCATTCTGTATTTTCTTTCGCCGGACGCGTCGAATTTTTTTTTGGTAGAAGCCAGACCGCAGAATTGCAAGGGGATCTTGTCTCTCGACTCCATCTTTTAATGCCATAGGATATGTATAGGATTTCGAGAAGGCTCTACTAGCTGAATTTTATGATATCTTGGTCGATTTACGTAGTTAACTTATTTAAATTGCGTACTACGAGCTAATTCCATTGTCTCCTTCAACTTATTCTGTGCTAGTTTAGATGGATAACTAAATTAATGTATATTAGATGGATGAATTGGATTTTGGGGCCTCTTTTGGTTATAAAATGGGAACTGTCGCCCTTTTGGATTATGGAATAGTTGGAGAAACATTGGTTTTGGAGAATTGGGTGCTTACGAGGAGGAATTGGTGGAGGTATGTTGTGTTGAAATGAGGTTTGCCAAAATTCAGGTGTGGTACTATTACCTTGCATCAAAGAAGTCATTTGATACTAGTGTCTAAGTCACGTTTGTCAGCATAATTTAGAGTCAAACATTTGGAAATCTTGTCCAATTCGGAGGTGTATTATAAGATTCTTATGCGATGTTTGCTTGTCCTGTCATTTTATTTTTTATCACACTCAATATACCATAGTATTTTGGTGTACCCTTGAGATAAATTTTTAAAATTCGGTCTACCAAGACCTGTTTTCTCCAGTTTGCCCCCAGAATTCCCTTATACTTTTAACGATATCAGGGATTTTGCCTAGTTCTGTAAAATTTCTCTGTGAAGTCGCATTAATGTTTGGTCAACATCATCATTGATATCAGAATTGAGGTTTAAAACTTTGGAGATTAAGGCTAGATCGTCTCTAGTTAAAATGCGTGTCGCCGGTTTCATGCCATAATTCCATTTGTTCGATGAGCCGTTGTTGCAGTAGTATAGGGTGGTTAAAATTTAAGGGCCGATGTTGATTTTGAACCACCAACGTGAACCAACATGGCCATTAAATTTGTCGCGCAAAAGAGCCATTGTTTCGTTAGCTGTGTGGCAAGTGGCACCGTCCTGTTGAAACCACATATCGTCCACATCCATATCTTCCAATTTGGGCTATAAAAAGTTCGTTATCATCTCATGCAAGCGAACACCATTCACAGTAACTGCCTGACCGGCCTCATTTTGGAAAAAATACGGCCCGATGATGCCGCCAGCGCATAAACCGCACTAAACAGTCATTCTTTGTGGGTGCATATGTTTTTCGACAATCACTCTTGGATTATGATTTGCATAAATGCGGCAATTCTGCTTATTGGCGAATCCACTGAGGTGAAAATGTGCCTCATCACTGAAGATGATTTTCTTCGAAAATTGATCATCCACTGTTGCCATTTGTTGCCACCATTCTGACCATTGACGACGTTTGGAATGGTCAAGAGGCTTTCGTTCTTGAGTCAATTGCACCTTATAAGCGTGTAAATGCAAGACTTTATGCATAATGTTCATCAACGACGAGCGTGAGAGGTGCAACTGTTGGCCACGGCGACGAGTTGAGGTGGACGGCTCTTCAGCCACACTATCGCGAACAGCAGCAATATTTTCTGCTGTACGAGCTGCACGAGCATGCACTGGTGTTTTAAAATCTCCTACAGATCTGGTTTGCTCAGATTTTTGCACGATTTTTCCGATTGTACGCACATATGGACGATTAAATTGACCGAAAAAATCACGAAGTGCACGATATGCATTTTGATTTGAACGCCCATTTTCATAATATGTCTGAATAACTTTAACGCATTGCTCGATTGTGTATCTTTCCATGGTTCAAATTGAGTTAGTCTGAAATTGAGAAATGTCAAATTAAATGCAGAAAAAAAGTTGACGTTTAGGTGTGGTTCACATTCAATGTCGGCCCTTAAAATTTAACCACCCTTTATATAACGGGTGTGACTTATTCCAGGCTTTCCATAGATGTTATGTATGTATGAGTAACACACTGTTACTTCAAATTCAAAAACACATTAGAATTACAATAAATATTTAAAAATCAAGAAAACGTTTAAATTCAAATTTGAGTTAAAATGACTTAAGAACACCTAGAAAATAAAACCGTATAAAAAAACTGAAGGCAAGAATTGTAAGCACCAAATGGTTTATTTAGGTGACTCAATGACCAACTTCATGTACTATCGGCCGGATTGACCGATAATGGCCAACCAAATTTGAGTAAAAATGACATCAGTACTTCTAGAAGATCAAAATTCGTAGCAAACATCCCGAAATCATGCATTATAGAGATCGTGATTCATATATCTGGCTAGTAAATGAAATTGATCATTGAGTCACCTAACTTAAACCACCTAGTGCTAATAATGCATGACTTCGGATTTTTAGCTACGAATTTTGATCTTTTAGATGTACTGTTGTCATTTTTACTCAAATTAGGATGGCCATTGTCGGCCATTCTGGCAAGAAATTGAGTTGCTCATTGAGTCACCTAACAAAAATCACTTAGTGCTAATAATGCACGACTTCGGATTTTTTGTTAGGAATTTTGATCTTTTAGATGTACTGATGTCATTTTCACTTAAATTTGGATGGCCATTATTAGCCATTCTCGGAGACCGTGATTCTGATCTGACTAGTATATGAAGTTGGTCATTCAGTTACCTAATTAAAACCACCTAGAGGTAATAATCGCGACTTCGAACATATTGCTACCAATGTTGACCGTCTAGGTGTACTGATTTCATTTTTACTTAAACTTGGGTCAGAGTCATCTAAAAGTAGTCAGGAGAATTTGTATACTAAATTTTGATGGCCATTGGCGACCGAATTTGGAGATTGTGATTCAATTCTCGCTAATCTGTGAAGTGATTAATTAAGAACCTACCTAACCCCATCTAGTATTAATTATGCACTGCTTCAGATTCATTGCTTCGAATTTTTATCTTCAAGTGTTACTGATCTAAAAGAACATTCTTATTTGCTTTTAAAAGTAAAAAATTCCTAAGTTGGATGGAACTTAAATATTGTAGTTAGTTAATTCTTAATATAAATTAGTTTGAGTTCAGTATACTTGGTTTTGATCCCGACTATCTTTACTTTTGTTATAAGAAACAATTATTTTCTGCCATAATATTTTACTTTTCATTGACAATTTCGCAAATTAAAATCATAACTGTGTACTCCACACAACTACATATAAACGTGTATGATCCTTATCATCCGTGTATATTATAAAATTCCGTCCTTCCAGCATAAATTGAAAATGTTTTACTGCCAAATATACAGCCAACAATTCGCGGTCGTAGGCGCTATATTTTTGTTGTGTCGCCGTTAGCTAGCGATACCCAATTTGTACCTGATATTTGCTGGACTACAGCTCCGTTTTGTTGATGATGGGTGGGCTAGCATAGCTGCATTCACTAGCTCTGCCTTGCATTTTTCGAACGCATTTCTTGTTTCGGCGGTCCAGTTGATCTTTGTTTTAACATTCTTCTTATTGCCCTTCATGCACTGAAATCGTCGCAAACCTCTAACATCGGTTGATTCTTTATATTCTGCAATGGCAACAACCGTATGAGTTGGTGGTTTCGTACCCGATTCGGATATCAAATTACCTAAAAACTTCACCGTACTCTTGCCAAAAACAGATTTGGACATGTTGATTACAATTTCGTGTTCAGTAAATCGATCGAATACTTGGCGTAAGTGATCCAAATGTTGTTCCGTGCTATCGGAATAAATCAACACAACGTCCAGATACGGGAAAACGAAATCGAGGCCTCTCAACACAGCATGGATGAACTTTTGAAAGGTTTGAGCAGCGTTGCACAAAACCAAAGGTCATCCGTGGAAACTCAAATAATCCGCTGGCTCAATGGGTATCTGATGGTATCCCTTTTCCAGATCGATTCTGGAAAATATGACTTTGCCATGCAACCCGTATGCTAAATCCTGGATGTGCGGTAATTGATATCGGTCCGCTACTGTAGCATAATTAAGTCGGCGGTAGTCCCCGCATGGTCGCCATTCCCCGCTTTCCTTCTTAACCAAGTGCAGAGGGCTGGTCCACGGACTTTTGAATGGCGTGCAAATTCACAGCGCCATCATGTTGTCGAACTCACGTTTTGCGGTAATGAGTTTTTCGGCTATTAGCCGACGATATTTTGTATATAATGGAGCAGACTTTGTTTCAATAACGTGGGTTACGTTTTGTTTCATCGGATCCATGCCAGCTTTCGCTACTCTTCCGATTGAACTAAGATTGGATGTGCTGTCAATTAGCCGTTTCCGTTTTAAATCCACGAGTAATCCAAAGTGGCTTAAGAAATTGGCACCTATGATAGCTCTATTGACATCGGCTATGATAAAAGTCTATGTAAAACTTCGCCGCAAACCCAAATCGACTGTGAATATCTTGTTTTCAAAAACGTTAATTTTAGTTTGGTTAGCTCCGTATAATTCTATCGGAAGCGTCTCAAATTTTTTCATCTTAATATTATTTGCTGGTGGCATGACACAAACGTCGACTCCCGTATCATTTACAGAATGACACTTTGTGGAGTTGTCAAACAAAATAAGGCGACTATTTAATACATCCCGATCGCTAGTCGCCATGAGCGATCGGCTCTCTAGTTTTCTGAGTTATTTGCGATTTCACAAGGCGGGCGGCATTTATTAGCCCCACTTCCGAACCTATAATGGTACTAGCAAGTTTTGTACTCAGTACGCGTGCGAGAGGTTGACCGCGAACTGCCGTCTTTTTGTACTCTACTCGGTGTACGGGAACGGCTACGCCCCATTTTAGTCATTTTCCTAGTCAGCGCGACGATTTTCGCTTCCAACGATGATTATTATATTGTTGGGGGGAAAGTTGATAAAATTACCTGCATTTGTGTGGGTAATCGCTGAATCCAAAGTAATTTAAGAAACTCGCTACCGATTTTTGGTCCTGCGAACTGCCGCATTTCTCTCAAAAAATGCGACGATCGTTAAGCTCGATTCCGTATCAACCGGCTTTTTAGCGTTAAGTATTTGTTTGTTTTTGGCGGATTTAATACTACATCCACCAGTGAAAGAATATTGCTTTCGATCGCGGCTACTACCGTGTTGTATTTTGTTTCTTCGGCTGTTATACCACTGGTTTCGAATTGTGCTTCCAATTGGCAAAACCAGAGTGGCCTTACAAAATGGCGGTTTTCTTACCGCAACACACGCTACTCCGGAGAATATTAATCGTCCACTTGGTGCAGTGCTGTCATCCGAAACGTCCTTTTTCCTCGTCGTTCTTCTTTTCGTTTCCACCAACCATTTTACGGTCACTTAAATTTACGTGGTAATAACTAATTTATGCGACGAACTTCGGAGAATTTTTACTTGGAAATTTTTAATTCATTTAGACGTCGGGGTCACCATTTATGTGGCTGCGGTGAAAATAAAGAACAATTTTCTTTTTCTTTTATTTTTCTGTTTTTTCGAAGATACCGGAACTGCGATATCAAAACTTCTTTTCGTTTTTTATTTAATTTGAACAACTTCGTATTTTAATCGGTTGGCTGGGCAGCGTACCAGTTCTCTCACAAACGCAAATGATAACTGTATATGTAGAATAGTCGTCCGACGACGAGTCGTAATTTAATCTCAGTTTGTCGGTGTGACGCTAGAGGTTCACAATTTACGTATAATACACCAGTTTTCAAAAACCACCGGAGGCTCTTACAATACAAACAAATCAATTTTCCTCACGTTTTCCGAAATATTAGAGAATGAATATAGTCGTATGGTGATGACATTCTGGAAAAATCGATTCCAAAATTGTCCCATTGTTTCACGATTATTACCAAGTTATGTATTACATATCCATACGTCTTATCATCAAGTTATACAACATTCTTTTTTATTAACATAATGACGTCTTATATTCATATGCCGAACACAAAATATGGAGATGCTGTAAGAAAAAAAATCAATTGACGTAAATCTCTTTATACCGCATGTACCTACCTGTGTAGATAGATAGATACACTACTCATATGTTTAAGGATTATACATAATACATAAAGCATGTACCCGAAGAAAGTTAATCGATACACAACAACAACACCAGCATCAATAAATAAAACCAAAATTGTTTGCCGTATTAAATTTCCCTAACAATTTACCTTTTTGATTAATAAAAGATTAATTTTTTCCAAAATATCTTCGTCTTGTTTGCCAAAATGAATTTTTAATTATTATTGTGTTCCCATAAACTTTTGAGGAGTATATGTATATACAGTTATTCTATCTGCAACCCACTCTTCGGATTCTGTATAACGTTTTAGCGTTAATTGATAATATGGGTTTTAATTAAATTAGTGACTACACCTTTTCTCGCTGTGGTGTTACCAAAGTGAAAATATCTCAGTAATTGAATTTTGTGTTTGTGCCGCCTTATTGTGCCGAACAAGAATATGTACACAACGAGTTTATAAGGAAATGAATAGGTAAAATAGTTACAAGCTAGATATGTATGAACATATATAAATTAACGTACACATGTGTTACCATCGCTCGAGGAAGTGTGAACTAACTTAATTAATTCTCAAGTAGAAATCGTCGAAATTATGTGTAAGCCACATATCCACGTCTTGTTAGATAGCTTCGTCCATCAATAAAATAATATCCAAAATTGCTTTGCCAAACTAAATTTTATTTAAAAATTATTATTTCAACTTCCTCCTTCCGTTGGCGGTGACTGTTGGTGTGGTTGTGGCGGGCGCCGTACGCTTGCCAAGCTTTCCCGCAGTTGATTGAAACCAATAGCACGCTCATGATTATCTCGGGGATGCCAGACCGAGAATAACTGCAAAATTAGTGATACCATTATCAGCACCGCAATTACGATCACAAGTGCTAGGACAAATGATAAACATATTTTAAGTCCGGTGAACAGTACTCGACCAAATATAACCATTATTGACAGAATTATGCTGAAGAGTCGTGAGAATATCGTTGAAATGCATTCTGTTAATGGCGCAGTCATTGCATAAATGCCGAAAAATAATCCAAAAAGGAACTTTTAAATAAATATTTTAATAATTTAGTTATGGCTGGCCATTAAACTTAGGATGGCAATAGCAAAACTTGTTGTGATTTATAATGGACAGCCTACTCGTAAAATTTTTGAGAATTTCATTTTTTGAAAGCTCGACGCTAACTGCGGATAATTTTTTTAGCACTTTGTGTGTTTCGTTTCATTTTTCAAATAAATTTAATTCTGCCATATACGATGCTGCAACAAACTTGGCATCATTTATATTTATTGTGGAACGGCGTGTTGCTAAAAAATTATATTTAGGGAACATTTTCCGGTAAACGGTTTCTTCAAGCGAAGAGAAATTATTTTTTTAATTACAGTTTTCCACCACATGAGGGCCAATAATAAGCCATTACGTTACAACATTACAGTTATTCATTACGAACACAGCAAATTGTAATCAGATTTTTTTTTGTATTCGAAAGATCAATATATGGCATTAATATTTGAAAATGATTTCGGGCATTGGACACCGCGGCTGTTCTTGACGAAACGCATTCTGAACTACCAATTTTGGGCCACTTTTTCGAGCACTGCTGTCACGAATAACACGAACAATGCTGGCTTCCAAGGCGTCAATTGTTGCTGGTTCATCAGCATAATCCAGTGACTTCACGTAACCCCACAGGAAATAATCGAGAGGTGTCAAATCGCATGACCTTGGAGACCAATTGACCGGTCCATTCCTCGAAATCAACTTATTGCCAAATTTTGATTTTAATAAGTCGATGGTTGTGGTCGCCGTACGGTGCGTAGCACCATGCTGTTGACATCTCGTCCGGATCAATGTCATCCATGTCTTCAAACAAAAAATCATTGATCATGGTGCGGTAGAAAATTTAAATCTACTAATTTTTCTCGCGAAATTGGAAGCGACATACTCTACAATGGAACTACTACACAATGGACGTTTTTCATGAAAAGCGAATTTTGATTTTCGGCCTCTTGAATTGCTATTATGATTTTTATACGTTTATATATTTTTGAAGTTTTCTTCAGAAAAAATTTTAAAATCAAAAAAATCTTCTTTTGTCATTTCAATGACATCATAGCTGGAAGATTTATTGGCTCTAAAATTTCTGTACTAGGAGTAAACTCTAGTCGCGCGACGGAGCTGGTACGCAAATTTTTTATTATCTCACCAACAATACTTTACAAATCTGGGAACCCCATTATTGATGACAACAACAAAATTTAGGAAAACAAGCAATATCGAAAATAAATTTGCCGCTGTTCCGTTAAAAATTGCAAAAGCATAGTCGGCTACCCGCCCGAGTAACAGCTTTAAAACAAAGACTATTATTTTGGTCATAAACGCAAAGGTTAAGTAATTATCAAGTCCTGAAAAAATCACTCAACCAGACGACCGAAAGAAAAGTAATTTTAAAGGTTGTTCGAGCTTGTTCTTGCAGTACTGTTGTTGTTTAACGATTAATTTTCTGGTGCTTTGAATTGAAACAGAACTAAATTAAATTCACCAAAATTGTAATCCTAGGCTTTAAAAAGTCTTGCTTAATTGAATTTAATATTTTCAGTTTATCATGTAACTTAAACTTATTCAAGGTAGGGTTCTGTTATCCGGTCCACCGTCCAACATTAATGTTTCGTTTTTTGCATTATTCACCAAGATTTTGTCCTCCATAATAAATTGGACTTTCGTTTTCTCTTCTGAGATGACATCACAGTTGCTTTTGCTTCCCAATATCAGGGGTTTGATACAATTATCTTCATACTCCTTTATTTCTGAGTATTTATGTACGAAATTCTCAAAATTCGTGCTCGTAAATATTCTGTCGTCAGCTCTGATTAGTTGCTTTGCGGCTTCTTTTATTATCGTATCATCACTACTAAAGGGATGATCATCATTGTTGACGCCATTTTATCTGCCAGTTTAGGTACGTGGAGGTTGTACAGTAAGGTTTCCTCGTTTATTGCGATCTTTGGTGTTGTATATTGGAGTACCTCGTCGAGTATTGTTATTTTTATTCCCTTACTTTGTAGCAGCTCTCTTATTGAGAAGATTTCTTTCAGCGACAGTATTTTGTTGCCAGCTAATTCCACTTTTGTCCTCACTACGGCATCTTGTATGTCCTCGAGGATCGACTGTGTCGATATTAATAATTGATGTTACCATATCCAGCTCTTTCATAACTACTCTATTAACCATATTGGATTGGGTTACCACTTTATTGACCGTATCTGTGATTGCCTGTATACGTTCGTTCATCTGCTCATTTATACGAAATTGTGCGTTGTTCTCGTTTATCAAAGTGTTCATTGTTGTGTTCGGTAATCTTAGGTCTTGAGCATCAGGGCTGCCTGCCAGCCATTTCCAATCTGAGCCGAGAGCATCCCATCGTCTATGTCTTGTAGGTTTTGGAGGCATAATTTGTTGCCTACCTGTAATTTGCAATTATTTAATTTTAACAACATTATCGGATCTTTGTAAGGAGAAAAGTTATTTATTTATTAAGCCTGAATTCTTTTAATTTTCTTCTTATTTCTTTTAATGTTTTTATTTGTTTTAAATTAATTGACTGTTACTTCTTTAATTTGAGTTCTTATCCCCCTTGGTTGATTTTTAGATGTAATGTTTGGTTCCACATAAACTATTTGATTTTCTGTTAAATTTGAGGATTCTTCTTTATTTATATTTTGTTCTCTTATCCGATTTGTAGTTTTTCTAATTTATTAAATACGTTTTAGAAAATATTTTCAGCTTGGTTTTGTATTTGTTCGGATTTATTAGATTGTTTTGATTGAAAATTATCTCATTCGGCGTGAAGTCTGTAGATGTGTGTACCGAATTATTGTACAATGCCACTGCTAATTCTATTGCAGTTTGAGTGTTGTGGTTTGGGATTTTTTCCTTGTTTGTATTAAAAATTTCTATGATGGTTGCATGAGTTTTCTCATCCTGTCCATTTGATTCCGAAGAGGACGTATATTCATGATTTGGAATTCCGAATAAAGTGAAATACTTTGCCAAGGCTTTGGTTGTTTCTGTTAGATTTTTTGAATCGATCGGTTCCATTTGGAGGTGTTTTGAAAAGGCATCTATTACCGACAGGAAGTTAGTTTTATTAATCGAGAAAATGTCGATGTGTACTCATTCGAGAGGCTTTTTAGTATTAGGCCTGGGAGATATTTTAATATTATATGACTTCCGCTCATATTTATGTACGTTGCAGATGTTGAATGCGTTAATTAGAGTTTTTATCTTATTGATCATGTTCGGAAAGAAGTAGGATCTTCTTATTTGACTTTTCATTTCTTTTATCCCCATATGGGCTCGCTCGTGTTCTCTACTCACGATACTGATTTGCCTATTGTCGTTTGTTACGTCTTCAACCATTTTCGTGACGAAGGCGAAATGTCCTTTTTGAGAGAAATTTTTTTCTGAATGACTCCTGAATTATTTGATACAGGGTCTCCGGGGCTAAAATTGCTGTCTTCTTTCCATTATGAAATTTTTTAATGAGTCCTGTAATTTCCTCTTTCTCGAAAGATGGTTTTGAAATTAATATTCTCATGAATTTAGGGAATATTTCTTCCGAAATAATTAGGTCATTCTTATAGATTCTAAAAATTATTTGATTCCTATAGTAATTTATAGGACGGTCCGAAAAATGAATGAAGTACTCATCCCACGTATCGGCTGAATGAACTGTCTCTATATCGCTGGTATTCTCAGAAATCTTTTCCGCGACTTCTCCAAATTCACGTAAAGTGTTTTCTAGGTTTTCATTGACATTGATTTCTTTGTCGTCTAATGCTGCAGGCATTCTACTGAGGGCATCTGCTACCACGTTAGATTTACCTTCTTTATGAATTATGCCATAGTCATAATTTTCTAGTTCTAGTCTCCATCGGAGAAATTTGGAATTTTTTGCTGAGGATTTAATAAATACAAGGGTTTGTGGTCCGTGTGACCAAATGAAAAGCTTTCATAAAGCTTCCTTCTCATTCGTGGCATAATTGCATTCAGTTCCGTTTAGTGTTCTGGAAGCAAAAACAATTGGCCTTTCTACATTATCTTGAATTTGTGACAGAACTGCTCCTAGCGCGAAATCTGAAGCGTCGGTTGTGTGGATAAACTGTTTTGTAAAATCGGGATATATTAGGATTTGGTCTGTGGATAGGATTTCTTAGGGTCTCAAAGGCTTTTACATATTCTGGATTCTTAATATCGATGACTTCGTCTTTTTTTAAGCACTTCGTCATTGGTTTAGTGATTTTCGAATAACTCTTGATAAACCGACGGTAATAGCCTGATAATCTATATGGGCCAGTCAAGTATTTTTTGAATTTTGTCTATGTTGGGTCTTACTCCTTTCTGATTGATTCTATGTCCTAGAAATTCAGTTTCTTTTTTCAGAAACTCGCATTTATCCAGTTGGAGTTTCTGATTGAAATGCGATAGCCTCTTGAGTACTGTCTCTAAGTTTCTTATATGATTCTTCAAATTTTTCCCTACAATAATGATATCGTCTCGGTAAACATGGCAGATGTTACCTATTAAGCCAGACAATACATTATTCTTCGCTCGCTGGAATGTAGCAGGGCCATTCTTTAATCCGAAAGGCATTCGAGAAAACTCGAAATGTCCCTTATCCGTCGAGAAGGCTGTTTTCTCCTGCGATTTCACGTCCATCGGTAGTTGGTCGAATCCCGACTTTAGATCCAGTGTAGTAAAGTACTCTGATTTGCCCAGGTTATCTAAACTTTCCTCTATCTGGGGTATAGGGTATTTGTCATGTATCGTCTTCTCATTTAATTTCCGGTAGTCTATAACAACCATAATCTTCTTTGTTCCCGAGGCGTCGGCCTTTTTCGAGTCTACCCAGATTGGGGATGAGTAAGGACTACTCGAGTTCCGGATGATGCCAACATCTCCTAAACCTGGTCTTCCACATCTTTTTTGAAGTGGTGTGGGTACCTATATGTTTTACTATAGACGGGTCTCTTTCGTGATTATTTTATGTTTTATCACTGTTGTTGCCGAGAGGTTTTCATTCGGCTTTCATAAAATGTCTTGATTTCTATAGATTGTGCTAATTAGAACACTTCTTTCATTTTCGCTCAAGTGTTCGGTTCTGATTAAATTTTGAAGTATTCGCTTGTCAACTATCTCTTTACCATAAACAGTTCTAACTTATTGAGATTATTAACCTCAAGTTTGAGTTTGGGCGGTTCTTTAGGTGGGATTGGAGTATTGGTTTGCACTTTATTGACTGTTGTAAAATTATTGGCTCTATAAAGGCCAGGTTGAATTGTTATGTCATTGTTTATCCTTTCGAACTTCCGTATCAACCAGTCTCCGTTTTGTGAAGTGGGGAATATCACCGTATGGTGATAAAAGTTTTCTGTCGGATAATATCGATATAATTTGAATTTGTGAGTGTTCAATGAGATGGTGTTGGACTTATAGTCAATTTTAGCTTGCATTTCGGCCATGATTTCTGAACCAAGGAGGCTAACAGCTGAAATATTTTCACTTGAACGACCAATGCGATGATAAGTTCTGCTTCTCTGGTCTTGAACGTATTTTGAACGAAATCTTCTTCCAACTTCTGAATAACTTTCACCATATTTAAAATAAGTTTTAATAACTGAAACACGTTGTTCAATCGTATACCTCTTCATTTGAACTAACCGGAACATTTGTACTTGTCATCTGTCAAATAGCATACGATACTCTAGTACAAAAAATATAAATAGCGGAATATTTAAAAAGATACCTCAAATTTGAAAACCCTTGTCGTTAGTATCACTGCTTGCATATTATTCAATCGGGCAATACATGTTTTTGGAGGTTAGATGTCAAGCTTCAATAATTACTAGTGACATTTGTTCAAAGCGAAAACAACAATTATTTTCATGTAATTGAAAATGCCGAATTTTGTGCCAAAAAACAGCGTTTGTGGGAAGTTTTACTTCATTATTTTTTGCTGAAGAAAAGTGCAGCGGAAACAAATCGTTTGCTTGTGGAAGTTTACTGTGAACATGCTCCATCGAATACAACATACAAATGATTTTGACGTAAGAGACAAAGGACGTGAAGGCGGACCAAGAAAATTTGACCCTTGTCAGACCGAAAAACAATTGGCAGAAGCGTTGAATATTACCCAACAAAGTGTTTCGCAACGTATACATGCATTTAGATTGGTTCAGAAGATGGGAAATTGGGTGCCACACATATTGAAAGAACGTGCGAATAGTTGCTTCAACGACAACGAAGGAAAGGGTTCTTGCATCGGATCATCAGTGGGGATCAAAAGTGGATCCATTATGACAATTCAAAGCGCAAACCGGCGTGGGTCAAGCCAGGTGAACCAGGGCCATCGACACCAAAAGCATATATCCATGATTCGAAGGTGATGCTTTGTATTTGGTGGGATATGAAAGGTGTCGTTTATTATGAGCTGCTGAACGAGCGTGAAACTATTACGGGACAAGTTTTTCGACGACAACTGATGGCTTTAAAGCAAGCTCTAGGTGCAAAACGACCGGAATGGGACAAAAGGCACGATAAGATTATTTTGCAACATGACAACGCTACGCCACATGTTGCTACACCTGTCAAAAACTACTAGAACAGGCGGAACTGGGAAATTCTACCCCACCCCAGCAGCATTTCACTTCTTATGAAAACGTCAAAAAATGGGTCGATGACTAGATTGCCTCGAAACAACCAGACTTCTTCCTTCAAGGAATCTGTTTATTGCCTGAACGATGGGCGAAGGTTATAGCTCCAAAGGAACATACTTTGAATAAAACATTCTTTCATTTTCTACACAAACTAATACCTTTTATTTCACTAAAAAATGTCGGAAATACATTTGTACACCCAATACATAGGAACATTTTTCGTAACAGAAAGTCGGGTGTTGGCCACAACAAACAAACAAACTAGTAGAGCTTGAGTGAGTCTTAAGCTAAATAAACATGGCTTTTGACCTTAACATCAACACTACTAGATTGTACAAATGTGCATAGTAACACAAAGTACATGATTATAGTTCTGTAAGGACAAAGATGAGCAGTAGCTGTAAATTGTAATAAACATTTTCACTGCCTAAACAAATTGTAAAATGTGTACTGCTAAATTTGCCCATCCTTGGTTATGACGTATAATTACATTTAAAGTTTTTGCCGTACGTCAAATTTAATATTGTTTACATCCCTAAAGTTAGCAGAGCCTATCCAGCAGAAGATTACAAAACACTATTGAAAATTGTAGGCTGGTTAAATGTTATATTAAAATACTTTACACTCCATCCATTCCAAATAAAAGTACAAGTTCTGGTACCTGTAAAAAAATTTAACAGCCATATTTATATCACAAATGAAAAATTAATGGGCCATTTTAGGCTAACTTCCGCTTTAAAAATGTTTAGCTTGTCTCTTTTTCATTTGGTTTTTACATTCTCAAGCTAGTGCAGAACCCAAAATCAATCCTTTTGGTCCAGAATAAATACGGAGCTCAAAATTATTTAATGAGGCATTTAAATAGGCCATAATAAGGCTTTAATTAATTGACAAACACAATTAATGGGGCATTTAATTACCTTAAAATTAGCCTTTAATTTTCAATATGGTATCCATGAGAAGAACCTCATTAACCCTTGTGTGAACCATTGTCTTTTTTGCACATTGGTTACCAAAATGCTCAGCCAGACCCTTACATATTTACAAGAGCTTATATAAGTAATTGTTTGATTTTATTGAGGTTTGTGATTGTATTTCATTACTTTTGATTAAAATTAGCATGTTATAATAAAATAGTTAGTACGTATCGCAGTAGTATCGAGTTTTACGGCAGGCCTTATCATACACATGCCACAACCGGCAGTCTCTTCTCTTTCCCATAGCGTCAGCACCGCTGGCACCGGCTAGTGGCTACAAATTGTGTTGTTAGCTGTAACGTAAATGTATAATCACGGCTTTATTCTTTTTTAGTAGGTAATATATTATTGCAACTCTGTGTTCGTGAAAGCTAAATTCTGTTGAATGTATAGGGCAAGAGGTATGTTTTTTTTTCATTTCTAGCGAAACACATCTTTTATTACTTCGAAGCCCTAGTCTAATATCCATTAGCCGTTTACATCCTTCTAGTGTTGTGAAAAAATTATTCAGCTACGATAGTTCTGCCCTAATTTGCATATTTGGAAGAAACACGCATCAACTCAGTTTCTCCTTAGTCTACAGCCCGTCCTGCATCTAGATCTTTACCAGTATAAATATTTCCGCGCAATGGATAATGCGTTTTAGCATCGCATGTCCACCAGACTTTAATCCTGTACCGCGCAGGTTTTGATGGGATATACTGCGTGAACTTGGTCCTGCCATGATATTAAAACAGCTGTCCATCAATGGTGATATCGCTATGGGAACGGTAATTTTTTCTAAATTTTCATTTATAAAGTTACAGATATCCCGGATGCACGCAATTCGCGAGTGTGGTTATCATCAAACCGCAAAAATCGTGATAAAGAAACAAAACGTTTGTATGACATCGAGGTCTAAAAATTGGTAAGCTCATTGCTTTCCAGAGAAAAAATGCATGTTGAGGATTGTTATGACTTACACCAGCCATTACAAGAATATCAATGAATGCATTCAGTTCAACCTCCGTTAACGCCTTCCAAACTTTTTACTATTTGCCTGGATTATTTGTATTCTAGTTGTTTTATTCACGATAATAAACACGATATATGGCTCAAACAATTTTTTGAATACTTCGATGGGCACAGAATTGTTCTGAACAGGGCCTCCGGTAAATCTCATAATGTTATGAAGGCATGCACTTTCAATTGGATTATTTCCGACAAAATATAGTGTATTGAACTCATCTGATTGATCATTCTGTCTGATTTTCATTTGCCTGCTGTAGTTGGCGACTGTTGGTTGCATTTTAACTGTCGATTGCACTTCGCACAAATAACCTCGAAAAACTATCAAAGCACATAAATTTATTATTCAAGCTCAGCTTTTCAACACTCGCTTTCGATATGACACGCGTACAAATAATAGCGCGAAAATTTTGAAAACGGCTAGACCCTTTGGTAAGCAATATGACTAGATTTTAAAAATGCCCTAAAACTCAGCCCACTCTAAGTTTTTAATTCTTTCTGTTCAGAAATTTGTTTAAGAACGGTGTGTGAATTATGTAACGGAATATGATTTTCACTGCGGTTTGACAAAACAAAAATTTGAAAAAGGACCTGGCTAGGCCCATTACTCTCCACAAGGGAAGCAGCATATAACAATTTTCTAATCCCTTTTTTTTGGCTTTACGTATTTTAAACTCAATATCAATAATGGAGTTCTTGAAAAAGAGTTTCATATTTTTTTACTACCCCCAACAAAACTGGCAGCACAGAAAATCAATACGCAACCAAACTGTAGACAAAATATTATTTTATTGCCGTTAGAAATGTCCGGTTAGTTTTGTATAGATTCGACAAAAACTAAAAATATAAACGAGAAGCTAACTCCCTAAAGCCATAATATTATATTCCCACATTGTCGCATAAATAAGTTCATTACACTTGTACCGTCTATAAATCGGCGACAAAACTTTCAAACATTTTCCGAGATTTCCTATTTATAGTTTTGCGTTTGATGCTGCTTGTATTTTTTACACATACAAACACAAATAATATTTCCCATTATACACTCATAATATTTTCAATGTTTTTCAACTCATAAAAAGTTTTGTGTTTAAAAAAAAATTCCATCATTTTTCCAACAAAACACCACTCGTGTGTCTGTCTGTATGTGTTTTGTATTATGTAGCTAGCTACACAGTATTAACAACTATAAGGACTAAAACTTCTTTGTCGACATCATCAAACCATAAAAACATTACATAATTAAATTGTTTATTGTGTAATCAATTTTTATAAGCATATAGACATGAAAAAAGGATATCAAGAGGAACGGAAATCCACCCGCTCCCCATAATCGTAATATAAAACGAGCAATCCAGACTAAATAAATTAAATAAATCCTTTTTGTGTTTTCTTTTTATCTGTACGACTATATACGTCTTGTATTACACATACTGCGTGTATACTGTCTCTTCCTCAAAATTAAACCAGAAGATGAGCAACAACAAAATAATAATAATTCAACAAATTATTATTTATAGGACTCTTTTGAAAATGGGTGGTGGTGGTGGTGGTGATGGTACGGAAAAGTCTGTACAAGTTGAACAATATTTTTTCGTTATTTCGAGAGCTTTTTTTTAAAAAAAAGAATAAACATTTTTTATGTATCATTGGCATGATTTTTAAGTTATTTTTCGCACAGAAGATTTAAGGTCAACGCTAGTGTAAACCTAGCCAACTATATCAACCGAATAATTTGACATAATATGCTAACAGAAAAAAAATATTTTCCATATAATGATTAATAGCCATCATATGTCAGTCAGGTTTTAGTAGATATTGATTTTGATAAATTTTTGGGGATATATTTTGTGTTTAAGGACTTTTTATCTTTTGTCACATTGAACAGGATTATATTGGAGAGAACCAAGAAATTGATACTAAATATTATACTGAGATCAAAATCTTGATATTGCAAAGTGGTTCGGGCGCCGAGAATAAATAGGAATTTTCTTTAAGTATCTTATATTTTTTATTGCTATTAAAATGTATGGAGCCTACAAATGATACATACTGAATAGTTAAGAGGACTCTTGGTTCAATCAAATAGAATACATGGAATACTATAAGTTCAGGGCCGAATAGTTTTATTTACGCAGTTTTGGGTAGAACACTTGTAACTTCTTTGCCTCACGGTCATGGTGCGCCTGTACCTTCCTAACTGTGACACTGCTACTGTATACTCTATAAAGATCTAAGGTGTATTGAAACTTGATTGCACCATCTGAATAGGTGTCACACTGTTCAGTCTTGATATCTTTAAATACCCAAAATTACTGTATGAATTTGTGCCAATGGATGGCCCTAGATAACTTTGGTGTATGATTGATACCATAAAAATTTGAAACGTTATCTTGTAAATACAAACCGAGATGGTGTAAGTTCTAAGGATAAACGCTCCACTTAGAATTCGTTTACCGCCTTTTTTTGACCGGCCATATGGCACAGTGGTTAAAGCTTTGGCGTTTGGATCGGGAGGTACCGGGTTCGAATCCCGATAGAGGCAGGATGCAAAAGGGAATTTTCATCAGCAGATTACGATCTGGAATAAAATGGAACACAACTATCTATGACCACCTGTCGGAGTGCATAACTCATGGGCCGACATAATCGGACCTATATCCGTACGTCCTCGATTTGGCAGGCAACTGCGTAAGGTAAGGACACAAATAAGCGAACTGAGAAAAAGTTGGGAGTGCTTCGGTCGCAGAAAAGATTGCAAAGATTAAAAAAAAGACTTTTTTTGAAGAAATATAAATAGCTTTTCAATTTCTTCGGTAACTAATCTAATTAAAAATAACTATTCCTCAAATTTTTGTTTAAACTCTTTTCTCTAAACCTTGTGTGGACCCCAACATTTTTTTTCACCCTTGAGACACCAGGATCTAGCCAGACCCCTATACACTAAAAATTAGTTTATATAAACAAAATGTTTTATTATTAAAATTTTATTTATGCTTCATTTGGGCATTTGAAACATTTATTCACCGGCATACTGGATTCGAGCATTTTACACAGTTGAATCGGGTCTTGTGAGGGACTTTGTCATATTTATGGCATATTCGGCAGTCTCGTTTATTTTGGAGAACGTCTACTCCTTATATCGTTGACACAACTAGTGTTGTTGGCTGCAAAAAATTGTGTGATTGTATCTGTGTAATTTCTTACTTGTAATGGGCAACCGAGGAATGCTTATATTGCCGATCGGCCCGATCTGTGTTTTGCAATGGTTCAATATTTGAAGATTACATAACTAGCCAGACCCATAAAGTCAATTATATTATAAAAGAACGCAAAAGTCCATGTTTTGTTCGTCTTTTTGTGGTAAAATGGCTGAGCATTTGATCCATTGCGTCCATCGACGCCTCTTTTGGTTTCATTGTAGTAAATAATTGCTTCTGGTTTTTGTAGTTCACTAATTACACTCTTATCATAATGTAATGTTGGTAAAAGAATCACTGCTTTCTTTTTATTTGGGACATAGGAGCCTTTTACTACATTTTTTTCGTGATGCCCAAATATCGATGAATGCATTGACCGTGTGGATTTTTTTTTTCATTTAAAGTGCAATAAATATTTTGTTGTTTTACAGCGTAGTTACCAACCTAGACCGATATCCATGAGGCGCTTTCAGTCTTGTGAAGATGTAGAAAAATTATCGGTCACGATTGTTCTTCCCGAATTCGAATATCGTGACGCCAAACGAATCATTTCATGTTGGCCTTGGTCAACAGCTGTTTGTACCTGCATCTTTACCTGTATAAATATTACCTAATAATGGATAGTGCATTTTCGCATCGCATGCCCACCATATTTTACGGAAGCAATGAAACGGCTATTGTGCGTATTATTGTGGCTTACACCCGCAGCATAAATGCATTTAGTTTAATTTCCATGAACTAATTCCATACCTTTTCCTCTTTTTCTTAATGTTCCATGGTTTAATTGAATCATTCGCACGCCGATTTGTTTCCTTTACTAGGATAAACACGAAGTTTGGTGTTACAAATGTTTTCAACACTTCAATAGGTACCGAGTTTGTAGAAATAGGCCGACCCTTCACGAAACCTCATAACATATGGATACGCGCTCGTCTAATTGATGGCCCTATTCCGTTCCACTTTGTACCATCTTTCCCAAACGTTTTAGACGACATTTCATCTCCATCGCTATCATACACCTCCTGAAGCTCGAATTCCCGCTTGGTTTCTATGTCTGATGCATCATCTTTATTTGGAACATAACGGCATAACTGGCCTTCTTCTTTCTTCCTTGCTCGTTTTAGTTCAAGCTCGTTAGCTAAAGCAACAGCAATACGCTCATAGAAAGTGTTTGATAAACTCAGTCTACCTAGCTCATTCCTTCTCCAAACTCTTTCATTTTTATTCAAATAAAAATATATTTCAGCCGCTTCTTGTTGGTTGTAATAAAATAATAAACTAGTAAAAAATAAAATAATAAACTAGTTACGAAACTATTTTAGTTAGATGAAACAGTTCAAAAAGCTCACAGAAAAAAATATTTACGCACAACTGTTTTCAGCTCAAAATTAAAAGAGAATATGACACTGGACGGAGGGATAACTATACAGAGAGATAAAAGAGAGAATTGAACACAAATTTAGTTTTTTATTTGTTTTAGAAGTTTATTCTCATAAAAAATTTGAATGGGGTCTGGCTAGACCCTGGTGTTTCGAAAATGAATATAAATTTGTAGATGTCCTGAAACTACTGCCACACACAAAATTTTAGTGACTTTTTTAATTTTTTTATTATTATTATTTTTTTTCCTGCTAACTGTTCTGGGGCCAAAGCTCTCCCAACTCTTTCGCGGTTTGCTTATTTACGTCCTTACCTTCACGCCTGTATTGGTCAATTCGAGGACGTATGGATATAGGTCCGATTTTATTACCATCTGCACATTGCATAGCTCCATGCCAGCCTATACTGGCATGGAAGATGGGTCGGCCCATTAGTTTTGCACTCCGATAGGGGGTCATAGATGTGTTCCTTTTCATCACAAATCGTAATTTATTGATGAAAATTCAATTTGCATCCTGCCCCTATCGGGATTCAAACCCGGTACCTCCTGATCCAAACGCCAAAGCTTTCACCACTATGCAATTTGGTCGGTGGACTTTTTATAATAAATTTATTAAAGCTTGAGGATATCATGAAATATGTTGAGGATAGTGAAATTATAAATGTAAAAACAAGCCAAACAAATACCTAATGGGTCTGGCCAGACTCTGGTGTCACCAAAAGTGTTAAAAAATTGGCACTTGGCAATGTGCTGGACCTGATTGTGTATTATCGTCCTTTATTATTAATTGTGCTGATGTTCTTTATCTTTCTCTTACCAGTTCTTCTTCGCAGGAGAAGACTTCCACCTGATAAGTTGGGGGTAGCAGAAGCTGAATTTGAATATAAGATCAAATAAGACCGGAAACTCAACGGCGATTGTCATGCCGTCTTTTGGATTACAAAGCGCGGCGCACACGCAACATCGACAAATCAGTGATGTTCTTCTTCTGTTAAATTTTGTTTTTCCGAATATTAATGATACACAAACATCACTTACCAATCGTATTTCAACGCCGTCGTGAATTTCAAGTTAACATCAACGCTGCAAAAGTAATTTTGGTAAACCAGAAGTAAAATTGGCAGAACACGTTGAGGCTTTCCGAAACTATGATGAACCAAAGGTAGCTCTAGGTTTAAAGAGATTTCTGACTATGGTAAGTTTCTATCGTAAATGTATCCCACACACGGTATAGAAACTAAATTATTCTCGAGAATATAGTAAATGGAAAAGTGAAGCATCAACTAAGTGGTCCGATTAATACAGTTTGACATTCCAAAGTAAGGGGTGTTTGTGGCCACGTTGCACCATGTTGCGATTTTTGCATGTTGCACAATGCTTCGTGTTGTTGCATGATGTTACAGTATGTTGCATGATGTTGCACCATGTTGCGTGTTGTTTTGCTTGATGTTGCATCATGCTGCGTCAAATTGAATCATGTTGCATCATCTTGCTGAATATTTTATCATGTTGTAGGAAGTTGCTAGATATGATACAGTGCCATGTTGCGTCATATGTACCATGTTTCATCATGTTGGGTACCATATTGTGGAAGTTTTAAAATGATACTTTCATTGCGTTACGATAAAATTAGATGGTTCCATAAGTCGCGTCTCTTAAAACTGTTGGTTGTTTTGAGTAACGTGGTTTCTTTTCAGATTTTGTTCCGCCTCAAACGATTTTGATGTCATCTGGTGCAACTATAGTATTTTGATTTTGATAAAAATTGGTGAAGGAAACACCAATGAAAGAAATCTTTAAATTTTAGGAAAACAGGGTTTTCGGGTCGAACTAATTTTAACTAAAATGAGTGAGATGTTTTTTCGAGTGGTAAGAATCGATTGTGATCAGTTCTAAATTCGGGAAAATTTGATTAGTGGGTTCCCAAATGAGATTCAGAGCTTAATTTAAAAATCGATAAGGTCGAACTATTTTGGTAAAAGAATGAGAGAAATGTCAGGAAATGTCAAGTGTTAAATGTCAGGAAATGGTTGTAATAATATATCCGCGATGTCAACTCAATTGCAGGGGATGGAACTCATGATTAATGATGAAAATGATAATCAAATATAAATTTTGCACATGCATCTGAAAATTTAGAGCTCTCTTTGTTGGATAGGATTCCAAAATGAGTGCCAGATGTGATTTTGAAAAATGAGTAAACTGGACGAAACGAAAACCTTTCTTAAACGAATAGTATGAAAATCGCATGGTATTATGAATGATTTAATTGAGATAAAACCGAAAGGAGTAATCACTCAATAAATAGTAAGGCTTAGAAAATGATGATCAATGAAATTTAAAAAAAATTGTTTAATTGTTTGGAATGCTAATTTATCATAATACTAGCTGTAACCTACGCGCGTAGCTACGAACGAATTCAAGGATTCAGTTGGATAGTTGACAACTTTGTCTTGATACACCACAGTATCGATGGACTTATATGTTGTCGTTTCGCCGGGTATTCCATTCTGAATAGTGAAGTTGATGGTATTGACATCGATGTCTTTGGCCACTGATGATTTTTGTAGTTCTGTGCAATGTTTGGGAAAACTTTTTGCACCAATTCGTCTATGCTTTCTGTGATCTTACAGAAGTTTGCTGGCAAGGTGATACATTGCGTAGATTCATCAATTTGTATTCGCCCATTTCCAATATCCACTAATTGTTTTGCAAAATTTTCAGCCGATACATCCCGTTGTAGTTGTACACGAATATTGGTTTTCAAAGTCAATTTCTGTAAATGACGCCATAAACGGGTGTTGAACGTGGTATAACCGGCAGTGTTTGTCGAAAATCACCAGACAATAAAATGAGTACGCCACCGAAGATCCGTGCGTTTCCTCTCAAATCTCGCAGGGTGCGATCAAGCGCTTCCAATGCTTTCTTGTCAGACATTGTACATTCGTCCCATATGATAATTTGACACGTTTGGAGTACTTTGCCCATTCCAGAGTTTTTGCTGATGTTGTATGTTGGTGCCTCAGTGCTTTGTAAATTCAACGGCAGTTTCAACACTGAATGCGCTATTCGGCCACCACCCAAAAGGGTTGCCGCAATTCCAGATGATGCAATGGCCAGTGCAATATTATTTTGTGATCGTATGGTTGCCAAAATGAGTGAGAGAAGAAAAGTCTTGCCTGTACCACCGGCCGCATTTATGAAAAACAGCCCACCGCTTTGCTCTGTGATTGCACGCATAATTCTGTCATACGCAATGCGTTGTTCTGGAACCAACTGCAGAAGATTTGTCTAAACAAATGTCCCCTCGTCAGAATCAAAGTGTGTTTCTCGTTGCAAATCACGATCGAAAAGGTCGTTCGCTGGTCGGTTCGGAGCAGGCATTCCCAGTTGTACCAGTGCCTTGTTAGCGATTGCCAAACATATGGCTTCAATCAAAATCAATGCCTCATTATACACGTTTGGTGTGAATTGAATGTCCGGATTTTGATTCGCAGCGCGCAAACGATATAGAACATCTTCACTCATGTAGTCCTTGTATTTTTCCCAAAGATCTTTTGGATTAGATGGGAAGCAGGTTGTCAATATTATGGCAAATAACGTGCGTATTTGCTGTGGTCAAACAGTATTCGATGCATCAGCGAGTGCAGTGTTCTAATGTGCATCATTCTCAAGAAGATTTAGTTCCTGGCAAGCTTGGCGATAAGTGGCGCATAGCTGACCGTTTCTTAAATCTTGGAAAGATGTCGGTCCACGTACATTGATTAACAGCAATCGCAAATAGAAGCATTCGGGTGGAAGCATTGT
Organism: Nephrotoma guestfalica; assembly: GCA_963691935.1. Taxonomy (NCBI): domain Eukaryota; kingdom Metazoa; phylum Arthropoda; class Insecta; order Diptera; family Tipulidae; genus Nephrotoma; species Nephrotoma guestfalica. The sequence goes on from OY829915.1 coordinate 228,213,115, forward strand.
TCGGGTCAACAGTGTACAGACGACCCAATGCGTCACTGGAATACAAATTGGGATGTCCTTCAACTGCTTTACCTTGTTTGCGACGTTGAAATTTTTTAGCCGACGCATTCCATGTGCATAATTTCGCTACCTCAGAATAAAGTAGAGTCTTTGCAAAAATATCATCTTGGCACAATGAGTAAAGTGCAGTTAAAGTTGTTGCCGGTGGAACCAATGCTCTTGCACGAACATTATCTGCTGTGAAGTATACGCGCTGTCCATTCTCGAGATGCACCGCCAAGTGTACTACTGTTGGATGTAGTTCATGGATTGGAAATGATAAGATGCACCGTACTGCTTCATAGCTGCTAATGTAGCGTCCAAATTGGTATTGGTTGATTTCATCGAGCGGTGCGGCCACATTCCCTACTCCGAAGACTGCCATGTCGCTTCCTTTGTTGACATATTTGCAAATATATTTGATCGACTTCACTGAATTGCAATACTAAACATTAATGTGTGCTTTGAAGGTCTTTGAGAGCAACGGTGAATATGGCACAACCCGACGATTATCGACTTCGACTGATCCATCCTCAACTGATCGTCGACGATACAGTGGGTATCTGTCATTACCAGTGATGGTATCAGAAACCAAGTTTCTTGGGTATCGTTTCGTGCATTTCCCATCAGACATGCATGGTGAATTGTTGTTGAATGCGCCACATGGACCAAGAACCATATTTTTGGTAACGACGTCGATTAAGCCTGGATCAATGTCCTTATCTGGTATTTCTGCTGAGATGACTTGGTCAATTTGATCTGGCGTAATTTTGTTGATTAACCAAACCAAAATATGTGCATGTAGCAATCCTCTTTTCTGCCATTCAATGGAATACATCCAGCAGCGTGTCTCTCCAAAAACGTGATGCTTGATAATAAAATCCACCAAAGATTTCAATTTTTATAAAATACGCGTGCGGTAATGTCTTGGCGGTCCGAAGATGATTGTCCAGCTAACAGAAGTTCTTTAATTTCATCCCATGTATTCATGCATGTGCCGTGGACTCCTCGTGAATATAGACGGTAATATGACCAGTCTTCCCAATTCGTTTGGATTCACGTTAACATCATTAACGATTGCGTCTCGTAAATGGATGTACTCTTCAGAACGCAACGCGGTTTGATTTAATCGAATATATAGGAGTCGCTCGGTTTGAATCTTCGCGTACATATCGACGATGTATTGATGGAACAATTGCCGACATTTCAGAATGTGGTTCTCAGCGTCTTGATGAATCATCAATCGATACGAATAATAATTCATGGCACAGACTTTCTTATTCGTTTCTTCGTCTGTTTGTGGATTTCTCATTTTGATGTTTAAATGATATCCATCTTATCCTCGCCAAAACAGAATCGGATACTGCAATCCGTCGTATGAGTGATGAGTATCGGAGACTCGCTGAACGTCACTACTTCTGCGATGAAGAATTATGTCGCGCGATTCGAATTATTCGCCAACTATCACGATGCAAGTGCCCGCATTATAATGACATCGTTGTTCAATTTGTTCATCACTGTTTGCCCTGAAATAAATTTGTAGAAACTTGTGATCTGCGTCCGGCAATGGTAGAAGCGATCCGGCACGATGATAAATTTGCCCTTGGACTCTGAATGTTGGCATGTAATTTTTGCGCACGATGTTCTGCGGATGTTTTCCAACAAATGGTTCGACTCACGTGTAACACCTGATAGCAACGTTGATAGTGGTTCGGTTGGTGGATGTAATTCTGTCAGTTTAACTTTTCCATTAGTGCAGCACATTCCTGGCGTTTCGTGTTTAAATTTGAGAGCGCTACAATGCATGCAAATTTTTCCAACGACAACACTTGGATGAAGACTATAAGCATTATTATTGTCATAATGGAATGCACCAAGATTTAAATCAGCATACAGTGTTCGTCTTGATCGAGCGGTGCTTATTCGAACATTTCGCAGCCTTCTTTCCTGTTGTTCAGTTGTCTCAAACGAACGGGCCTGAGTAGTACGTATTCGATCAGTTTCTAACCTCACTTCTCGTTGTTCAGATGATTCAGACGAACGGGTCTCAGCGGCATGTACTCCAAGATTTTCCAGCCTTTAATGCTCGTTGCTTGTCTGATTCTGATTGTCGCTTTGGACGCATAATTGTATGGAAACGACGTGAAAAATGCTTTTGAATTTAGTAGATGTCAATCAGCAATCCGAATCTCACAATGTATCCAATCCGGGAGGGAAATTTGAAGTGAAAAAAATCAGCATTCGAGAATTGTTGAAATCGATTTTAATTCCACTCACGATGATATCCGAAAAAAACTGCACAGCAAATGCGTTCTGAACGTCAATCAGCAGTCAGATCCTTCACATACACGTTCGATGATCTTCGTGAATTCACTGTAGATAATGAATAAAATCAGCTCACGGAAACTACGAAAATTCAATTCGATTGAATTATTTATCTAAATTATTAATTTAACTCACAATGAAATGCACAAAACTATTCGAAAAACGCTCCCAAATATAAAAATACGCACAATATTGTCTGTTCAATGTGAGCCGGACAAGAATTTCACAATTTACATAAATTCTTATGTCACCCACAACTCGAAACGTCATCATTCGTTCGGTGGAATGACAGTGGCGCCATCTGTCGAAAATTGGTCGTACCAACTGAGAAATCTTCGTGAGCTCATCCACAACAACTTTGCTAAAGATGATCACATGATCAAATTCGATTCTATAAAGGATATACAGACAAACTTTCATTTTTATATGTGTTTGAATTCAGAATTAAATAAGATTTCTGTTCCATCATTGGGTAATGTGTAATCTCTATCTCTGTTTCTACTTAATCGCAATAAAATCTTCTAATTCAACAATCTTTGGCCGAGCAAGGCTCGGTGCTCTAAGGTCTCTGGAATAAAGTGTCAACAGAGAATCGATTGAGTGAAAATTTTGCTAACGATTTTATTGGGTTTATCAATTTTCTTCAAATAAGAGATAGCGCGTCGCTTTGAGTTTTTTCGTTACAGTCGTATTCGTTAGACTTGGCAGCGTACGAACAATATTACAAACTCCTTATAATATAACATTTGAAACAGTAGTCCAGAAGGATAAATATTTCGTAGTAAAAATAAACTTCATAAATATCCAACGACAAATAAAGGCTGCATTCCTACCGGAGAATTCGATAAATTACCCTAAGAACAGAAGTGTGTGAAGTTATCCCAGTTTTTCATCCCAGGAAAAATAGATTTGTTCATCAGGTAACACTAATTTCTTCCCATCCCAGGATTTTTAAATTCATCCCATCCCAGGATTTTTAAATTATACAATTAATTAGGACTGTTATACTTGTTAAAGATAGCGAACATCTTAGCTTTCGACTATGCAGAACCCTAAACCCTACAAACTGTAATTCATATATTACGATAAAAATACTCAATAAAATAATTAATAATTCTCTCAAACCTATAGAGTGCCTAAAGATTTGACTCCTGGTTATGACTTGTCATGGTGTCCACTAACTCTGATAACAATTTGGAGATCAGCCGTATGTTAGGATTTTCACTATATGCTCATTTGCATATGGCTCACCACCATATAAAATTTGAAGAAAATACTCAATAAAATAATTACTAATTCTCTTAAACCTATAGAGTGCCTAAAGATTTGACTTCTGGTTATGACTCGTCATGGTGTCCACTAAGTCTGATAACAATTTGGATATCAGCCGTATGTTAGGATTATTGCTACATGCTCATTTGCATATGGCCCACCACCATATGAAATTTGAAGAAAATACTCAATAAAATAATTACTAATTCTCTCAAACCTATTGAGTGTCTAACGATTTGACTTCTGGTTATAACTCATCATGGTGTCCACTAACTCTGATAACAATTTGGATATCAGCCGTATGTTAGAATTTTCACTATATGCTCATTTGCATATGGCCCACCACCATATAAAATTTGAAGAAAATACTCAATAAAATAATTAATAATTCTCTCAAACCTATGGAGTGTCTAACGATTTGACTTCTGGTTATAACTCGTCATGGTGTCCACTAACTCTGATAACAATTTGGATATCAGCCGTATGTTAGGATTATTGCTACATGCTCATTTGCATATGGCCCACCACCATATGAAATTTGAAGAAAATACTCAATAAAATAATTACTAATTCTCTCAAACCTATTGAGTGTCTAACGATTTGACTTCTGGTTATAACTCATCATGGTGTCCACTAACTCTGATAACAATTTGGATATCAGCCGTATGTTAGAATTTTCACTATATGCTCATTTGCATATGGCCCACCACCATATAAAATTTGAAGAAAATACTCAATAAAATAATTAATAATTCTCTCAAACCTATAAAGTGCCTAAAGATTTGACTTCTGGTTATGACTCGTCATGGTGTCCACTAACTCTGATAACAATTTGGATATCAGCCGTATGTTAGGATTATTGCTACATGCTCATTTGCATATGGCCCACCACCATATGAAATTTGAAGAAAATACTCAATAAAATAATTAATAATTCTCTCAAACCTATAGAGTGCCTAAAGATTTGACTTCTGGTTATGACTCGTCATGGTGTCCACTAACTCTCTATGCTCATTTGCATATGGCCCACCACCATATGAAATTTTAAGAAAATACTCAATAAAATAATTAATAATTCTCTCAAACCTATGGAGTGTCTAACGATTTGACTCCTGGTTATGACTTGTCATGGTGTCCACTAACTCTGATAACAATTTGGAGATCAGCCGTATGCTCATTTGCATATGGCCCACCACCATATGAAATTTGAAGAAAATACTCAATAAAATAATTAATAATTCTCTCAAACCTATAGAGTGCCTAAAGATTTGACTTCTGGTTATGACTCGTCATGGTGTCCACTAACTCTCTATGCTCATTTGCATATGGCCCACCACCATATGAAATTTGAAGAAAATACTCAATAAAATAATTAATAATTCTCTCAAACCTATAGAGTGGCTAAAGATTTGACTTCTCGTTATGACTCGTCATGGTGTCCACTAACTTTGATAACAATTTGGATATCAGATGTATGTTAGGATTTTCGCTATATGCTCATTTGCATATGGCCCACCACCATATGAAATTTGAAGAAAATACTCAATAAAACACTTAATAATTCTCTCAAACCTATAGAGTGCCTAAAGATTTGACTTCTGGTTATGACTCGTCATGGTGTCCACTAACTCTGATAACAATTTGGATATCAGCCGTATGTTAGAATTTTCACTATATGCTCATTTGCATATGGCCCACCACAATATAAAATTTGAATAAAATAATTAATAATTCTCTCAAACCTATAGAGTGCCTAAAGATTTGACTTCTGGTTATGACTCGTCATGGTGTCCACTAACTCTGATAACAATTTGGATATCAGCCGTATGTTAGGATTATTGCTACATGCTCATTTGCATATGGCCCACCACCATATAAAATTTGAAGAAAATACTCAATAAAATAATTAATAATTCTCTCAAACCTATAGAGTGCCTAAAGATTTGACTTCTGGTTATAACTCTTCATGGTGTCCACTAACTTTGATAACAATTTGGATATCAGCCGTATGTTTGGATATCAGCCGTATGTTAGGGGTGGGCCATATGCAAATGAGCATATAGCGAAAAACCTAACATACAGTTGATATCCAAATTGTTATCATAGTTAGTGGACACCATCACGAGTCATAACCAGAAGTCAAATCTTTAGACACTCCATAGGTTTGAGAGAATTATTAATTATTTTATTGAGTATTTTTATCGTAATATCTGAATTACAGTTTGTAGGGTTTAGGGTTCTGCATAGTCGAAAGCTAAGATGTTCGCTATCTTTTACAAGTATAACAGTCCTAATTAATTGTATAATTTAAAAATCCTGGGATGGGATAAAATTAGTGTTACCTGATGAACATTTTTATTTTTCCTAGGATGAAACACTGGGATAACTTCACACACTTTAAGAACAGAAGCCAATTCCAATATTTTGTTCCAGGAACAACTGATTCAAGCGTTGCACCACAAGTGACAAACGACGAAGGAGTGGTGTAGTGAGAGTGGACTTTATTAAGCTCCAAATTTCGAAGTTGTCCTGCAGTTAAGTTAGACGAACGCAAGCTTTTCTCTGTTCATTTTTATACATTTTTTTATTTTTGCTTTCACGTATTCCTAAAAATAATAAAAATTATATATATTAATGGTTACATACATTCCTGACCAAGATAGGCCGAACCGCCAATTCTCGATGCAAGCAAATTATTGACTAAAACTATTTCAATGTTGCCAAATAACACTTCAGTTAAAAATAAATTTGTTTTTTACTAAAAAATTATTTCAAAATTTAAAAGTCTAGTACAAAAGGTGTTAACTTGGCAGCACTGTAAATTAAATATTACAACTCGGTGTCAAAAGCCATTAAAAAGGTTGGAAAATGAAAGCTCATAAATATAATATTACATAAATATCTGTCATTGCATTTCTAAAAAAAATTCTGTTTTCCAATGTTCTGCTGTACCGTGAAAATTAAAAAAAAATACATTTCGAGCCATTTATATTATAAACAAGCAATTTCTATAGATCGCCCTCCTTTATTCCGTTCATACAAACAAGTAGTTTTTTCACTTCCTTAAAAAAAATACTGTAGCAGCGGAGAACTCATAAAATCATAAAAAAAAATATAAAGTTATGTAAAACAATTTTTAATGTTTTATTTAATTTTATTTAAAATATAATAAAATAAACTCTAGTTCATTCCTATATAATACTACATGTTTAAAAATTAAAAAGTATGAAGTTAGCAACGATAAAAATAATAGTTGAAAGTGAATAGCTATGTATATGGAGAAAAGCACACAGAGAAAAATAGTTTTGTTTTTATTAAAAGAAATTAAATATTTGAATAAAAAATTAAATAATAATAAAATAAAAAATTAGTTTTGCCTTTTTTGTTGTTGTACTTAGTACTCTTGTAATTTTATACTCGTGTAGTTTATGTTTCTTATTCTATTTAAGTTTTAATTAAATTTTTTTCCAGATTATAATGTTGTTATTGTGCTTTAAAGCTTTATATTTTCTATTTGTTGCTGTTTCTAATTTAATACATTTAACATAATTTTTTAATTTGTATATTTACAGGATTGTGTTTTGATGCGAAGTGGTGCGATAATTTACGCCTGCAACCCCTTTTTACGAGTGGAATATATAATCTTTAGAAAATAAACGTAAAAAAGAAAATGTTAAGTTCGATCGACATGTTATCGGGGAAATTATTACCCGTTATAAATAATCAATTAATGGAAAAAAATTTATTTAATAAAAACATATACACAAAATATAATATACACCCATATAAAAAATTAAAATATAAACAAAAATTAAATAAGAAGAATACATCAATCAATCAAAAGTGAGTATAAATAAATAAAATTTATAAGGATATATACAGGGTGAGTACACACCTGGCTTCGGTGCACCCTGTATCCACGCACATTTTATAAAATATTTCTCCGAAATTATTATTTCATCTTTTGTTCTTTCGATCGATATTTTTTACCTTTCGGGTAGGATTCGCGTATATATATATTCGTATGTACAAACCTACCACCCTCTTAATTATATATAAACATATAATATTTCTGGGATCATATATCATATTTTCAGCGTGCAGCATCAAACTTTGCTCTGAATTTGATATATTGCTTATTAAACATTTAAATGATTCCAATTCAAATATTCCATAAATATCTAAAAAAGGAAAAAACTTGTTGAGTTTCACGTGTATTATGAATGTATTTTGTATATTTGTACGTATTAACGTTTTATTAAAGTTTATCCGCGAGATGTTAAATACCATATGGGGTTTTTACTTTGTATGCGAACGGTTTTCTTGTGAAATAATTTTAAATTAAATTTTCGAGTAAATATGGTGTAACTCGTTATGGTACGAGGCATATAGCTATGTGCTTCCCAAAAACCATTTTATTTGTTATATGCGCTACACCTACGTAAAGTATTTTTTATTCGTTTTACGGTTTAAGGGTATAACAGTTTTCGGTAATACATTCATTCAAGGATTTAGGTATATTAACCATCTGTTGCGTGTGTATAAATTAATTTGGCATTGTTTATCGCATTGTGTAGAAAATTGAGACTTTATAGCACTCGTGTGCATAATTAATTATTCTTGATAATTTTATCATTACGGTATGTTGAAATTTTGTAGAATTACAGTTGTATGGTCCGATTTTTCATTATAATATTAGAAAAATATCTTTTTGGAAAGTAAGGTTTTATGCACGAATTTCGTTTAAGCTCGCCTCAAAGGTTATATGCAAAACATACCGTAAATTTTACTAAAGGATTCCACAAAATTGTATTCCTAAACCATTTTTATTTTATTTAGGGCTAACTTGACCAAAAATGTAATCTAGTCGAAAAATTAATCTTTTTATAAGGAATATACAGTCAACGCCACAAGTGTTTGTACACCACACAAATTTCATACTGATCTAAGTAAACAGTAAAAATTTAGTTGACAAATTTTATTTAATCCAAAAACTTTATTTGCCATTTTTCTTGTTATTTAATGATAATTCACGTAAAACAATAGAAATTAAAAAAAACTGTCTATGTAATTCTAAAAAGAACATAAACTGCCAAAATTGTTTGTACCTCATGTTTTTGCGCCACAATTGTTTGTACCTACGCAAAACAACGGCTATCGTAATGGGAATACTAGATTTTTCCACGTTTTTTTAATCATCCACAATAGTGCAATCCATATTTTAAACAATGGCAAAAAAATCGGAAATTTCATTGGAGGTGCCAGCAGAAATTGTTGCGGGGTATTCTGCAGGAGTACCAATTAAAGAACTAGCCAAAATGCACAACTGCCATAAGAATTCGGTACTCTGGCAAATCAAAAAATCAAAGTTCCAAAATAGTTTGAAAAATGTTAAAGGAGGAGGTGGAAAGCAAACTACAACTACCATAGATAATAATTGAAGTGAGAATGCACGCAGTGTTATCATGCCGACTCGCCATAGTGGAGGTGGAAAAGTGATGGTATGAGGCTGCTTTTCTTATAATGGTGTCGGCGATCTGATTTTGCTGCCTGAGAAAGCACATATTTACGCGTACTCAACGATAATGCTCTTGTTTCTGGGTGCCAAGGTATTGGGCCGCACTTTATTTTACATAAAGATAATGCACCAATTCATAAAAGCAGAATGATATTGAAATAATTACGAGATTTGGGCCAAGAAACCATCGATTGGCCGCCTCAAAGTTCAGATTTAAATGCATTGGAGAATCTATGGCATTACCTAAAGCAAAAGATGACCATTGTTATTGGGAGACAGTCAAACGAAGCTTTTGCCAAAATAAAAACTATATGGGATCAAATTCCGAAAGAAATCCTCGAAAATCTGGTCAATTCAATTCCGAGCCGCCTACAAGCGGATTAAAACAAATTTTAGATTAAAATGATATTCCCCTTGTTTTTCACCCATTTTGTTCTCAGGTAAAAACAATATTGGCGCAAAACCATGAGGTACAAATAATTTGGCATTTTAATTTTTTTTGTTTTTTAATTAACTACTAATTTTTGATTTTTTCATATGAATTAGAATGAAATAGAATTTTTCAACTAAATTTTTACTTTTTACTTAGATCATTTGTGTGAAGTACAAACAATTGTGGCGTTGACTGTATGTGTAACGAAATCGAAGTTGTGATTCGATGTCCATTATCAGATTAAGCTTGCATTGGCTTCCAGATTTTAGCCGGCTAGGACTCGCGGTTAGTGTAGTCTTAATATACACCGCTTATCCACCGCATAAGCGATATGCACCGACCTATACCCAAGACAAATTATTTAGTAGCAATCGAAACAGTGCAAATGTTCGTTTTCATACATAACAATAGCTTAGCCGATATAGTTCTGAGCGCCGGATTTAATTTTAAAGGAACACACATTTATTTTTGAATTAAGCAAACAATTTTATTTCAACATAATGAAAAATAGTTCCGATTAAACGTGAAACAAAACATCTGGCAAATGGCCACCACGAAACCTCTGGCACAGGGTTATTCTTTTGTTAAAAATTTTGAATAATATTTTCGCATTAATTTGACTGTATTTCACCAATAACGCGCCGTATTTCCTCTTTAAGATGTTCAACTGTTTCAGGCTTATTTTCATACACGATCTTGGTGGCCAATGTTGATCGCCAAATCGAAAAATGACACGGCCTGGAAACTTAGTTTGCAGTAACACCATTGTTTCACGTGCTGTGTGGCAGATTGCACCGTCTTGTGGGAAAAACATGTCCTCAACATCAATTACATTAAATTCGGGCCACAAAAACTCCGTTAACATTTCGCGATACCACACTCCATTAACAGTTAGCGCATTTCCAGCCGCATTTTCTAAGAAATATGGCCCAATTACTCCGCCAGCCCAAAATACACACCAAACAGTTACTCGCGGTGGAGCATTGGTTGTTTGCATATCACACGAGGATTTTCAGTACCCCAAATCCTACAGTTTTGCGTATTTACGTATCCGTCGAGTTGAAAATGTGCCTCAACTGAAATAATGATTTACTTAGAAAAATCCGCATTAATTTGATGATGTTCCAACAATTGAACCTTGTACGCGTGCAAATGCAGATCGTTTACCAAAATTTAGTAGCTCTTTGCAATTTGCTTGTAGATTCTTCTATGCAATTAGCAACTGCTAGGATGGCCGTATCATCCGCAAACCTCGCTATGTTAGTCTCCTCTATCGTTGGCAGGTCCGAGGTGTTTAGAACATATAAAGTTGGTCCCGTACCACGCTACCTAGTGGTACCCCTGCTGAAATTTTCTTCATTTCTGAGTATTTGCCATCTAATTTTACTCCAAAGTGTCGGTTAGATATGTAAGATTTTAGAATTTCATAAAACTGCTTTGGTAAGTCTCTTTGTAATTTATATTCCAAACCGTTATGCCATAATCTGTCAAAGGCCTGTGCTACATCCAAGAAGACGCTTGAACAAACTTTTCTTTTTTCAAGTACGTCTTCAATTATGTTTGTAATTCGGTGTACTTGTTCTATTGTTGAATGATTTTCTCTGAAGCCAAATGGATGTGGAGGAACAAGATTTCTTTCTGCTATTATTGGTCTTAGTCTCTTTAGGAGTAGTTTCTCGAATAATTTTGAAATTATTGGGAGTAAGGAAATCGGCCTATACGAATTTTTATCATTAAGTGTTTTGTTTGGTTTAGGTATCATAATTAGTTCTGCGACTTTCCATTGACTTGAAACGTGTTTAAGTCTGAACACTGCATTAATTATTTGGAGTAGTTTACGTAGACCTTTTTCAGGAAGAGTTTTTACTATTTGTCCTGTAATTAAGTCATATCCTGGAGATTTCTTTGTATTTAGGTTAAGATTAATTTCCTCTTTTAATTCTTGTAATGTGACAGGAGATATATTGCAGTTATCCATTTTATATACTGGTGGTATGTTTTCCTCTGCAGTTTGCCTATGTAGAGGCTGGAACGTGTTCTCGAGGTGGGCTGCAAACAACGAAGGTTTTTGATTTGCACTTATATCCCATGTGCCATCTTCATTTTTTACTGGTGGAATTTGTAGTTTAGGTCGTTTTAAACTTTTTGTCGCTTTCCAAAGGGAGTACTCGGTATCTTTTCCCCAGTAAGGCCACTCAAGTATTTATTAATGGATTCGTTTTTCATTTCTTTAATTAGCAACTTTAGTTTATTGTATAAAAAATTTAGAGTTGTTTTATATTCTGGCGCTCGACTTCTTTGCCAGGCCTTACTTGCTTTTCGTTTTGCTGCAACCAGTTCCCTAACTTCTAGATGATAAATAGCATTTCGGCGAATTTCCTTTGAACTTGAGGGGTACTACTCCACGCCGCTTCTTGTATACTGTTGTTGAGTTGTTCTAGTTCTTATTCTAGCTCTATCGGGGTTTTAATTCGCACCTGAAGATCAATATTATCCTCAACAAGTTTCTGGAATTTCTCCCAGTAGGTTTTTTTGTTTAATAATTTACACATTACTAGTTTATTAGGTGTCACCTTAATATTTATTTGTCCACATTGTTCATAAACTAGAGTTATTTATTATTTATTAATTATAAATTATTTATTTATTTCTTAATTCACAGAACTTATTTATTTTATTAGTTTGTTTATTTATTAATTTAATTGTTATTATATTTTCTTTAATTATTGATTAAATTAAGCACAAAGACTACCACCATAATGTCCACTATGTTAGAACTTTGAATTTTCTTTTGTTCTTTAAAATCACATAGGGTTTATGTTAACGCGATAATTAATGATAATTTTAAAGTCTTAATTACTTAAATATAAATTAAATATAAAATAAAAGCATATCACTAAGTTTTTATTAAACGTTAAAGTCAAACCCGATTATTTATTTCATAAGTTTAACATTTTCCATTTAAGACAAAAGCACAACTTGCAAATTTTATTTGTATTTTCACTACTTCGGCCTCTCTGGGCGAAAACAAATTTATTAGTACGATTCTTTTTTGCACACCATAAAAAATCAGTTTAACTCCACCTCCCCCGATTTTTTTCGTTTCTCTTATATAGCCGTCGACGAATCCCTTTCCATCAACCAAAACAAGTTGTTGCTCAATTTAAGTCTAGTGTTGTCCGTGCAAGGGAAATTCTAAACTGTAACGTTGAACGCATCAGACAGCGTCATGCGTTATGCAAGTGTATTTTGTACTGACGCTGGAGAGTTAAACGTAACAGATCGTGGGGACGACCTGCCCCTGAGATGAGTCTTAAAGCCGTCCAACTGCTCGTATGATTTTACTGGGGATATATTTAGAGGCCAATTTGGCAGCATACTGTTCCGAAGCTTTGCTTTGCGCAAAGTTTCTAACATACACACTTTACCCAATTTTTAAATTACTTCCTCTAATCGTTTCTTAACAGACTCGTGAATTTTATGAATAGTATCGGACCTATCGTCGAAATATAGGTCATTGCCAGTCAAATTATATAAATTCCGAAGTACTTTATAAGTTGAACCATGAAGAATGGCATGTTGTCCAAATATTACGAAGTGTGGCGACAATCCAATGGTATCATGAACGCTATTACGAAGAGCCTGAGTAATTGCGTTTAGCGCTTAATAGGGTACGGTTTACTCGCTCCGAAGCATTGCTCTGAGACGAATACTTGGGAGTGAATATATGTTTAACGCCGTATTTTGCACAAAGCTGCTTTACAATTTCGGACTCAAATTGACGCCCGTTGTCCGTTAATATTACTTCCGGCACACCGAACATTAGGAATATCTGTGACTCCAACAACCTAACCACACCCTCGGATGTGGCGTGTTAACAAACTGGTTGTGTTAATACAAATTTAGAAAAGTGATCTACCGCTATGATAATACATGTATTTCCATCCCGAGTACGTGGATAAGGACCAAGGAAGTCTAAATAAACTCTCTGCCATGAAATCTCTTACATTAAATTTAAGTGCGGGCCAATAATAATATCTTTGTAGAGTCTCCGTTGTTTTCTTTATCCCCAGATGAGCGGACGAAGGAGCACAATGTGCTGATTCAACCAATGAAGCTTGCGAAGGTTTAGGAACTATTAGTTTCCACAAGGTAACATCACCCAATGCAGTCTTATCCATTTGTGGTTTGAGATTCAGGTATGCTTTCCCGTCGATTAGACGAACGTTGAATTCTCTAGGATAGTTTTCAATGGTTTTTATTAATTCCTGATAGTCTGGGGTACAGAAAGCCGAGGAATCCAAATCAATATTTACGGGAGTTGCTGCTGAGTCCAATGAATCCATGTTAACGCGTGACAGAGCGTCGAGTGACCAGTGACATCTTTTGAAGACATCAACCACGCCAAGCTTGCATGATCTGTAATCACAGTGAAGGGTAGACCATCGACATTTGCACAGAACTTCTTAATTGCTAGCACCGCAGCTAGGCATTCGAGCTCCGTCACGCTATAATTTCTTTGGGCGGAATTTAATTTTTGCGACATAAAGGCCAATGGTCGGTCTTCCCCTTTTTCATCCTTCTGAAAAAGCACAGCTCCTATCCCAGTGGAACTGGCGTCACACTGTATTAAAAATCTTTTCGAGTAGTCAGGCGTGGCAAGCACAGGTGACGATACTAACGCTGCTTTTAATGATTCGAACGATTTGTTAGCTTCTTCAGCCCACTGGAATCGCTTGCCCTTTTTCAAAAGGTTTGAAAGGGAAGCCGATAAGGTCGAGAATCCGTTAAAAAACGGCGGTATAATCCCGCGACGCCCAGAAACCGTCTCACCTGTCTTACTGTTTTGGGTGTCGGGAACTCTGTAATGCCCTTAACCTTATATAAATTGGGTCTTAGTCCTCCATTACCATCCACATAACCGAGATACTCAATTTCTTTAAGAACGAACCTGCTCTTCTCGACATTAATGGTTAACCCAGCTTTCACTAACCTCTCCGAAACATCAGTCAACAAAGAGAAATGTTCATCCATGGCGGCTGTGGTGATGAGCAGGTCGTCTAAATAAACGAATACTCGGTCGTGCAGATGATATGGAATCACTCTATGCATCAATCTACATAAGGTTTGGGGCGCATTGCAGAGCCCGAATGACATCACTTTAAAATGGTAAAGCCGGCGCCCCGGAATGGTAAACGCCGTTTTCTCACGTGACTCTGGATCTAAAGGAATCTGCCACAAGGCGTCCTTTAAATCCAAAGTCGTTATTTACCTGGTTTGGTCTAGCCTACTAATCAGGCCGTCGATCAAGGGAAGCGGGTAGGCATCCTTTTTAGTAATTTCATTTAATTTTCGGGCATCAAGGCACAATCGGATCTTGCCGTTTGCTTTGGATACCATTGCCCTGGGAGAACACCAAGAACATTTGGCGTTGCCTCTCAGGAGAGATAGCATAATATCTCTGTTTGATCGGTGCTACGTCGCTGATTTCAATTCTGTGGCTTATTAAATGAGTTCTGCCGAGTCCAAGGTTTTCAAAACTCGGAAAGGTGTTAATTATATGCTTTAACCGGGTTCGTTGATCGATGGTCAACTGGTGTTCCTTCGGATCAGAAGGTGGCGTACACGACTCGTTTGCGGACAATTCCGAAAACATTACGGGCTTTAATCCAAAGCTGGCCCAGAAATCACAACCTAAATATAAGTTTTGTTGCAATGATGGGACAACTAAAATTTTTAACATAGCCGACTTCCCTAGGTAATTCACGTTCACTTTGATAAATCCACGCACTTCCTGACAAGATCCGTCAGCCGTTTGTACAGTAATAGATAAGGGGTGTAGAATCAAATGGTGTTTTCGTTTGAACTTTAAGGCCTCTTTCCCCAAGGCGCTTACACTAGCCCCACTATCTAGGAGGCCGGTAATATTCTCTCCTTCAAGGTTAACATTGGCATAGGGACGTCGAACAAGCAGGTTTTCGTTTTGGTTACATATAGTAGTTTCAGCAGTTAGTGCAAGAAATTTTCGTTTCTCTCGAAAATAGTTTACTGACCGTAGCTTCCGAGGTGAGGCATGGCGATTACATACATTAGGCTTAGAATAGTGGGTGTTGAATTTAGAATAGACATAACTGGAGTATTTACTGTCGAACTTCTCGATCCGGATGGGCAGGAGTTTCGTTGAAGTTTTGTCTGGGTGGAAGAGCTGCATGGGATTGGAAATGCTGAAACCCAGTGGCTCTCATCTCCACATGCCGGTTTTCCGACCTACGACTGCAATGGAAGCAATGAGGTAATTTAATTCCAGGCTCACCACAACCGTAACAAAGTCTTGTCGAGAGTAGTTAAGCCCTATCCAGGTATGTAATAAATTATTTTTCTGTCACGATACGCGGAATTAGCTCCCAACGGTAGAGGCCTCGAATAGGAAATTTCAGGGTCGATTTTACCATCTTTAATAATTTATTACACCAGACCGCCACCAGTTATTGAGTCAAATGTTACTCCTTGGACATTGTGGTGGGCAGGTCTACCTTATCCAGTTGTGTAATAAAATATTTGTGTGCCAGGATACGCGGAATTGGCTCCCAGGAATGTCAATTTAAAATCCAATTGGAGAAATTGCTAAAATATTGTAGAAGGAAATAATAATATTTTTGTCAAAATCACGAAACTTCAAAATTCAAAAAATCATTGTTAGACCCATTACAATTGATCCATTTTCGCTCCATAGACAGAAAGTATTATAAGTTGTAGCAAAATGTAGACGAGATTCCGTGGACACCTCTGGTATCGGCAGTACGAATAGAAACATGAATTCTATTATTAGGCATAGCAAAACCCATTAGAATCTGATGCCAATCACTATAACGGTAGAATATTGTGTAGTCTATTCGAAAATGTGGGTGAGAACCTGTGGACATCTCTACGATCGGCGGTATAAAAGTCGTAAGTTTTTTGACCAGGCCTTGTAAATATATTTAGCTCTTTCTTTATTAAACTTGAAATAGTTTAATCCAATTTTATAATTTTATTTTGAAAACAAATTCCAATAGGAAAAATAACAAATTTAACAGTGTAATTTTTTAATAAATTTTTTAGCACAAACTTCACTATCATAATATTTTCTAGATTTAAATCTTTGTTCGTCTTAAATATTTGATCAGTTAAAATGTTTAATATGTAACCCGCCACAATAAATAATTGATGGATACGGATTCTTAACACTTTACAATGCGTCTAATCTTATTTTTAGATGCCTTTTAAAAACGTTCTTATAGTATAGGAGTTTGTTATTTCTGCAGAAAACGCCACGAGCCTCTGGTTTTAATTGTGGCATGGCGGAATATTATTTCCAAATTTTCAATGGGAACACCCGATTTCTCTTTCTCCGAAATTTGTGTTTGCCCTACTGAAAAATTTATTTTTAAACCTACGCTGAATAAATTACAAACCGAAGGTCAATGTTCTAACTTGATGTCTTCCAGGCGAACAATGATAGAGACGTAAGATAATTTTAATTATATTTTTACGGCAGCTACTCATTGTCTAAAATGCGTAAGATAACATTTAATTTGTTTTACTAAAAATATCTTGCAAAACTGGGGAATTTTATACAGACTCCTGACAGATTAAAGTTATTTTACCCGCTAATAAAATTTTGTTATTCGTAAAAATATTATCTCGTCACAATTATTGTCAAATCCGGCACCTCGTAACAAAGCCTGATGTAAATAATTTTTTAGCCTGTTTTTGAAAAAAAAATAAAAAATTCTCAATTAATTTATAAGAAAATTGTCAAATTGTCGGTTTATTTGAATTACAAATAATAAAAATAAAAAAAAACTGTAGACATTTTTTTTATCTGTTTACCTTTCTTTTGTGTAAAGAAATTTGGGTATACAGGAACAACAAAAAATATGAAAATGTGGGTCGGTTGGTTTATCTCATCTGGTTTTGTGTAATTTTCCTTTTTTTTTTTTGTTGGTTACCAAATTGAATTATTTATATTTTTCTTTTCAGTTCGTTTCCAAAAAAAAGAAAAATTTCGTAATAATAATAAAGAATTTTTTTTTTGGATTGTTTAACCATGTGGAAATATATTTTAACATTTGATTCGTCATTTTTTCTATATAACGAACGTGTACCTTTTTTATTTTTTATTTGGATTTCCCGAATAAAAAAAAAATTCAAATGAAAATACTTCAGTTTTAATATACATATAGACTTATTTGTTATAACGACTTCTTTTCTCCTCACAACACAGAGGAAAAATATTTTTTTGCTTCTTTGGAGAATGAAAATGATATATAAAAAGCTTAGGTAACAGAAAGTCGATGAAACAAAAAATAATTTAAGGAAAATTCCCATTGAGAATGGGAAAGCTCGAAATAATTTTGTTTTCGCTTTGTTCATTGTGTTATCTTGTACAACACAATGAAACGAACGTTTTACGTATCCATATAGACGATGGAATAATAAAGGAGCACACAGAAAATAAATAAACCTGAAGATGAAATTCCTACTTGACTCCTGGTGGAAGTGTATACATATGTATATGTTTTCACTACATAAAAAGGGTAAAGTGAATTTTTTTTTTATTTTTCGCATTTTGTGTACAAGGAAATTCAATATGATTTGTGTTGTTATGTGGGCAGAATAGATGACATTTTATTTTATTTATTGACAGTTATTGAAGAATTTTTATTTTATATGGGTTGCAAGGAAATGGAAATTTAGTTGGAGTGTCATTCAAATATTTTCGATTCGGTCGGTTGCGGATATATTCTCTATTGAACCATGGGGTCGTAAAATGTATTTATATTTGAGTATAATTGACATTAAAAGTAACTGACATTAAAATCATTGTGTCATCAATCATGATGCAATCGGTACATTAAGTGCTAAAGTTAAAAATCATAAAAGGGTTCATTTTTATAATAAAAGAAGGTTAGATTAGGGCAACGAAAATAATGTTGTCGTAAGTTCCAATATTAAAGAACTATCGAAAAAAAGCAGAAGCAACGTCAAGCGTTGGCTGTCTAAAACTTACGTGCTGACTTGATCGTAAAGATTTGAGATTGGTTTAATTTATTCATAATTTATTATTTATTCATAATGTGCACCAGTGCAACTTTATCATCGAATTGTTGTTCATGCCAGAGGAGATACAAGGGTATCTACCCACGCATGTATCGTCCTACGTAAAGAGAACTTTAGTGTCATATCTATTGTGTACCTCGTTCGCCTGTGGAGAAACATTCAATCGAGGGTCAGATTTATGATTATGTCGCTCGAGACTTAAACTTGTTGCCGTACAAAATTTTTTAGATAGAAATAGGAACAACTGATTTTGAAGTTTTAGAGAAAATTAATTTCACAAAGTCTTTTTTTATAAAAAAATTTCTCTTATTTGGTAAACAAAACTTAAATCACAGTAATAACACTTCACCACAATGACTCAAATTCAAATATTTTAAAATCAAATTTTAAAAGTGTGGACGTATGGCCTTGCCATATTCTGCAAAAAATGTAATTATATCGTTTAATTATCCAATTGGTGGCTGCGGTACTTTTAAATATTCTTAACGCAATGTCGATGTCGCACGTTTGTGAAGCTATCCCAGAAAATAAAATGTTTAATCAGGCAACACTAACATATCAATAACCAATTTGCTCTTGTGTGAAGTTAGCCTAGCCCAGAACTTTTATCAATATTAATGAAAAAACGAAAAATCATCAAATTTATTAAATTCGAATTGTTTTTCGCGAAAGGCAAGTTCTTGAAAATGAACTGCTAAAATGCAATCAAATGCTTGGAATTTCATTGATTTTTATATAAAATGTCTCGGATTAGGGCAACATGATTTTGAAATCTAAACACTATTAGCTAATTTTAGGTAAATTAGAAGAAAATCGTTCAGTGGCAAGTTGCCAAAAATCAACTCTGGGCTAGAAATTTCCACGATTTTTATATAAACTGTCGTTCCGCTCGATAAATCTAAAATTATTTCGCCAAAATCAGGGCTACATGATTTTGAAATCTAAACACTATTAGCTAATTTTAAGATGAATTAGAAGAACATCGTGCAGTGGCAAGTTCCTAAAAATCAACTCTAGGCTAGGAATTTCCATGATTTTTATAAAAATTGTGGTCCCGCTCGATAAATCTAAAATTATTTCGCCGAAACTAAAAATGTCTCGGATCAGGGCAACATTATTTTGAAATCGAAACACTATTAGCTAATTTGAGGCAAATTAGAAGAAAATCGTTCAGTGGCAAGTTGCCAAAAATCAACTCTGGGCTAGGAATTTCCATGATTTTTATAAAAATTGTCGTCCCGCTCGATAAATCTAAAATTATTTCGCCGAAACTAACAATGTTTCGGAACAGGACTACATGAATTTGAAATGATAACACTATTAGCTAGGTTTAGCTAAATTGAAGAAAATCGTTCAGTGGCAAGTTCCCGAAAATTAACTCTGGGTTAGGAATTTAAATATTGCGCCAAAACTAAAAATGTCTCGGATCAGGGCTACATGACTTTGAAATATATTCACTTTTAGCCAATTTTAAGATAAGGTAGAAGAAAATCGTTCAGTGGCAAGTTCTCGAAAATCAATTGATTGATTTTTATATAAAATGTCGTCCCGCTCGATAAATCTAAAATTATTTCGCCAAAACTAAAAATGTCTCGGATCAGGGCTACATGACTTTGAAATATATTCACTTTTAGCCAACTTTAAGATAAGGTAGAAGAAACTCGTGCAGTGGCAAGTTCTTGAAAATCAACTCTGGGCTACGAATTTCCATGATATTTATATAAACTGTCGTCCCGCTCGATAAATCTAAAATTATTACGCCAAAACTAAAACTGTTTCGGATCAGGCCAACAAGATTTTGAAATCTAAACACTATTAGCTAATTTTAAGATGAATTAGAAGAACATCGTGCAGTGGCAAGTTCCCAAAAATCAACTCTGGGCTAGGAATTTCCATGATTTTTATATAAACTGTCGTCCCGCTCGATAAATCTAAAATTTTTTTCGCCGAAACTAAAAATGTCTCGGAACAGGACTACATGATTTTGAAATGATAACACTATTAGCTAAGTTTAGCTAAATTGAAGAAAATCGTTCAGTGGCAAGTTCCGGAAAATCAACTCTGTGCTAGGAATTTTCTTGATTTTTATAAAAATTGTCGTCTCGCTCGATAAAACTAAAATTATTTCGCCGAAACTAAAAATGTCTCGGAACAGGACTACATGATTTTGAAATGATAACACTATTAGCTAAGTTTAGCTAAATTGAAGAAAATCGTTCAGTGGCAAGTTCCCGAAAATCTACTCTGTGCTACGAATTTTCTTGATTTTTATAAAAATTGTCGTCTCGCTCGATAAAACTAAAATTATTTCGCCGAAACTAAAAATGTCTCGGAACAGGACTACATGATTTTGAAATGATAACACTATTAGCTAAGTTTAGCTAAATTGAAGAAAATCTTTCAGTGGCAAGTTCCCGAAAATCAACTCTGTGCTAGGAATTATCTTGATTTTTATAAAAATTGTCGTCTCGCTCGATAAATCTAAAATTATTTCGCCGAGACTAAAAATGTCTCGGAACAGGACTACATGATTTTGAAATGATAACACTATTAGCTACGTTTAGCTAAATTGAAGAAAATCGTTCAGTGGCAAGTTCCCGAAAATCAACTCTGTGCTAGGAATTTTCTTGATTTTTATAAAAATTGTCGTCTCGCTCGATAAATCTAAAATTATTTCGCCGAAACTAAAAATGTCTCGGAACAGGACTACATGATTTTGAAATGATAACACTATTAGCTAAGTTTAGCTAAGTTGAAGAAAATCTTTCAGTGGCAAGTTCCCGAAAATCTACTCTGTGCTACGAATTTTCTTGATTTTTATAAAAATTGTCGTCTCGCTCGATAAATCTAAAATTATTTCGCCGAAACTAAAAATGTCTCGGAACAGGACTACATGATTTTGAAATGATAACACTATTAGCTAAGTTTAGCTAAATTGAAGAAAATCGTTCAGTGGCAAGTTCCCGAAAATCTACTCTGTGCTACGAATTTTCTTGATTTTTATAAAAGTTGTCGTCTCGCTCGATAAAACTAAAATTATTTCGCCGAAACTAAAAATGTCTCGGAACAGGACTACATGATTTTGAAATGATAACACTATTAGCTAAGTTTAGCTAAATTGAAGAAAATCTTTCAGGGGCAAGTTCCCGAAAATCAACTCTGTGCTAGGAATTATCTTGATTTTTATAAAAATTGTCGTCCCGCTCGATAAATCTAACTTTATTTCGCCAAAACTAAAAATATCTCGGAACAGGGCTACATGATTTTGAAATGTTAACACTGTTGGCTAATTTTAGCTAAATTGAAGAAAATCGTTCAGTGGCAAATTCCCGAAAATCAACTATGTGCTAGGAATTTTCTTGATTTTTATAAAAATTGTCGTCTCGCTCGATAAAACTAAAATTATTTCGCCGAAACTAAAAATGTCTCGGAACCTGACTACATGATTTTGAAATGATAACACTATTAGCTAAGTTTAGCTAAATTGAAGAAAATCGTTCCGCGGCAAATTCCCGGAAATGAACTCTGTGCTACGAATTTCCTTGACTTTCATATAAAATGTCGTCCCGCTCGATAAATCTAAAATTATTTCGCCAAAACTAAAACTGTCTCGGATCAGGGCAACACGATTTTGAAATGATAACACTATAAGCTAATTTTAAGATGAATTAGAAGAAAATCATAAAGTGGCAAGTTACCGAAAATCAACCCTGTGCTAGGAATTTCCTTGATTTTTATAAAAATTGTGGTCCCGCTCGATAAATCTAAAATTATTTCGCCGAAACTAAAAATATCTCGGATCAGGGCTGGCCAATATGTTTATTGGCTTTTTCGAATATTTTAAAATTGTAGTAACACCAGGTTTATGCAAGAAATATTCATATTTTCTTATTATTCCGCTTTCCGAGAATAGCACCACATATTACATACATATAGGAGTAAATAATTCCCATTTTAAAATTTAGGTCCGAATATTTTAATGCGAGGTAGAAATGAAGCGAACTGGTTCCATTAACAAAAGGAATTCAGTAAAATTTACTTATTGTTAACAGAAACAATAATTTTCGACATTGTGTACATTATCCACATTGTCGATGACATTTTTTATAATAGCCTACATACATTCTCTACAAGTGTAGAATATGAGCGCGAAGGTTGTCGCCGCGCCTGTGAACAATTTTCTTGCCTAATAACGTATCGTTAATTTGTTTGCGCCCATTTTCAAGATGAATATTGCTTGTGAGTTATTAGTTCGCGTGTCGCGATTAATTAAACTGAAATTATGAGTTTGAGCGCCAACCAATTGGCGTTTCAATCACGTCCAGGTCACCAAAAATTCCCGCTACAGTTGCATGAGGTAACACTTTCTATGATTATACCTAATATACAAATCACTTCTAATATTCTTTCAATTAAATAACGATATTCAATACATGACGCTCGTTATTTTTAATGGCCATCACAAGACTTCAAATTATTTTTCAATTCCTTTAAAATTGGTTGTTACATTTTGGCCAATTTTTTTACTTTATTTAAACCTTTGTGACATTTGATTATGTGTGAAACCGTGAGTTCCTTCTTGAAAAAAAAAATAATTAAGCAATAAGAACTACACCATATCAAATTTCCCTCTTAAACAGTTAAAAAAAAATATTTTTTTTTGTGTACTGTCTAGGTAAATAAACCTCCCAGTCTTGTTCATATTATACATACAGAGCATCGTCTATCGATTATAGTCTCCATCTAATAAATTCCTTGAGACTCTATATATTATATCCAAAGCTATAATAGAAAATTATATATTTGCACTGTACTTCATCGCATCGATATGTAAGCTGCTAAACCTTGAGGCGAAATTTTTGTTATATAAACTTGAAACTTGACAAAGCAATAAGTTTCGATTATTATTATGTTTCAATGTGTATGTGTGTGTGTTGAGTTATTAAATTGAAATATATAAAAAATGGTATATGTAAAATACACCCCTTCGCCGAACCCCCTGCATAGCATATAATAGAGTTAAATTATCATACAATAACAATTTTATATTTGACATACATAGAAATGTAAAACCCATATCAAATGAAAATCATTTACATGCCATCAATAAAAAATGGATGTTTAAATTCCATGTTGTTTGGGTCTTGATATAATTTGGGCTTTAACTGTGAGCTTTAGGGAATATCCTCATAAATAATACATTGGCTATGCTTTAGATATAAACACACCAGAGTTCATCAATTAATTCCATCAATCAAAATACAAAGAAGTTGTTTTCTTCAATTTTAATAAAAATAAAATTTTTTTGAGGGGGTTCTTTGTAACCACCCCTTATTTATTATAAAAATATTTAGGTAGACTCGTGTACAAAACATTATAATGATGGAAGCAATTACTTTTGCACAATATGTAACGTAACTCAGCACATTTAGATTAAATCCCCTATTACTATATTGTCTATTGTGATACACTTAAAACTATATATCTAATATATAGGGGTTGAGGGTCGTGCTGTATTTTGATATAAGCCATTTGTCATTGAATTAATATTTTTTGTTTCGATTCGATGTGCACACACGCATTCTTAAAACTTGGTTACGTTGTCATCATCATTTTGAATGACATTTATATATTTCGAATTTCGACGACATGACTCTGCAAAACAAAACAAAACAAAAAACTAAAAAAATGTTCACTGAGTTATAATCTTGAAACAACACTTTTACCACTAAATTAACTTTTGATGCTTTTTTGTGCTTTACATCTACATACACATATATGATATACGAAACGAACTTTTCCACTTTAGATGTTTCCTGTTTTTCAATTCGCTTGTGTTATTTTTTGCAATTCTTATATTATTTCTCGTTTTAATTTGAAATACGCAGATAAGACACGCAAAGAGCTTTTTTTGCCTGAGTTTTCGATGTGCGGTGGAAAAGTTAAAATTACATAAAAAAAAAGTTAACTTTTTATTAGACGCAGCCCTCGCGCTCTATACACAGTTGCGTAGTATAGTGGTTGGAATGGTAAGTCGTGTACACAGCATAAATTAGATATGCAAATTTTATTCAATGCTAATCAATTTGTTTCATTTGATTAGAAAATTAGAATAAAAGAAAACTAGAAGAAATGATATATTTTTATGGGCTCGGGGATTTTTTTTTAATTATCGAAATTTATTAGGCCATTTAAATAGTAGAGTCGGTCGTTTGTTTAGATTTTAATTATTAGATTGGTTACGTTGGTTTGTTGTTGTTATAATTTTTTGATTGTATTAATTAATTTTTATACGTTCTTGAAAAAATTTTTGCTCCACGGATTTTTGTTATGATAAAATGTAGATGATTTATCGCGGCACGAATTTTTGCGAGGAGTGACTGCTGAATTTCAAATTTCTTTTTTTTTATTCAATATCATGTCGATTTGTGTCAGGCCAATGTAAAGGAACGCTAATGAATATTTTATTCATAGTTTACATTTTAATACGATTTTAATTTCTTAACATCATTGCCTGATGTCGTTTTTTTAACGTTATAATAATTACAGTTAGTCGACAATTACAACAATAAAAATTATTGATAACGCCAAAAAGGCATGAACCTTATACATGTAGTTGTACAAATTCGAAATATAATTAAAGAAAACCGTCTCCCAGTTTCCAAGAAAAATTGATTAATTTTCAAGAGAATGGGTGTATATAGGTTCTCTGCCTCCAATAACATAATTACATACATGGATTAGATGGGAGTATATTTGAAATGAAGCTCAGAGCATTTTCCGATGATGTAAGAAACGGTGCGAATACCATTGGCAGTTGAACGAATAAATCGAATGATTGGAAGACACTATAATGTTGCTAGTGTAGTTTGATCAAATTGTTCCAAAAAATACAATATCAACAAACTTATTGTAAACCGGTGTGAAGTTTTAATCAATTATCAAAAGTCTAGCTACACATATAATAATTTTTCAAAAGTGTATTTACACAATTTAATCAAAAGTAGCTACACTTTAACGCGACGAAAGGATTAACGAGACCCTCGGGGAATTTCTCTGAGGATTTCTCGGGGAAGTACACACAATCCGAGCACATTCACAGATCTAAATAGACATCTCTAGAATTATCTGATTATGGCCTACAATCAGCCCCTACACTTTGATATTAAATATCGCCGGTGGAGCGGTATTCTAAAATTTATGAGAAATTCCCCGAGGGTCGCGTTAGTATGGTGGTTATCAAAATTAATCTATAAGAGTACACGCAATCCGAGGACATTCACAGATCTGAATAGACATCTCTAGAATTATCTGATTATGGCCTACATACTACCCCTACAATTTCATATTAAATAACACAAGTGGAGCGGTAATCTAAAATCGGTAAAAAATTCCGAGAGGGTCGCGTTAATATGGTAGTTATCAAAATTAATCCATAAGAGTACGCACAATCCGAGGACGTTCACAGATCTGAATAGAGATCTCTAGAATTATCTGATTATGGCCTACATTCTACCCCTACAATTTCATACTAAATAACACAAGTGGAGCGGTATTCTAAAATCGGTAAAAAATTCCGAGAGGGTCGCGTTAATATGGTAGTTATCAAAATTAATCCATAAGAGTACGCACAATCCGAGGACATTCACAGATCTGAATAGACATCTCTAGAATTATCTGATTATGGCCTACATTCTACCCCTACAATTTCATATTAAATAACACAAGTGGAGCGGTATTCTAAAATCGGTAAAAAATTCCGAGAGGGTCGCGTTAATATGGTAGTTATCAAAATTAATCCATAAGAGTACGCACAATCCGAGGACATTCACAGATCTGAATAGACATCTCTAGAATTATCTGATTATGGCCTACAATCATCCCCTACACTTTGATATTAAATATCGAAAGTGGAGTGGTATTCTAAAATCTATGAGAAATTCCTCGAGGGTAGCGTTAATATGGTGGTTATCAAAAATATCCCATCCTAATAAATGTTGAACCTAATTATTTATTATAAATTGCAATTGAAATTAGTTCATAAATTCAATACTTCGCCTAAATGACATTCTTGTTTTACATTTTAACCAATACATACAAATTTTCGTTTGTTTTTGTTGGTTAGGATTAAGTTAGGTCTAACTTCACGCGCGTATCTTTTTTAAATTTAAAATTCCTATAAAAGGATTTTTTAATTAAATAAAAACAATTCAACCCTGCTACAGTTTCTTCTGTGTATAGCTACACTTTTGATTAAATTGTGTAAATACACTTTTGAAAAATAATTGTTTGTGTATTTGTGTATTTGTTCACACCGGTTTATTGTAATAGTATTGGTGTAGGTAACAAACATTCAGAGGAATTTATATTGAGTAATTTAGATGAGATGTGATTTTTTAATAGGCCTTAGGTACATCCCAAACTCATTCTAAATATTTTATAAGCATTCAGCATGAACTTTAGTGATATTAGTGAACTCTGAACTAGTAAAATCTCATGAAACACCCTGTCAAACCCATTTGAAAATCGTATAACTTGCTTGGGACATTCAGGAGTCCACCAATATCACTAAAGTTCATGCTAAATGCTTATAAAATACTTATACTTACAGATTTAAATCTCATAGGAAGAGGGTGTTCACATACTTAAATCTGAAAACAAAAAATCACATACTAAAATCTCATGGAACACCCTGTCAGACCCTTTAGAAAATCATATAACTTTTTTTGGCCATTCCATTTTGTTTCAGTAGTCTACCAGTATCACTGAAGTTCATGTTAATTACTTAGAAAATACTTAGAATGACTTTGGAATGTATCTAAGGCCAACAGAAAAATCACATCTCCTCTAAATTACTCAATATAAATTCGCCTGTTTGTTTACCTACACCAATACTATTACAAGAAGTTTGTTGTGTTGTATTTTTTGGATTAGTTTGTATAAACTTCACTAAAATACAAAAGTAACTAATTTAAAAATAAAATTAACAAATTTTGCCAATTTATGTGAAATAGCTAAAAACTAGAGGGTGCAATTGTTGTGGCCAACAATCGACGAAACGTACATAGATCTCGAATACACCACACTTATGGTCTAATTCACAAACTGCTTGTAAGCTCTGTAACTGTAAAATTTCCCATATGTACTAAAATGGTGTTCATAAAATGTAACTTGGCTCAAAAAACGGAACTTTGCAGCACCAAGTTTGATGACGTAACGTTACATTGCCATTTTCTGTTGTTACCAATAGCATCTCTATATCAACAAAAGTAGAAGCTAATGCCAATTGTTGTTTGTGAGCTTTTAGAATTTTTACTTTACTTATATACGCCTAAAAGTTGATATTGAAATACGTACACGTACAGTCGAAACAAATAGTTTAGCGACATACACAGAAAAATATTGTTTTTAAGGTATACAAATGAACATCGCCAACTGTACTAATATGTTGTTTGACAACTGTACAATACATTCTTATTTTTATTTACTTCTTAATTTATTTAAATAAAATTCAATATTTTTTTTGGGAAAACGCCAATGGCGGGACTTTTCACGTTAAGTAAGTTTTTACTGATGATATTTTAGATATCATAGTCGCAGAAACAAATCGATATGCCGATAGGTCAAAAGCAAATTCGTGATGAAATATTACGATTTTTGGGATTAATTATCTAGATAGGAGTTGTACCATATCCCAAAATTGAAGACTGTTGGTCTAGAAAGATCATATTTGTAAACAAATTGTGTAGAACTGTCATACCTCGAAATCGATTTCAAACTTTACTTCGTTTAATTTATTTTGAAAATGAACAAAAAAATATATTCCCAATTCAAAATTTTACAAAATTGATAAAATTCTTAACATACTAACTGAAAATTTCAAAAAAGTCAAAAAATTATTTGTATTACACTTTTTACGTAAATATTTGGTTATTTATGACTCTCGCCAATGTCTTCCAGGAAAAGCTCACAAATATGGGATCAAGGTCTTCAATTCTCGTTCTGAATTCTCGATAGCCATATCTGTTTGTGTTTACTTAATAAAACATTATTTTAATGCTGAAAGATGTTTGTCAACCGATAATTTCTACACATCGCTTGAACTTGCAAATATTTGTTTAGAACAAAATACTCATCTACAAGACACGATTCACAAGAATCGAAAAGGCATCCCAGTTTTTCCAAAATTAAAAAAAATCAATCGATTTGCTTTGAAAAGAATAGAATTGTAGTAGGGGCATGACGGGACAAACGCGAAGTATATTTCTTGTCAACCAAAGAAAAATAACCAAGAGATTAAAAAACCTAACATTATGCTTTCATACAATAAGGTTAAACCAGGCGTGGACGTATCGGATCAATTGTCCAGCTATTTTTCTTGCCTTCAAAAAATCGTACGTTGGTATCATAAAGTAGCGTTCGAATTGCTGTTAAATACAGTAGTAGTTAACGCTTTATTACTTTATTTACTTTAATGCAAAATTTGTTCAAAAATAAACTTGTGGACAACTAAAGTGGTTTAATTTCCAAATTTGAAATTTTATCTAGTAGTCTTTTCTTAAACAGTACACTGTTTACCTACAAACATACCATTAAAGTTACCGGAAAGTTTCCAGCGAAAAGATAAAAAAATCGAAAATGCAGATCACTATCTGCTTTCTCAGACGAAAGTAAACAAATACGTCACCGTTACGCATCCACCACGAACCACTGTTTCGTGCGTATTATGGGCTTAACAGAACTGCGCAAACTGCCACATATTGAAGACGAATTTTGAATGGAGAATCTAGTTAACACGCGCCGCCGCAATGTTAATTGGCTACCATGATTACGCGATTTGATGCCGTTGAATCTCTTTCCCTGGGCTTTTTTGAAAGACAAGGTGTATGCCAATAGCCCAAGAATAATACCTGAATTGAAAGATGAGATTCGATAAAATTGATAACATGCCAAAATATCATCGAAAAATTTGTCAATCAAATCTTTTCAAATAAACTGTGTTTTTTTTCTAACTTTTAATTTAATTTTTTTACGAGCAAAACGACCATGAACTAACGTTCCTAATTTTTGCAACAATACCGATCCAGATCAGTTTTCCAATATTTAAGCGCGGAGGGATTGAATGATCGCGATAAAACTATACGAGTATATGTATACGAGCTCATTTATAATGAAGTGTGTTCCAATAAGATCCAAATAATGTTTGCTTGATGGTTTAAATATTTTAATAAGGTAGTGGTCATAGAAACAACCTAAGCACCATCGCTTCAAAGTCTCTCGTTACGCCATCACAAAATCAACTTAACTCATGCTCAAGATACAGCCATGATTTCTCACATTGATCGACCGATTCCACTAATTTAGGACAGATCAGTTTCCCGCAATGTTAGTAGAAATACAAATTGTTGACACTGTTTTTCAACATAAATTCCTCTGTACCGCCAAACGTATTGATTTGTAAAATTGTATAAATTAGGAGCTACTTGCCGACTGTTATGTTTGAAACTTCATACTTAAGCTTTTTCCATTAAAAGATTCTTGAGAAATGTAATGGAAAATTTGTGTGCCGGAAATGGAAGCCTTCGTAGGAGTTTATTCAATTTTTGCAATGATGTTGAAATGTTTAGCATTTAGAAAAACGACAAATTTAAAGATTAAACTTTCAACAAGGATAGACCTTGCTGGTTTTCTGAGATTTTAGCGGGTATAATGTTTGTTGATGATACGAGAAACTGTTGACCAAAAATCTGGTATTTTAAATTGTTCGCTTTAGAAACGCAGTGTGGTGTATTCGAGATCTATGTACATTCATGGTAAAAGAAATTTTTTATTACAAATTTCAAAGGCGGAATGTACTATGTGACAACGCTTTAATAGTGTCAGTAACTAAAAAATCCTCTTTCAAATTACGTCATCATATCATCGCTCGTTAAAGTGTTTGTATTGTCCACAACATACTGGACATTTCTGTTTTATATCCCAATTATAGTGATTAGTATATTATATTTTTCTACGTATACCATATTCCACATTTTATAGATTTGTATTGTTCCAAAATCTTTGCAAAAAGCATTTGCATTTATATGCGCTCCCGAAACTTTGAATACCGAAGCAAAGTAAATCTGAATAATAAATTAAATCTTTTTTACATTTATATTTAATATTCATTTTAAGCTTTAACCAGAAAACAGTGCTACACAATGTATTATTTAACAGAAAAAAGTAGAATTATGTTTTTATACCCCAAAAAAAAAAAAGATTTTCAGTTTTCCATAAATGAAAATATAGAGTAGAGCAGTAAGTAATATCATTTCAAAATTGTTACGGTTTTCATTTTCTATTTTTCTCATTCAAAAATTTACATCGTACCGACCGAAAATAGCTACCTAGAGTAACCTATATAACGTATTATATATATATATATATATATATATATATATATATATATATATATATATATATATATATATATATATATATATATATATATATATATATGCATATATATATATATATATATATATATATATATATATATATATATATATATATATATATATATATATATATATATATATATATATATATATATATATATATATATATATATATATATATATATATATATATATATATATATATATATATATATATATAATATCTCTCTAGGTACTATGTAGACATTGAGACGTGAAAAGGAGAAAAATAAATAAACGAATATTGTTATAAAATAGGATGAAAAAACGCTGGGAAAAATTAAAATTTATGCTTTCTCCACAAGAATAATAAATTAAATTTTTCTTTTGTTTAATAATTTTCCATTTTTCTTTTTTTCTATTTATGTAATGAAAAATAATTATACTGATGGCTTATTATTTTACAATGTTATATCTATTGGATTGGGCGACCTACTGTTTTCTTTGTGGTACAAAAAATGTATGCGCAACGCCTTCGCACTAATTTCCGCTCTACAAATTTTTTATTTCAATTAATTTCGATTCTAGAGAGGTTATGGAAATATACGATAAAAATAAGAAAATCAAATTGTTATCAGTAATAATTTAGAAGGTTCCTCAATAATGAACAAAAATTTGTTTCTCTTAACGTCGAGATGTTTGAGTGTAAGATGTGTGTCTTTGTTCTTGTGACAAAAACTTCATAACAGCATGCCGCCCTTAAAAATACCGTCACATGGTCATAATTACAAAAACCGCAATCCAAATAAACGAAACATCGGTTTCAACTAACAACAACTCATAGTTAAAATTAAAACAAACAAAAATCTAATTTTACATTTCGCGATCTAAGAATGACAAGGTTCTATGTGACATTTTTTAGGGCCGTTCTTTGCAGTGGCGTTGTCGGATTTAAAAAACAACCAATAATAAAAGAGATAGTTGCATACGGTTGTGAAGATGTTCCTTTCAGAACAGCTGAACCTTTCAGAGTATTGGTAAAACTGCGAACTAACGAATAAATTCCAAACTACGCAATTAGAAATCATAAAATTTTATTAGTACATTCGCAATTGTTAAGTTAAAAATATATTACAAGACAGGTACAAAGTTTATGAAATCAGTTAAAAGTCTGATTTCAGTATATGCCTGGATTGATAGATTTTACGCCACGTGTCTATGCAAATCGTCAGTGTGCTCCATTTTGGCCTGATGGATGGGATTGGTTGCTGTTTTGGTTGAAGCTTTTGTTGCAGAATTTGCTACGGCATTCATCAAATGTGTGTCCCGTGGTTGTTTTGCAGTGAGAGCAATACTTTGGTGCGTTTCTATTTATTTGAGGGTTTGGTCTGGGAGGTGTTGAATGTTGTGTCGAACTGAGTTGATTCCGGTTTTGTTGCTTCGGTGGTGAATATTGTTTCTTAGAGATTTGTGGTCGGTTTGGATTGTAATATGTATTTCTTGGTTGGTACATCTGGAATTGTGTATGATATGGTTGCGCTTGTTTTGAGGTTCGTCTAGATTACAATAGTTCCATATGATTTGGTGAATTAATTGGTTGTGGTCTATGAGTGTAGATTGGTAGCGGTTTTTCAATTGTATCGGGAAGTGTATGTGTGACTGGGGTTGCGGCAAACATTTTTTCGAGATTTCTGTTTCCTTATTGATGTCTTATACATTTCTGGCTGTTGAGGTGATTATATTTTCTCTTAGTATTGTATTATTCAGTCCTGATTTAAATGGTTGAACAGATTTTGTTTCCAGATGTTCTTCGTATGACGGGTTGTGTTTAGTTCAGCCTCAGCTTGAACTAATGTAATACCTTTAATCTATATTCCGAGCTTTCCACTGGTGAGGGCTAATACCGGAATATTGAAATAAAGGCATAGATTGGAGTTTAATTAGAACTGAACATTCATTTATTTTCTTGCTGTTTATATACAAATTTGCTTGTTGTTGGGTTTTACATTATATTTGAACATATCAAATATATTATTTTATAAATTCAAAAGTGCAGAATTGTACAAAATTAATTATTCTATTTATAACTAAATTAAAATTATGCAAAACTGCATATAATGTTGTAAGTAAATGACTCTATTCATATTGAACGTTTATTTTATTGATGATATTGTTGTAACATTCTCCCCGGCCAAATTGTGAAGATTAACGTGCTTTACACCAGCGCCTCTAGACGAGTGACTCTGGCTGGTTTATTTTTGTTTGCATCAATTTTCCTTCTGATCATCACAAAGATGATGCCTATGAGTGCGAGTGGCAGGAGTCCATACGTGAGTGCATAGTGGTGCACGTGGTGGCGAGAGAAGGTGGTTTCTCCTGGATTCATCGTTACTGCTCTTATTCTGGTCTGTAGTTCTTCCATTCCTTGTATTTTTGACAAGCCTTGAAAGTGATAGGAGTAATCTTGTGGTTGCTTGGCCATTTCTGTTGAGAGATTAAATGTTGGTACTATTGAGGAGTGTACCTTGTGATAATACGACTGCTTCGCTGGTATGGTTTTGGTTCTTCCCTTCAGTGTAGAACCAGAACCTACGCTTATTATCCCGCTTCTTGATATCTTTGTGGAAAATGGCTCTTGTTGACAAACGATACTGATCGTACGTTCAGTTGGTACTGAATAAAGCCATCTGTAATCTCTTAGTTGGATCCACGTATCGGGCATGTTGGTCGTCTTTCTTTCAACCACCTCACATTTGTTATTGACTCTTTCTTGTCGTAATAGGAGCAGTTCACATAAAACGTCATCTTCTTGATTCTGATGCATAGCCTGGGTTAACTGGCATATGCTAAAATCGTTGGTGCTAATACAGTTTTGCCATTCCGAAGTTGTCATTGAGGAATATGTGTGCCGATGCAAATCTGTCACAAGAAGTTCCATTTGTGACTGTATAAATATAGATGGAATGCTGGGAGTAGGCAGCGGTAAGGGATTATATATCTGATATATTTCCTTATATACTAATGGCTGCTTCACTTCATATATCAAATATTTTCCTTGCAGCCTTGTCTTGGCTGTCATGAGCTGGTATAGCGCCAATATGTCATCAGTGTCATCGATATTGGGAAGCATGAGCTCAGGTGGTAGATTTCTGGTCATGAAATCTATTTCCTTTTGAAGCTGTTGTGTCGTCAAAAGCCTCGTGGTAATTACTCTATTGTGCGTATCCAATACCGCTTCTATCAGTGTATCTTGAATTTCCTTGAATGCAATCATGCGTAACATTGTATGTACTGATAGAGCTAGATAATCGTTTTTTTTATCGTTGTTCTCCAAAGCCTCCTCTAACTGATTCTTAAATACCAGCCAATGCTTGTTAATGTCTTCTTATCTATTTTTGAAAACGTTTATAGTTGCGACTATGATTGACGTTTGATTCCTTAATAGCTCCGTGAAATGGTTGTTGTTCAGCTTGAGATTTTCTATTTCCTGTTCATAACGCGCCACGGCTCTGTCGTCTAGCACTCCGAATAGCTCGTTGGCTATGTTTCCTCCTAAGTTAAAAAGTCCTCGTTTGCTTCTTCCAAAACTCACCTTATGGTGGTGAAGCAATTCATCATTGTGCTCTATTTCTTGTAAGGATTGTTCGAACGCTGGTTCTATTAGTTCACATGTATTTGCTCTTGATCTTTTAGTGATACTGGAGTTTGTGAAGTTGATAGGATATGAACAATATCTAGCTAGCCTATCTATATGGAGCGCTTATAGGAGTTAGTTCTGCATAATAGTTGGTTAGATTATAATACACTATTTTGTTCCAGTCGTTGTTTGTAAGTTTGAGCTCTCCAATGGATTCAAAATAGATACCTGGTTGATTTTCGAACGTTGTGATATTGTATGGTAGTGAGCTCGAATTGCAAAAACTGAACGTAATTAGTAGTATGAGCAGTGGTGCATACGAGGGCGGATTGAAAATGAAACTACCTAGCGCTAGATGGCAGTACAAACACAAACAAATTTTGTTTTTTAGAAATTGCGATCTGTCAAACGTCAGCTGTTGAAATTTCACCCAAATTCATCGATTAGTTTATTTGTTCTAGTCGGTTGAAGTAAGCAACTTTTGTGTTTCTTGAAAAATGGAAAAAAACGAATTTCGTGCAGTGATTAAACACTATTATTTGAAAGGGAAAACGGCGAAAGAGACAAAAGAAAAGCTCGATAAACATTACGGTGAGTCTGCTCCGTCAGATTACATGGTAAAATATTGGATTGCTGAATTTAAACGCGGCCGAAGAAGCACTGCAACAATACCATCAACAGGAAGGCCAAAAGAGGTGATTACTGAAGAAAATATCAAGAAAATCCTCGATATCGTTATGAATGATCGCCGAGTCAAGTTGCGTGAGATTGTTGAAATGGTAAACATATCATATGAACGTGTGTTCAACATTTTGCATGAACATTTGCATATGAAAAAGCTATCGGCAAGATGGGTGCCGCGTTTGCTCAGTGTCGAACAAAAACGAGTTCGACAGACCACTTCACAGCGGTGTTTGGACATGATAAAGCGTAATCCTGTTGATTTTTGGCGTCGATTAATTACTGTTGATGAAACGTGGGTCCACCACTACACACCTGAAATCAAAAATCAATCGAAACAATGGGTGGAAGCGTATTTTGAGGGGTTCCCGAAACCGTATTATTCAGATGGTATAAAAAAGTTGGAATATCGTCTTACTAAGTGTGTCGAACTAAATGGAGACTATGTTGAGAAATAAATGGTTTTTGGCAAAAAAAATTTTTGTTTTCCTACTTAGGTAGCTTCATTTTCAATCCGCCCTCGTAGATCATCTTTGTGAGCGTGGCAACTAGAGGCCTGCAGACCTTGAGTTTTTCTACTTTGTTGTCGTTTGTTGTTACAATAAGGATAACTTGATTATCCTTAAATGGACGGGTACTTATCTTTGTAATAGGTCTCTTGAAGGTATTATTTTTTGGACCTTTTATTGATACTACTCTGGTTAGACCATCTGACCCTGGATGTGTATCTGTTATCCTCCCCATTGCTCATCTTGTTGGTGGTAGTTGTTCATCCTTAATTAGAAATTTTGTTCAGCTTTCTTGAGGGTGCGACTATCGAATGCTATTGGGAGATCTTTATCGCCTTGCGACAATATCGCACCTAGAGCTACATTTGAGGCGTCCATAGTTAATGCGAATTTCTCATTGAAGTTTGGATATTGTAGAATTGGTTTGTTTATTAATGCGTTCTTACATTTATTGAAACTTGCTATATATTCTGGAACATTAATATTTACTTTACTATTTTTTTTTAAGCATTTTGTCATAGGTATTGTGTGGTGGGCGAAATTTTCTATGAATTTTCGGTAGTATCCTACTAATCCTAGAAACTTTTTATTCTGGTTTTGTGTTTCTGGTAAGCGATATTCTTTGATTATCTTGATTTTATCCGGATTTGCTTGCATACCTTTGCTGTTTATTATATGTCGTAAGAATGAAATTTCTTCATGGAAAAATTCACATTTTTCCAGTTGAATTTTCGTCTATTGATTTGCTGTAGATGATGATATCATCCATGTAGCAAAGGCATCCTGTTTCTAACAGTTCGTTTAATGTTCTGTTCATAAGCCTTAAGAATGTTGATGGGGCATTTTTAAGCCCAAATGGCATTCTTTTGAATTCGTAGTGGTTTCCTTCCACTGAGAATGCGGTTTTTTCTCTGTCTTCTGGGTTCATCATCACCTGGTGGAATCCACTCTTTAGGTCCAATATGGTGAAATATTTACAACCGTTTAATTCATCTAAGATCTCTTCTATGTTTGGTACTGGATACCTATCATCTATTGTTTTATTATTTAGTTCCCGATAATCTACTACCATTCTAAATTTTTGTTTTCCAGATGCGTCTGGTTTCTTGTTTACTATGATAATAAGGCTGTTCCAGGGGCTTTTTGATTCTTGTATAATTTTGTTTTTTAGGAGTTCTGAAATTTGTCTTTTTATTTCTGGTTTTTGAGCATTGGGGTATCTATATTGTTTTTTATGAATGGGTGTCGTATTTGTCAGTTCTATGTGATGGCTTATGTTTCCTGCTGCTGACAATGGGGAATCGTCTGTTTGAAAAATTTTCGGATATGCCTGGCATATGCTTTTTAATTTGTCTTGGTTAGTTTGGCTTAAGTGTTGAGTTCGTAATTCTTCATATATAGGATTACTGATACTGTTAAAGTTAGCCGAAAGTTTCCTGCCGAAAGTGAAAAAATCGATAATGCAGATAGTGTCTCGACTACTTCAGGCGAAAATTAAAAAAATAATGTATTGAATTTGAATCCCAGCCGAAAGTAACTAACCAACAAAATCAGCCGAAAATATGTATACGTTCGTAAAAAACTACAATTAAAACTAAAATACCGATATTAATTTAGTAGTTTCTTATGAATATAAAGTATATGGTCAAACTTCAAAAATGTATAAAAACTTTAAGTTTAAAGTGTTATGTCTGGAAAAGGTCTTATTTGAATCGGTTTGTCGATGGTTATCGCTGGAACATTTTCCAGGTCAAGTTTCATGTTGGGAGTTTGGGAAGATTGAGGGGAGTGCAATACACGTGCAAATTTCAAAAATTTGTTTTCCCGAACTCCCAACATGAAACTTGACCTGGAAAATTTTCCAGCGATTCCCATCGATAAACCGATTCAAATAAGACCTTTTCCAGATATAACACAAACTTTAAGTTTTAATACATTTTCGAAATTTGACCAAATTAAAAATTTATAAATTATTAGCGGTATTTTAGTTTTAATTGAAGTTTTTTACGAATGTATACATATTTTCGGCTGATTTTGTTGGTTAGTTACTTTCGGCTGAGATTTAAATTCAATACATAATTTTTTTAATTTTCGGCTGAAGTAGTCGAGACACTATCTGCATTATCGATTTTTTCACTTTCGGCTGGAAAGTTTCGGCTAACTTTAACAGGCTGGGTTTATGGGTTAACTATTCTGAGGCTTCTTGAAGAAAAAATTCTTCATTGGTGTCTGTATAGTAATCTTGTTGAGAATATTCGTTATTCTCATCTGGTTCTATATATGTTTCTTCTTGGGGTTCTTCTACGTTTGTCCCTCCTGCGATATCTAATATTTGTTTGGGTTTTTGCTGGGATTACCCGTTATTTGTTTTATGTTTGTTGGAGTAGGTTGCGTTATGTAGTTCTGAGGTGGAAGTTGATACCGTTGAGGTAGCTATTGCCAGTTATTACATGGTATACAATTTTGGGGAAGAGGGTTTCGTATTGGCGGCCTAAATTGTAAATTATTTTGTCTATTGTGTGGGATAACCCAATTGTTTTGTTGATTTTACTGTAGGGTTTGCCTGTTTATTTTGTGGTAGTACATATTTCTTCCATAGTGCATATTTCGAATGCCTCTGTAAACGTTTTTGGTTCTCTGGATCTTATTGTGGATCCTAACGGTTCTCTGAGGTTAGATAAGAATTGTGATAAACACATTTCTTTGTATAATTGTTCTTTTACTTTTACGTCTACATTTTTTAGTCTCACTTGATTTATTGGAGAAGTTTGTATTTTAAGTATATTTGTGTATTTGTATAGTATGTATCCGTCGAATTTGATCCTTGAAGGAGTCTGTGAAGATCTCTTATTAAGGATACTTCCGATCTTCTGTCACTATAATGAGTTATTAAATTATGACTCAGTGTTTTCCAATCCGTAAAGGTTCCGTAGTTGAATATTTGTTTGTTTGCCTGTCCTTTTATTTTATTTCTAATTGCTCGTAAGAATACTGTAGGGATTTCCTGGCTTTTTGGTAATTGATTTTCACATAATTCAATTACCTCGTCAACGTTTGAAATGAATTCGTGTAAAGTATCTTTGTCTCCATGAAAATCCGGGAGGTCTTTGATAACGTCCGGGATTTTCATAGCTTGAAAAAATTTCTATATCAAGTTCCGTTGGTTCAGTCATGTTTAATAAATAACTTTCTGATTTATTTGAATCGTTAGATACGTTTAATAATGATAGATTTGTAGTGTCGAATTGGTCTGTTTCGTCCAAATTTATTATATTCATCAAAAAAAAAAATTAAATTAAAATTAAACTAATTAAAACAGAAAATGTATTAATTTTTAATTTCTAAATCTCAAATTACTTCTGTCCTTTAATCCGCCTATTCACTTAAAAAAATCAATCTGTATGGATTCAGGGCAATATCATTCAGTGTAATTTTGAATACCAAAGAGTAAAGTGGTCAGAAAAAGTGTAAATTTTGTAATGCAGCAATAACATTTGTAATAAGTGTAGGCAGAAAAAGGACTCAAAATCAAGAAATGATGATTTGTCGATAAAGTTAGAGAACGTCGAAGAAATTTTATTGCATAGAGAATGTCGGAAAAACTACACGAGGAAAAGTAGTATTGTTAGATACTTATAGTAATTTCTCATAACAGGACCATCATCATCATCGTGCAACCAGCCAAAAATTTTAAGATCAAGTGTGCCATCATTTGATTTTAAAATTTATTGTTTATTTTGTGGCAAAGTGATTCAAGAGATTGACTCCAAGAATGTAAGCCGATACAAGCAAGGTAGTGTTGTGAAATGAAACGAAATGCAATAAACTATCCTGGATCTTTGTTGTAAGCGCAATGACGCATGGGGATGTATCGTCAATATACTTATTGGTGGGTTAATTAATTTGTTGACACAAAATGCGCGATATCATCTGAAATCCTACTGCAAATTTAGAAAAGTGACCACTAATCCGTCCAGAGTCTTTGTGTGCCTTCATAAAACAAAGTAATGAACGTCAATTTGCATTACGCGATATGAAGGAAAAACTAAGGGAATTCAGTGGCAATGATGTAGATTTGTACGGTGACTACTACTTGAGGTACCAGCTTATAAATCATTTTAAACCAAATTTGGTAGCCAAATTATTAGAATCATCCAATTCTGATATTTCGTATCCGAATAATTTCTTTTATCAGAGCCAGAATAACTAGGTTCATAAATGTCTTCACTGTCTGAACCAGAAAAATGAGCATCAGATTCAAATAAAGCTGGACTATTTGGTTTGGCTAACATTTCAATTTTTCGGAGCCCAAACTCTTCCAAAAGATCATCACTTCTTGTATTTTGAATTTCATCGTCATCAAATCATAAAAATTGAGAAACCGTTATTGAAACTCTTACTTCATTTATTTCGGACATATTTAGAATTATTTCAACATCTTCGATATAAGGTGAATGTGGATTAGTCTTTATCTGAGCAGTACTCAAATCAACACAAATTTTTACAAAAATAACTAAATCGCATGTTACTCACTTAACTATTCCCTCTCGACTGAAACAAATTTGTTTGCAACTGCACTCAAATATATGACAAAAATTATATTTGGTGAATCCCCGAATTATGTAAATAATAAACGACTTACCCGATCATTTAGTACATTTCACAGAGTCGAGTCATCTTAGAGTTATCCTAAGTATTCAAAATTATTATTATGATTTACCGGTAACTCAATGGCAATAGTAGAATTAAAATGCATGATGACCCGGTGCACAACGGCTTGTAGGGAGAGAAAAACTGCATGATGTGCTGGTGCACATGCGGCAGCGAAAGTGTTAAATTGAGTAGACAACATCGTTCAAAATATCAAAAATAATGTTAAAGTTCCTTATTCTGATCAAAGCCATCTTTACTAAAGGCACGTTAGCTAAAACGATGACGTAACATAGGAATGTCGAGAAAATTTGAAAAAAATGCAGTCTCTTTTAATAGTTGCATTTTCAACATTATTTACTTTAAACGGCGATTTTACTCTTCTCTTCCGTTTCAAGGTGCTCAATTTTCAATGAACATAATCGATCTGTTAAATTTGTTTTTGTATTAAAAAAATAATAAAATAAAAATGGTCGGTATAAAGTGACGTCATTATCAAAAAACAGTGTTATTACTGGCCATAGTTGAAGATGGCGCTGAATACTCATGTGAATGTAGCTCTCCCTCTTAATCATCCTCTGTCTCGAACGTACTATTTTGCCAAATATTAGCATTGTCTAACAGCTTCCATACCAATTTATTTAATTAAGCTAATTTATTGAAAGCTTATCTAGCATTAAATGAGTTTTATCTGAAAATAAATATTTTAATTGAAACCTACCATTGTTTTCCATATTTACAAAAAAATCATTTTAAACAAACACAAAGCGAATATTTCAATCAATGCAAATTTAATTAGTTTTAATCAATTGTTATGACGGCATAATTAAAAAAAAGTTATTTTCATAGTAACATGCAAATGCAGTAGATATAGGCAACCAAACATAAAATATCAAATAATTATAATTTATCAAATTTCCGTGGGAAGATATTTCCCCCCGAATTTATTACAAAAAAATTTAATTTAAAATTAATAAAATTAAGTATATTTTACAATTCATTCGGAAATACACCAATCCATATAAAACTGGCATCTTGATAACAAAAACAAAAAATTTATAGAAAAGCAGGTAAACGAAAGTTTTCTTAAACAGATTATAATAAATTTTTAGAGAAGAAAAATGAAAATTGAATCAACACCTGATGTTTTGATTGTTTTGTTTTGCTCGTCTTTATAAAATTTGCATATTTGTGTTCTTCGGGGTTTTCAGTTTTCACTCGTGTCACCCTTACTTTAGTTACCTATGTATATATATATATATAGAATCGAACTCACCCCCTGGAAAATTTATTATCTTATGTATTCGTTTTGATTATTAAAAATGTTCGCAGAGTATTACTTTTTATTTTTGCATGGTTTATATACAGCATTACTGTGTTATCCGAACTGTTTGTATCTGTTGTATACGTATTTATGTATAGCTAAAGGTTGCGAGGGATGAAACAAAAACATAAAATGGTAATTTTATATTTTATTCAAGAAAAATACTTTTCTTCCGAAATTTTGTGTTGCTGTTTAAAGTTGAACTTTTTTTATTCAGTTAGAAAAATTATTATTTTATTTCATTTTTATATTTCTTCGTTGGATCTTAATTGAGGAAGTAGGTAAACCTTGCTTTAATAAAACATTGGTTCATATTGTTTACCCCCATTGTTGTTTATGAAAAGTTTATTCGTTTGGATTTAGCCTAATGGGAGATATGAGGTTCGAAATTTAATTAGCATTTTTCAATTATGCGTACATACCTGAGCGCATTTTTCGTAAGGGTAATATAGCGAGACTTAAGGATATAATAAATATATAAATAAATTATGTGTGTGTGTGTGTGTGTGTTTATATATCGTGCCAGAATTTACAAATTGTTCCCTCTCGTTTTAAATCTAACATGGGCACAATAGATAAAAAAATACAAGTATATGCACACAACAATTATGTAAAATTAGAAAAAAATTGTGTTTCAACAACCATAATAATAGTATCAATTTCATAACAATACATCTACAACAACAGGAACGGCAAATACGAGAAAAACTAAAACCATTAATTTTCCCAATTTATATCTACCAAAAACAACAAAGGGAAAAACTAGAGAAAATTACAAAGGATGGTTTGACACGCATTATAAAACATAACAATATACCTTTCTTATTTTTATGCTTTTTTATTAAATTATACCTGAGTTATGCTCATGTAAATGTCGTTTCAAGCATAAACAAATGATATTTTCTTTTAATATGAAAATTATGGAAATACACTTCACAAGGAAACCGAAATAAAACATTTAAACGGTATTTGATACGCTTTATAGTTTAGGCCTGATTATGTTATATTGCGATGGTACGCTTTGAGATTTAAAAGGCATTAAATGCACCTTTAGCTTGCAGACTTTAAATACAAAGACGAAAACTTGGTTTATATTTGGTGCATGCAAGGAACGTGTGCGGTTTGGGAAATATTGACTTGTACTAAATACCACAATTCAAAGTTCGATCAAATCGTAAGGTTAGCAGATGCAAAAGGCCATCAAGTACAATGAAAAAATGGCGACATGGAAAAAAGGCTGTCATGAACAAAAGTGTGACATGGATCCAATAACAAATTGGGGAAAGATCGATTTAGACAAAAGAGAGTTCTATTCTAAGTATTCCATGTGCTTATTCCATTCCATCGAGGTCTGGGTTAAATGGCTGATTCCGAAAACATGGAAACAGAAATATTGATTGATATAAGGTCAACACAATTTTGAAATATCGAAAACAAAAATTTAGATAACGAATTTATCATCGAAATTCGATTAACTCGCTATATTTTATAGGCAATTTTTATAACTTTGTGATAGTCCAAATTTCAACCCGGAAAATAGAAAAAGTTCCTTGTGGCAACATTTGTTGTAAAACTATGTAAATATATCTGTAAATGCATCAAAACTATAAAATTCTACTCTTCAAAAAATATACTGCCAACGAAAATCATCAAATAAAGGTTGATATTTTACTAGCATCTATTGTAACAAACATTATAACTGTGGACCTCGAATATACTAAATTTTACGTTAAAGCGTAGACAACTCGTCAACAACGTAAACAACTCGTCGACAATGTAAATAACTCGTTATAAATAATTTATCATCGAAATTCGACTAACTCGCTATATTTTATAGGCTTTTTTTGTAACTTTGTGATAGTCCAAATTTCAACCCGGAAAATAGAAAAAGTTACTTGTGGCAACATTTGTTGTAAAACTATGTAAATATATCTGTAAATGCATCAAAACTATAAAATTCTACTCTTCAAAAAATATACTGACAACGAAAATCATCAAATAAAGGTTGATATTTTACTAGCATCTATTGTAACAAACATTATAACTGTGGACCTCGAATATACTAAATTTTACGTTAAAGCGTAGACAACTCGTCAACAACGTAAACAACTCGTCGACAATGTAAATAACTCGTTATAAATAATTTATCATCGAAATTCGACTAACTCGCTATATTTTATAGGCTTTTTTTGTAACTTTGTGATAGTCCAAATTTCAACCCGG
The DNA here is from genome assembly GCA_963691935.1 of Nephrotoma guestfalica. Lineage (NCBI taxonomy): Eukaryota > Metazoa > Arthropoda > Insecta > Diptera > Tipulidae > Nephrotoma > Nephrotoma guestfalica. The sequence continues at coordinate 228,257,244 of OY829915.1, forward strand.
AAAATAGAAAAAGTTCCTTGTGGCAACATTTGTTGTAAAACTATGTAAATATATCTGTAAATGCATCAAAACTATAAAATTCTACTCTTCAAAAATATACTGACAACGAAAATCATCAAATAAAGGTTGATATTTTACTAGCATCTATTGTAACAAACATTATAACTGTGGACCTCGAATATACTAAATTTTACGTTAATGCCTAGACAACTCGCCAACAACGTAAACAACTCGTCGACAATGTAAATAACTCGTCATAAATAATTTATCATCGAAATTCGACTAACTCGCTATATTTTATAGGCTATTTTTGTAACTTTGTGATAGTCCAAACTTCAACCCGGAAAATAGAAAAAGTTACTTGTGGCAACATTTGTGGTAAAACTACGTATATCTGTAAATACATGAAAAATATAAAATTCTACTCTTCAAAAATATACTGACAACGAAAATCATGAAATAAAGGATGATATTTTACTAGCATCTATTGTAACAAACATTATAACTGTGGACCTCGAAAATACCAAATTTTACGTTAATGCGTAGACAACTCGTCAACAACGTAAACAACTCGTCGACAATTTAAATAACTCGTTATAAATAATTTATCATCGAAATTCGACTAACTCGCTATATTTTATAGGCTATTTTTGTAACTTTGTGATAGTCCAAACTTCAACCCGGAAAATAGAAAAAGTTCCTTGTGGCAACATTTGTTGTAAAACTACGAAAATCATCAAATAGAGGATGATATTTTACTAGCATCTATTGTAACAAACATTATAACTGTGGACCTTGAAAATACTAAATTTCACGTTAATGCGGACTAACAGTGAACACCTGAGCCAAAATCAGGCCATATTTTAAGTAGCATCACAGTGAAATAAATTCAAAGCTAGACGCATGTTTAGTGGTAATTTGTAGTGGGTGACGTTATACAGACTCGTAAATAGCTGGATCCCATATTTATAATTTGTCGTGTTAGGGGCCAATGAATTTGAGTTGTGGCACTAACAGTGAACACCTGTGCCAAAACTCAGGCCGTATTTTATGTAGCATCGTAGTGAAATAAATTAAAAGCTGGACATATGTTTAGTGGTAATTTGTAGTGGATGAAGTTATACAGACTCGTAAATAGCTGGATTCCATATTTATAATTTGTCGTGTTAGGGGCAAAGGAATTTGAGTTGTGGCACTAACAGTGAATACCTGTGCCAAAACTCAGGCCATATTTTATGTAGCATCGTAGTGAAATAAATTAAAAGCTGGACATATGTTTAGTGGTAATTTGTACTGAGTGAAGTTATACAGACTCGTAAATAGCTGGATCCCATATTTATAATTTGTCGTGTTAGGGCCATTGAATTTGAGTTGTGGCACTAACAGTGAACACCTGTTATAGCATCTTAGTGAAATAAATTAAAAGCATGTTTAGTGATAATTTGTAGTGGGTGAAGTTAGACAGACATGTAAATATTTGCACTCCATGTTTATCCCCATGTTGGTCATATGAAACCTTTAAACATTCGAATTATGTGATATTGATTTTTCAAATTTTTTTTTTCGGCGAAATTAAATTTTCGACTAACTTCAATAGCATCGATTTTGGTCTAAATTTCCAACTGACTAAGTGAAGGTTAGTTTATAACAGTTAAATGTCTCTAATGGTTTTAAACCAAAATATTCATGATATTTACATCTAAATTTCAAACTTAGTTCAGATTTGTCAATGGCCGATTAAAAATATTGTCGAAATTGATAAATCTTAATTCAGTTAACAAATTTTAATTGAACCCCAGACACGATTTGTGCGATTCCTTGCGCCACAGTCTAAATGATTTACTAAACTAAATAGCCGTTTCTAGTTACTAGTTATTTCTAGTTGTTATTGTATCCATAAAGCGTGCTGGGTTTAATATTAAATTGAGAACTAAACTGGTTAATTGTCTACCATCGATAATAAATACTTCGACAATGCTTCGGTCTCACGCCACCTTTTTTGTGTAAATTTCCGACTAACTAAGTTGATGGTTAATTCATACTACTCGTTCAGAGATATCACTAAGCAAACCACGTGTAATGATTAATTAACATTTGCTTGATGAAGTAAAATTAATTTCCAAATTGTTTCGAATTGACTATTGACATAATTGAACCAAGTTTGCAGGTTCAAATATCAGGTTTCTGTGCCTTAAAGACACGTACCATTAATTTATAAGAACTGACCATCAATTTAGTCAGTCGGAAATTTAGAAAAAATGCTTTGCTTTAATCAGTAAATTAGTCAAAAAAATATGTATCAGGCACAAAATATTAGAGGTTTTAATTATGTGTGCCTACCGATGATTGTTTTGTCAAAAGCCGTGTTTTCAATTCAATTTTTCGAGTTCGCGATAACTTACCAAATCTTAGTTAATTTAAAATCAAATACCATATCATTTTTAATGCATATGGTATATAACAAAGTCGTCTATGTAGAACAAAAAAAAGTCACCAAAAACGTTAGATGGTTTCCTTGTAATATCCTTGTTCTATACACTTCTGTTATTATACTAAACTGTTCGGAACTTTTTCGATGGATTTTTTGTATTATGCATAGAAATTTCATCTAAGATATTTAGAAATTTGACTTAATCTATCGCTCTAAAATTACTGACTAACTAAATTAGTGGTTAGTTCATGCTAGTCATTGGTAGATGTCCCTAATATTCAGAAATCAAATTATGTTTGATATGCAGTTCTAAACTACAAAATTAGTTTAAATTTATCAATCTCCAATTATTTAATTCCAAATTAATTTATTTAGCAAATTTAAATTAAAAATTGGGAGTGGTTTATTTTGTGTCATCTATAAACAGCTGGTATGAGGCAGGGATGATATTGTTGATACTATGGTACTTTTTTCGATAGTTTGGCTGTACAAAAAGTACTTTGATACTTTCGAGAGATGTATAATACTTTCGAAAAAATTCCAGAAATATCACCCGAAAATCGGGTTTCATATCAGAGGTGTTCATCATTTTAATCCAAAGACTAAGATATTTAATCCGTTTTATGGTAGAAGTTACTTACGAAGCTTAATATTTTGAGCCAAGTGTAAAATTTTGTAAAAGCCTTATGCGAAATGCAACTATTTCAAATGAAGCTCTTTAATATAGCACAGCAATAGCCATTTATTGGTTTAAATGATAGGTCTAAAATCCAGATAATAAATTTAAAATTTATTAATTCTCGGCAAATATGCTTCTCGAGTAGTTTGTTAATTAAATATTTGTGATGCTTATATAAAACCACGTTAGAGGTAAAGAAGGGTAATTAAAAAAATCTTTAAGTAGTCTCGATTAGTTTAATCCCCTTCCGCTAAAAGATTGGGGCAACGTTTGCCAAAATAGTACAACAAAAATACCGAATTGTTCTACTTCGCAAATGAGGCAGCACATACAGTGTAAATATAAAATCCTCAATATTAACCATACATTTTTAAGAGATATTTACATTCAAATGTTGGTCTTTTGAATTGGAGGCAAAGCTAAAGCTCTGTACCGTGGCCTTAACTATTACTAAATTAAGTAAATTTTCATTAAAGTTATTCTTGTCGGGGCACGGAGGCTTACATTCGAATAGGTATGCTCTAACAAAGTAGATAGTAATCCGTAAATAAACAGAACAGAGGAATTACTTGACGTCGCTCTTTCCAGTCCAATGATTAGTCCAGTCCAGATTATGATAAGATCTGCAACATGACGTAATAAGAAGGTTTAATTATTAAACGAACAGGCAGGTCTGCAAGTGCAACAGCAAACGTAGCTAAGTAGCGAAAAAATTAGTTTAATTCCTCAAGTAAAATCGAGCCCTATTATGATTGACAGAGTTTTAATGATTTTCTGGAAACTTTTTCAATAACAGCACCAGAGACACTGAACAGTTAAAATCCCACTGTTTGTTAAACAAAAAATTCTGGATCGTTCACGATCATGGATTATATTCGTTTATTTGAAGTAGAATCTAAATCACGATAGATTTACAAGAACTTTTTGATATGCGTATGGTTGAGATTAATTGATTTAACCTCCGCTATGCAAGAATGCATTAATTAAAATTGTGACTTGGGTCCTACAAAATGCTATTTTTATGTGAGTACCGTCAAATTTAATTCCATTTACCTTGAAATTTACTTGAAAAGTTGCTGAAATTTTGGTATTGTCGATAAATGTGCAGAAAATACTTTCTTTTGATTTCTTGCCAACATCATCCCTGGTATGAGGTAATCATTAATTTAGTAGTCAAAAATTTAAACAAAACGTGATGCACACAGTATGAACGTTAGTTTTAGACTAAATACAAATTTTTATTAAACATAGCCGCGTAACATAAAAAAATGTTCGCTTGAAAATCATAATTTAGAATTCAAAGTGCCATGCGAAAAATGGTAAAAAAATCTGAACCATATAAATTTTTGTTAACTCTTCTGACATTTAACCGAACTAACAAAATATGGAGTTGAATTGAACTAAAAATGTTTTGTTCACTGAACTGACAAATATTTCTTTCATGCGTGACTTAGCTGATGTATTTCTTCGTTAAATATAGTGAGCAAATTAAATATGAATGTAGTGATGTACTCACTATAATGAACGTTTAATGGGGACTGTTGTAAAATCGCGTTCTTTTACGCCCAATGAGAATTAGTTGAGGTCAGCAAGTGCAAAGCGCATGAGTAGCGTATGAGTCGGTACTAACGAATTATAATAACGTCGCTACCAACGTGTTATTTCATTTTACTAATTAGTAATTTACGTGTTTTTGTATCAAAATATAAACATATTTTGCCCCTTGTTTATATGTTGATTACCCCATATTATAAGACCATTACCTGTTAGCTATAGACAGCAGCTTTGTCAGGCTAATTAACGTAAAATAAAAAAGAATAATGAGAAAGTTGTGTTTAACATCATTTCTTAGGTTGTTGACGTTTTCTACATTGTCAACATCAGGGATGCAGAAAATCGCTATGCTACCTTGCCCAACCCCGAAAATACCGTATCGCTTCAAAGTGTTTGTATGAGATGGAGCTAAAATATTCTTTCTCGACCCCAGAAACTATTCGTTGGCCGGACTTTCTCTGGTGGTAGAGGTCTGGTATGCCTGGTGGTAGAGGATTCATTTTCATTTTTAGTAATTTATGTGACTTTTTCAGAATACTTGGGTGAGGTGAAGTTGAGATATAGTCCCTCAAGTTCGACAACTGTTCGTTGACTGGACGAACTGTAAATTTCTTAGAATTTTTCAATTTGGTGGAGTTGAGATACAGTCCATCAAACCCAGCCGTTCGTTGGCCGGACTATGTGGATTTAATATAATGTTCCTCACATCCAAGTACTGTTCCTTGGCCGGAAGATCGGTTATGTATAGTGATGGACGAAGATTTGGCGTAATGTCTGTGATTTTCTGAATTTTATTAATGAGTGGATTTGAGATATCGTTCGTCAAACTCGAGCAGCTATTCATTGGTCGGACTGTCGACTTATGACTAGGGGTGGAGTAAGATTAAGGAACTATATCTCAACTTCAATCAATATAGAAATTTTTTAAAAATATCACAGAAATTACTTTAAATCTTCCTCCATTACTAGATATAAATCGATAGTTTGGCCAACAAAGATTTGCTGAATAAGAGGTATATCTTGAAAATTATGTAGTATAAGGGAACTTATCAAGCATGCTTGTAGGTGTACGAGTACCTTAAGAAAACACAATTATTGGGAAGTTATGAGTAGCTAGAAGAACTTGCGAGTACTTTGCTTACGCAAATGAAACCTAAATTATGTATAAAATTTTCTTAGACCGAAGATCCGAATGATCCATTTCCGTCGTAACATCTAAGATATGTAACGTCTTTGTTTTATTTGAAATATAAAAATATTTAGGTAAATAACGGGTGATTTTTTAAGAGCTTGAGAACTTTTTTTTAAAAAAAAACGCATAAAATTTGCAAAATCTCATCGGTTCTTTATTTGAAACGTTAGATTGGTCCATGACATTTACTTTTTGAAGATAATTTCATTTAAATGTTGACCGCGGCTGCGTCTTAGGTGGTCCATTTGGAAAGTCCAATTTTGGGCAACTTTTTCGAGCATTTCGGCCGGAATAGCCCGAATTTCTTCGGAAATGTTGTCTTCCAAAACTGGAATAGTTGCTGGCTTATTTCTGTAGACTTTAGACTTGACGTAGCCCCACAAAAAATAGTCTAAAGGCGTCAAATCGCATGATCTTGGTGCCCAACTTACCGGGCCATTTCTTGAGATGAATTGTTCTCCGAAGTTTTCCCTCAAAATGGCCATAGAATCGCGAGCTGTGTGGCATGTAGCGCCATCTTGTTGAAACCACATGTCAACTAAGTTCAGTTCTTCCATTTTTGGCAACAAAAAGTTTGTTAGCATCGAACGATAGCGATCGCCATTCACCGTAACGTTGCGTCCAACAGCATCTTTGAAAAAATACGGTCCAATGATTCCACCAGCGTACAAACCACACCAAACAGTGCATTTTTCGGGATGCATGGGCAGTTCTTGAACGGCTTCTGGTTGCTCTTCACTCCAAATGCGGCAATTTTGCTTATTTACGTAGCCATTCAACCAGAAATGAGCCTCACCGCTGAACAAAATTTGTCGATAAAAAAGCGGATTTTCTGCCAACTTTTCTAGGGCCCATTCACTGAAAATTCGACGTTGTGGCAGATCGTTCGGCTTCAGTTCTTGCAGGAGCTGTATTTTATACGGTTTTACACCAAGATCTTTGCGTAAAATCTTCCATGTCGTCGAATAACACAAACCCAATTGCTGCGAACGGCGACGAATCGACATTTCACGGTCTTCAGCAACACTCTCAGAAACAGACGCAATATTATCTTCTGTACGCACTGTACGCATTCGTGTGGTTGGTTTAATGTCCAATAAAGTAAACTGAGTGCGAAACTTGGTCACAATCGCATTAATTGTTTGCTCACTTGGTCGATTATGTAGACCATAAATCGGACGTAAATCGCGAAACACTTTTCGAACCGAACACTGATTTTTGTAATATAATTCAATTATTTGCAAGCGTTGCTCGTTAGTAAGTCTATTCATTATGAAATGTCAAAGCATACTGAGCATCTTTCTCTTTGACACCTTGTCTGAAATCCCGCGTGATCTGTCAAATACTAATGCATGAAAATCCTAACCACAAAAAAATCACCCTTTACTTGCCTTCATGAACCGTGGGAGTTATCTCTCTAGGCTTCTTATTAGTTTTTTTATTACGAGAAATTTTCGGATTAGGATAAGCTTTTCTTTTTTTTTGTTCAGTCTTACGTTTACGATTAGCTTCTATTTGTTTTTGTTTCAAAATTCATTTTTCTAATTTTTCCTTTTTTTGGTCTATCTTACGTTATTCTAAACTAGCTTTTTCGTCAATTTTAAGTTCCATGGCTTTTTGAAATGGAGTAGACGATACAATATACGATTGCTTCTCACCATTCCGAATTCCTTTTCTAGCAGGTGTCTTTATAATTTTTAAGAAATTTTCAATATTGCATTGATTTGAATCATTTTGAACGTAAACTATTAGAATATCAGATACATCAATGACGTGAACATCAGCCACTGTATTCACCTAGAGTAAAAACCAGAATAAGTAAATACCTATGTTAAGACGCCAACTCTGCTACTTACATCAAAAGTAAATTGATCTACTTCCTCCGTTGAATCTATTTCCGTGTTGAAAATCGTAATTTCGTGACCAATTTCAAGGTCGGATATTAAGCTATTCGGGTTATTAGCAAATTGGCCATTATAATTTCGTTCCTCTGTTTCTGCTAGAATGTGAGTATTCTTGCTACTTGGACTACCATCCAAGATTTAAACAATTCAATACCCAAGAGGTAATAATTTAAATTTGTGCCGAATTTGATTATGCATAGATTTGACTTACCACTGTTGGAACTGAACTTGTGTTTAATATATCATATATTTTTTTCAAAAACAGAGAATCGTCTGAATGGCTTCAGCTGTCTGCTCCAAGGTCTCAAACTTTTTTATTTAAAAGCACCAACAATTTCACTAAATTTTGGAAAATTTATTGTGTTTAGCTTTTCTTCCTGGACGGCTATGGTATTTACATCGTCAGTTTGATTTAAAGCACTCGACTTTCCAAGGCACTTAGAGAAGTCAATAGCATTTGGATTGAACGGATACAGGCCACATGTACGAAACCCATTTACTATTGTCTCACGTTTTATGTATTTATTTAACACTAGTTTTAAAAATGGAGCAAAATATTTTTCTGTGAACTGCTCTCGTCCAAGTTCGCCATTCCCCATAACTGGGCTTCTTTTGCCCAGCCTAATTTTAATGGTCGGAAGACGGCAACATCCGCTGGCTGTAAAATTCTCGTAGAATTTGGGTATAAGCAAATGAGAATTATCTTAAGTTCCTCACATAACTTCGAAAGAGCATATGTCAGGTGAGTCTTATGACCATCGACATATAGCACAACAGGAAATTGTATGAAGTTATGTTTCAGCACAGCACAAAATATTTCCTTTACGTAATATAAAAATGCTTCAGACGTCATCCATCCCGAATCAGTTTTAGTGTACTTAATTCCTTCCGGTATCGAGTCCAAAACGTTGTTTTGGTATTCGTTTATAGTGGAAAACGATCATAGAGGGTACAATAAGCGCTTTAGCCGAAAATGTAAACATAACTGTGACACTCTCTTTGTCGCAACCTTAGGACACAATAAAAAGCCGGACTCATCTCCATTAAAAATTCGAGATGGGTCTTGTAGTACATCGGTTAAATTTTTTGCCTTAAAATAATCCTCAAGATGATGAAACCATCCTCTAATATCTCTCTCCGAAACGGCGGCACTCGCGTTCGTAACCGCTTCTGGCACCCTAACAGCAATCTCTGGATGCCTCTTGAGAAACCGACTGTACCACTTGTCTCCTGGGAAATTGTCGACAAACATTTTTTTCCTAGGGCAAGCACCCAAGAATTCTTTGACAACCCCTTGAACTTCGTGCTTTCTGCGAGGAAAGCCTCTTGTGTGGTTTTCAAAGATCCAACCGACAATTTGAGTTTCTTCTAATTTCGTTAAAACTGTCGAGCGGCCAATAGAACTTTTAGTAGAGCGATTATGGATCCTATTTTGTGACTTGACATACCTTTCTCTTGAATACTTTCCAGCGCTAACTCTATGTCCCCTACATTGTATTTTCTTGACATTATTATAACTGAAGATATATTTAAAAGATGGTTATTAAGAGCGAACATTAATCTGCTAAAATAAAATAAGAACTACCTAGGTGCTTAGGTAGCTTTGAACTACTAGGCTCATACCTAGGATGTTTGTTTTTTTTTAAATCCTATAATAAACCACTTGGCTCATTACTGGAATGTCTGAATATTTTTAAAAATCCAGTAGTGAACCCCCCGGCTTATAATTTGAATGTATTAATTTAAAATGCCCAAGATGAGCCCCTACTTTTTGGTGAGAAATATTAAATTACATTATGCTCTGATCAATAGTTAAAACTCAATAAAATATTTTACTAATAATAAATTACATTAACTTACCAATAGGTTTAAAAAAATAGATCACTTGTTAAAATTGTTAAAAACACACGTATTCAGAGCACACACGACGTATAGGTCTATGCAAAGTGAAATTTCTTGTTCGACTGACAATAAAAACCACAATTGGAAGAGCAAAGAAATAAAACCAAATAATTAGGGAATTCCCCGTTAAATATAAATTTATAAAATATTAAATAGAATGCAAGCTAATTAGTAATATATCTAGTGAGGGCTCATCACTGGTAGAGGGCTCATGGCTGGGTTGTTTACCCGTGTTTCATTCAACGAAAAAACGTGGGTCCAACTATTTCGTAATGTGAGGAAGGAACGGAGCTCTCTCTCTTGAAATATTTCAATTGACAAAGAATAGAGTGGTGTCAGATCGCTTAATCATCTAATTTGTCCCAAAAATATTCTTGTGTTACGTGTATATGGTAATTGGACCAACTACTTGGTTCCTAAGTTCCCGAAATGTTCGAATTATTATAGAAATTGAATTTGTTTCAAAAATATTATCTACAAGTCAACAATACGTTTGCAAAATCTATTTAATATCGACATTATTTCGATAAACTATAAAATCTCTTTATAACTAACTATTAAAATAGTTTTCGATGAATAATTTCTTTCTTTTGATTTTTCGATGAATTGTTCAGTGTAGAAGCAGTCTTTCCGTGTACAGTTGTTTGTATTGTTTGTCGCAGTTTTATGATTGTGTTAAATTCGCATTCTGCGTACTCTGTTAAAGATGTGTAAAATGGACCGAGGGTATTTGGCCGGGGGGTAATGGCAGATGATATCCTCCGGGGTTTTAATGCCATGTTACATAAGAAAACATACTCAAATTTTCCCAATGGAGAAGTTACTGATATAAAATATTATGCTTGAATCACGATAGATTAAATTCGAATTGCTTAGATCATATTTCACAGACTGTATATTACATAGCAAATTTATCCTGCTATTTATATAAATACAGCACACAATACCCAGCTAATGTGCTTAATTCAGTAATTTCTCATGTTATGTGCTACTATATATACACTCGTACATTACACATTATGTAATCAAGTCGGATATATAACGATGAAAAATGTAAGAACAATTTCAAATTACACTAACAGCATTATCTCAAAAAATAAAAAAAATCGTGTTAGATTCTATATTTAAGTCTAAAGCATAGAGTAAAATAAAAAATTAAAATTTATTTGAAAACTTGATTTATGCAAAACAAAAAATGGAAAGCTTAAAAGCTTTATTTCGACATGAGAAACGAAACAAAAAACTTTAATGTGCTTATATTTTAAAACAAAAGAAAAAAAAATTGGGAGAAAATCATTTTTCATCTTAAGTAAGAAGTGGGGCAAACTTATTTTATTTTTTGGTTGGATTTTATAACCTCAGTGTGCATTTTCACAGTTTCCAATCAATTGCATGTCGTTTCATTTTAAAGAGGTCTCCGTGCACACACAAACTAGCTGTATGTCAATGCGTGTTCGCAAGTAATATTTTATAACAATTCGTGACTGTTTGTTAAAAAAAAGCTGCTTAAATGCTGAAGGTAAATTCAATATTATACGAAAGTCGTCAACCATATCAATTTGATAAAATAATAGAAACTTTATGAGCTTTTTCCTTTATTCTACGTATTATATTCGTGTATGTGTGCAAAATGAAAAATTATTATGAACAAGTAGAGTTAAAATAGAAAAAAAACTTGTGTCGTTGACAGTTTTAATTAGTTTTACCTGACATTGTTGGTTTTTTGTTCTGTGATGATACTCAACTTACAAATTAGTTAAATAAAATAAAAGCTTACGTTTCTGTGTGTTTCGATATGATAAGCATGGTATGCATAAAAAAAACTATGTATGATGAAATTATATTACACAGCGAAACACAAATCGGTTAGAAATAATTTTTTAATGGTTTTGGTGACAACTTGGCGACAATAATTATACGATGGTGTATGCATACATATGGTGATGTGATATATTAATGTCAGTCATATACACAACTATGGCAATATAGTGTATGAAGAAGATTTCAAGCTTTATTAAAATAGCACAATAGTTAAATAAATTAATATCAAACATTTTTCATATTTGAATTGAGAAAACTGTTGACGTAAAAAAATGAATAATAACATGAACAGCAAGTCAGGATAGAGTTGAATTGTTAGAAGGGCCTGTTTGACTCATTAAAAGTTCTACAGCGGAGGTATAGAAGGAAATATTGCAAGAGAAAGTTTAATTTAGAGAAATGTTCAGGTTCCCCTTTATAATAACGCTGGTTCAAAGCGTAACTGCTTCAAAAGAAAATGTTAAGCTTTTAGTAGTAAATATTAAAAGAAATAAAATAAAAAATGTGCCTCTCTGAATTAATCAGCGAAGTTTAGTTATTTTTATTTTATACTTCATTGCAAAAGTTCAGTTTTCTCGTTTGTCTTACTTAATCAATCAATTTAAGAAACTCGTCGGAAAAATACAATTATTGATACGACCCCCAAAAGGTACAATTATTGACATACATATTTTTAAGGTATTTTTTAATTTTAAAATATTGTAAGTTCGTTCAATATAATAAACTCTAAAAATAAAGTAAATTAAATTAAAGCGTTTGTAGTGTTTTAGTTCAAATACGAGGGCGGATTGAAAATGAAGCTACCTAAGTAGGAAAACAAAATTTTAATTTGCCAAAATCCATTAATTTCTCAACATAGTCTCCATTTAGTTCGACACACCAACTTTTCTATACCATCCAACTTTTTTATACCATCTGAATAATACGATTTCGGGAACCCCTCAAAATACGCGTTAGTTTCGATAATCACTTCTTCGTGTGAGATGAATCTTTGTCCTGCGAGCCATTTTCTCAAGTTTGGAAACAGGAAAAAGTCACTAGGAGCTAAATCTGGACTATAAGGTGGATGATCAACCAATTCGAAGTGTATTTCATGTAATTTTAGCATCGTATCTAATGCTGTGTGAAGTGGTCTGTCGAACTCGTTTTTGTTCGACACTGAGCAAACGCGGCACCCATCTTGCCGATAGCTTTTTCATATGCAAATGTTCATGCAAAATGTTGAACACACGTTCATATGATATGTTTACCATTTCAACAATCTCACGCTTTTGGCCTTCCTGTTGATGGTATTGCTGCAGTGCTTCTTCGGCCGCGTTTAAATTCAGCAATCCAATATTTTACCATGTAATCTGACGGAGCAGACTCACCGTAATGTTTATCGAGCTTTTCTTTTGTCTCTTTCGCCGTTTTCCCTTTCAAATAATAGTGTTTAATCACTGCACGAAATTCGTTTTTTTCCATTTTTCAAGAAACACAAAAGTTGCTTAATTCAAGCGACTACAACAAATAAACTAATCGATGAATTTGGGTGAAATTTTAACAGCTGACGTTTGACAGATCGCAATTTCTAAAAAACAAAAAATTTTGTGTTTGTGCTGCCATCTAGCGCTAGGTAGTTTCATTTTCAATCCGTCCTCGTATTAATATTGCACACGCTGCAAACAAATGTTGGAATATAGGCCAAGCCCATTTTTTTAGCCGAAGGAAGAGATCCAGGTTGAGTTATTTTATTAGTTTTATTCTTATTGATCTTTAATTTTGGTATTTGCTTTTTTCCCTGATTTTTTTATTTCTGTTTTTCAACGTTTTAATTTTCTTTTGCTCTTTGTCTACTATTTCTGTTAGTCTATTTTCCTTTTTGATTTATTCAGACTTAATCCACAATGAATCGGTAATAACAAACGGGTTTCTTTGTTTCATAGGTTTGATACCGTCTTTCAGGCGTTATCGGCCAATCCAAAAAATTTTCAATTGTAAGAACCACCTTATCGGAGTTATTATAGAGATACAAGGCTCATTTATAGATGAGGTCAAAGTTCCAGGTCCTCTTCCACAGTTATTTTCTCGTTGACATATAAAAACTCATTGATCTCCGGTATATCCATATACGAGCTACCTAATTGGTTAAAAGATAATACCTCATATTCCGGTACTGTGTTATTGTCGTTAACTAAACGAGCAATTTGTTTTTTTAGAACAAAGTTGTCGGGTTGAAATTGAATGAATAAAGTGAAAAGGTTTTTTTATCATCTGACCAATGCGACGTATTGCACGCTTCTTTAAGTTCGTTGGTATTTCTTTTACCTATTATATGTTCGAATTGCTCACAATAAATTGTTTTGCCGATTGTACTCATTGGTTTTACGATTCAACGGTCAATTGAGGTACCTGGTGCTTTTCCCAAACAACGGGAAAATTCAATCGAATTATAGTTCCATGAGAAGATATCACAGGGCCGAAATGGTGCGAATTTTTAATTCGTCAAATATTATTTCAGATTTTTCTGCCGCCATTCCATGTACCATTTTGTTCCAGCCTTTTTGAGTGGTTTAAATGCACTTGCGTCTGCAGGTTGTAAGATGTGCGCTGGATACAAAGCGATCAAAACAATTCCTAGTGTGCCAATCTTCACCAGGTATGGATGGAAAACTTTAGAAATATACTCGTAAAATACTTCTTTAGTCATCCACCCATTATCACTTATACCAAACGCCCAGTCAGTTGGCAACGATTTTCTAATGTCCTCATGAACTCGTTTGTATGGGTATATTACCATTGAGGGCACTAAAGCTCCAGGAGCTGCAATCGAAAACATCACACTTAAATTAACCTTAGCTAATTCTCGGTCAATTTCATAAAAGTTTCTAGCTCCTCTTGCTGCTAATACCGTCTAAGTTTTTGGACACAACTGAAAGTTGGTTTCATCGCCGTTAAAAACTCTTGTGGGATCGGACAATATTTCTAAATATTTGTTATCCTTTAAATATATTTCTATTGAATGAAACCAGGCGTTAATATCACTCGCGCCTACGGTGGCACTCACTGTAGTTACCGAATCGGGCATTCTTAAAAAAATAGCCGGGTGTCTATTAAGGAAAGCTTGAAACCATCCATTACTAGAACCGAAAGGATGTTCCTGTTGTGTACATTCTAAAAAGTTTGTAACAGCATGCTGGGCATATTCTTTTCTTTGTGGAAATCCTTTTTTCTGAGAAGTTAATAGCCACTCCTCTAAAATATTTTCTTCTTCCACTATTAGAACTGTCGAAGGGCCGGATTTCATTTTTTAAAATTTTTCATCCATACGGAATATTAGCGCGGTTAAAGTTAATAATTTCCTAATTTCAAGTTCGTTTTAAATCGAGAACAAGAAACTAAAGAAAAAATGAATCTCGAACAAGTCGAACGACAGTTATCTAGCCAACGACAACAGCTGCAACATTAACAAAACCAAGTGGAAACTCGGCAACAACAATTAATAAATCAAGAAATGAAAATGTAAAATATTAAGCCACCCCGTAAAACAGTTTTCTAAGTATTGTCCGAAAAATGACTTATAACCCCCCCCAATTAAGTCTAGGTAAATCCGACCATCTTCGGTAGGCCAATTATACTAACCATTAGTTGGTCAAATTTGACTGCATAGAATTTAGTTGTTCAGACCAACTATTGTAAGTCATAATTGGCCGACCACTCTTGATGGTAAATTATAAGCGAAAAATCTCCGATAATAGTAAGTTAATAACCAATATGAGAATCAATTCCGACGAATCGTGTGGTCATTTGTCAGTGTAGTAAAAGAAAATCATTTCTCCATCGAATTGTGACTGGCGATGAAAAATTAATCTCTTTTGAGAATCCAAAGTGCAAAATGTCTTGGGTTGATCTAGAACAACCAGCGACATCGACTACAAGGCCAAATCGTTTCGGACGGAAGACAATGCTATATACTTGGTGGAATCAGAAGAGTGCGATTTGCTTTGAGCTACTAAAACCTAGTGAAACCGTAAATACTGAACGCTACCAACAACAAATGATCAATTTGAATCGATCTATCACGCATAAAGCACAACCGGTCATGGAAACGTTGGAAGCACTTAATTGGAAAATACTTTCACATGCAGCTTACTCGCCAGACTTGGCTCCAACCGTTTATCACTTATTTGCATCGATGGGGCACGGGGTTGCTTAGGAACACTTCACTTCCTACGAAAATGGCTCGATAACTGGTTTGCCTTAAAAGAAGAACAGTTTTTTTTCATGGCACCCACCCATTGCCAGGAAGTTGGGAAAAAATGTATAACTAATAATGGGCAATACTTTGAATAAAATACTCTTAATCAGTATCATACGATGAACGTGTACATTTTACTAAAAATTCCGGTTTCGAATTTACACACATGTAGTCTTAATTTATGACTAAATATTTACATTGAAAACGTGTTAATTTTAATTACAACGAACTGCAGAAGAGAAATCGAAAAAAAAATTAATTTCGTTATTACAGCGCAATCTATCATGAATCGGAAAAAAAATTTCAATGAAATCCTACGTACTTTAAGCTGTAGAATACGAATCTGCAATAAAAATGGGGGTTCCTATTTTAATTTCAAAGTTACCCTCCGCCCTACACCAAGAAGGGGAGGAGTGGTACTCATTTTAGCACTAATGTATGTCCCCCCGGAATTGATTGATTGAGCTGTAGGACCAAGTATTGGACAAGTGTCCCTGATAACGCCGAGCCTATTCTTACAGCCTGTTTACACATAACAATAGGAAGGATAGGAAAGGTATTTTTTTGGGGACATTCTAATCTACTAGAGGAAGGATAAAGGTTTAATAGATTAAATGGTTAATGATGGTATTGGTTATCAATAATTGCTTCTTTAAATCAGCAACCTAAGGAAAAATGTTATTATTTCACGTACATCTGGAAATTTCTTGAAATTTAATTCTAAATTAATAATTTCTGGCTTCCTAACCAAAATTGATTGATTTACAACACAATTCTAATCTACACAATCAACAATTAATATTTCAAAGAAATATTATTTCACAGGCATCTGTAGATTCTAAATTAATATTTGAGTATTAAAACATTATTTTTCACAAAAATATAAAAATACAATTTCAATAGCAAAAAAATCACAATTGACAGGTCTCCAAAAATATTTGTAGGGTTTTTAATAGAAATTTTAAGAGTAGTACCATCTACCGATTTAGAGATTCTCTTACAAAAGTCTATTAACGAAAAACCTCTATACTGTTAGCCTTTTAATGGTCTTAACATCAGAATCGTACGGTTGCTGTCCGAGAATTTTAAAATATATTCACTTAGAAATTTTACAATTTTTTGAATTGATTTTCTGAAACAAGGCTTCTTTGGTACTTTCTAACATTTATTAGCTTTCATTACAAACGCACATTGTCAGTTCAGTGTGAATAAAAAATAACAACAAAATAGGCTGTTTGTGTACGAAGGCCGTCTTTCATATTTTTTCTAAATTTTTATTTTGCTGTAGGAGGGGGAATTGACCGTACAAGTGGTGCAGTGGTTAAAGCTTCGGCACTTGGACCGGGAGGTGCTGGGTTCGAATTCCATCAGAGGCTAGATGCAAATCGAATTTTCATCATCGATTACGATCGGTGATGCTAATAAATACAACTAAGACCCTCTGATGGAGTGCAGAATTCCGTGTTACGCGGCGACCCACCTTCCATGTCAATGTACAGGTTGACATGGAGCTTGCAATGTGCAGGTGGTATACTGTAGTTGTGTGAGTAGGTGACGTAGGTGGGTTAATGATGTGGAGTGAATGAGTGGTATTACAATGGGCCTAAAACTTGGCCTAAGTGTGCAGTAAGCAACCACTGAAACCTTACCTAGGAGGGGGAATTCTTAGTCAGAGTGGTTCGACTATTTGTTCTTTTCCTCAAATATGTCCCAATATTTGAATAAAGAGAATTTTTTAATTTTTATTTTGAAATGCTTTTTGAACGACGACATCCACGGGCGTCGTTACATCATTTTAAAAAGATTACATATTAAATTTGAACAACAATTAAGCGGAAATGTCGATTTTTTACCAAAAACTGTTTTACACTAAAATTCGGACTTTCTACAGCCCAGACGGATTAACTGATCAGGATGAAACTTCATAAATAAAATTTTCTATACATTCAATGATTCTAGTGATGTGGTGGACATCTGTGTACCAGATGTGGCAACTCTAAAGGGAAAACTTTTCTCTTTCCCAAATCTATTACAAAACCATTTTGAACAAAAATATTCGAATTAAAAGATGCGTTTGAAGATAGTCCGCATCCAGATCCATCAGAAAAACTTAATAACATTCCTGACAAACATACCTTGATAACTTCTCAGGCTAGTAAAGAATAGCAAAAAATTAATTTGATCGCGCAAAAATTACTAGCCTCTCGAACGGCCCGGGACATAGATAGTCTGGACTCATCAGAAAAACACAACAAAACCCCGACAAACACACTAGGTCTCGAGGCATTCAACCCCTCAAGAAAATCCCAAATAAAATTAATTTGTCTAAATGTCATTGTTTGTCATATTCACCAATCTACACCTTTTCTATTTTTGTTGGTTTAGGACTAAGTTAGTTCCAACTTCAAATAGTCCTAAAATTAGCTTTCCTAGTTAGGTCTACTTCACATGCATATTAAAAATTGTTTGATTCTGAATGTACGACCAAGTTATTACACAGCAGCTCCTAGGGGACGCCGGGCTCACCGTACACTCTTTTTTACATATAACAAAACCGAAGGATTAGATGGGTTAACTAAGTGGGACAGAATCGGCCCGGTTACAGACACCTAGATATAGCCGATAGTTAGTAAAACAAAGGAAACACAATACTAAACTACTAGGGGACGGAAAAAGATTTAATAGGTTAAATGGTTAATGATGGTATTGGTCATCAAGCACTAATGTATGTCCCCCCGGAATGATTAAACTTTGATAATAGACATTTTTTTCGTAGAGTGCTTATTTTCCAACATATTTAAAAGTTTCACCTTAAAAAATTCACCCGGTATATTTAATATATGACATCACACGCACTTTTTCTTACTTAGGCTATAGAGCGCAATAGTCTGAAAAAAAAAACTCGAGGTGTTCATGATTACTATCGTTTATTTTACTAGCCAAACGAAAATAAAAATAAAAATCTTCCGTGCAGTACTCTAAATAAGATCTCAGTGTCGGGAGTTTGTTTCCATGTGGTTGGTGTAAATAATCTTCAGTTAGCAACTAACTAGCAAGTTATTGTAAACCGTATCTTTATTCTATGTTGAATACATCGATCCATCGATGTAATTGGTGAATGGTTTAAGACATAAAATCTTCATATAATATTTTCAGAATAGTTCAGAAGCATATGTATGAGTAATAAAAGAAAATTCAACAATTTCCTCAATATATAAAAATCAATCTCTACCTTCCCCAATTTATATAAATATAACCCCAATAAAGACCAAAATATATCCATCCTTCCAACCGTCTAATTGAATAAAGTTTTCATGTTCTGCAATTTTGTCTGATAAGTTAACTATTTAGATGTATATGGTATTTTTGAGTAGAAATAGAGAAAACTAGCTTTTCCTATCTCTTGATTCGTTTAATTTATTGATGGTTTTATTGTTTATAATCTGAAGAGTGGTAGGAATTATACTCGTACTCGTATAACAACAACCACATTCACCCCAAAAGAGCAACTCCATATCCTCTCGTATAAAGATTATTTTCGTTTAATTTTTTAATTCTATAATTGAATGAATTTTTTTTTTATTGATTTTGATTTAAACATTTTTATTTTTTTAATTAAATTAAATTAAATTTTTATGTGTACATAAAGAAATCAAGCTTCTATTTGTTTTAATGATTAAATTAACTCAAAAATCTATAAAATTGGTATTAAGATAAAAATATCGGAATTAAAATGGATTAGGATAATGGAATTGAAATATTTAATTGGTATTGATGACTCATCGAAATTAGTTTTAGTACCCTGGATAACCGATACGAGTATAATATGTCAACCCACACGATGATGCTTTTAATCGACACAATTTTAATTGAAGCGACGAACTGAGTATATTGGTCATCAACGAAACATCATTTGGTTTTTTGTTTGTGAATATAAGTCTCTCGCCCCCCCAACCACAAAGAACGTTTATTGGTTTTGCTTTTTAACGAATTTATTACCTAAACATTACACCAAAAAGAAAATCAATTTTACCAAAACCAAACCAACCTACTGTTCTCACACCCAGGTCGATGGATATAGCGTACCAGCAAATGAAAAAATAAAATTAAAATTCTATTAAATAAATTAAAAGATTAAAACCAAATAAAATTATCGGGAAAAATAAACAAACGAACGAACGAACCGGGGCGAGAAAGTGAGTGTAAAATTTCGTAACTCAATAACGAATTTTTCTGGTACACGTAGCAATCCGAATTTTTCATATCGGTGTCGCCGTCCTCCGCATTTTATGTATTTTGTGATATCCTAATTATCATAACTTCCCTTTTGTATACATTTTTGTTTTACATCAAACGAAATGATAATCACAATAATCAAATAAAACGGGAATTAGACCAACAGCCAATTTCTTATCAACCATTCATGTAAGACGTATAATCAAAATTGGAAAAACTCCCCGCACATTATGCACCTACCATAATTGTGTATAGGTGAACAGGCGGGAGTATTATGAGGGAAATAAACTTATAAAGGAAAATCGGTAAATTGGAAAATTGTCCTGAATGTTGAAAAACAAAACAAACAAACGAAAGAGGCGTAAAATGGAAAATTAGAATTTTCAGTTTGTTAGTTTTGCAAATTTTTATTTTTCTAATTTTCAAATGAATTTCTATTTTTACATTTTTTTAGGGTAAGGCCTTGTTTTTTGTTTTCCTATTTTTTTTTTTAAGTAGAGATTTTTATCTCTAATACGTTATGGCGTGTATTATAGTATTGTACACGGAAACACATCGATTATCAGGTTTTTATGTGAACAAGGGGGGTGACTAAAATAGAAACCATATAGTTCACCTAAATTGTGGTGGTTGTTTATTAATTAATTTTATTGCTTGTTTGAGTTTAAAAATGCAACCATCGAAATGTTTTTCTACTTCGCTGTACAAATATTGTACATTTTATATTGACTTCTTTGATAATGTTGATTGTTGATATCATTGTGAATCAACCATTACTGGTGTACCGTCTAAAGATATGATCTGACTCAATGTTATACCAGTCGGTTTTGCTTATAATTATGCGGCCCATCACACATCCGGCCATGAATAGACATTGAATTCGGCGGCATTTTGATATTCGAACCATCTACTGGCCCATCTACTCGGGTAGAAATTGCATCCAAAGCCTAAGTCCTTAGAGTGTGCACCCGCATTGAATAGCTCCACTATTTCAATCTCCAGTAAACGAGAATTCGTTTTAATAAAACATTCGATGCATGCCAATTTATTTCTTTAATTTTGAAAAAATTTGCGCGATGTTGTGCCAATCCGTTACGATTGTGTAGTTACAGAATAAAATATTAGCTTCTTTTCAGAACTTTGATTGACTTTCTTTACAAAGCTATATGTATGTGACTTTTAATCGAATGCACCTCTTTAACATTTCAAATAGGAGTGGACCTATTACCAGTGGCTATATATAGTAAATAGGTTGGTTGTTTACACCAATAGACGGAATTATCAGTGGGCTCAGAATCTCAGGGGTCATTAACAGTGAGTATTATGTTCTAAATTTAAAATGAAAAAAATATCAAAATTTCGGTTTAATGAAGAAATTATCAAGATGCTTGCATAGTATTAAAGTTACTTTAAATACTCCGCAAAACAATACCTCACACACTCTTCAGATATAATATACTGGATTATACCAAATCTTACATCAATACCGCTTAATACGCCAGCCAGTTTTAACGAAGTTAGACCGATAGATCTAAGATAGATCTTGCGGACCCCAAACTTGTGGAACTTGACGAGTCCAGACACATTCGAGATGTATCATTCGCCTTCTTTACCAAAACCTCAGGAGAACTCCATAAGTTTTTACTCTCCTAAGCCTAAGGGAGTTCATCTGATCAATATCTTATGATTTCGTTTAGTTTGTTGTTGTGTTCGGGACTTAGATTTTCCAGCAATCAACTACTAAATAGATTTTAGCTAGCTCTAGTCAGAGAGCGACGAACCAAGCCCGACAATGTCCAATTACAGTGTTCGTGGTTTCGTTTGCGGTTTGCACGTTATTGTTGAATATTTTTATCTGAACTCCTAAAGATTGCAAATATTTCTCTCTTTCTTTCCTCAGTATGTTCAGGCTCGCGCCGCTAACCAATAAATCAAATTTCACTTACCTAGTATACTAATTTTTGCTTAAGGTCAGGAACCGATGTTCAGATATTCAGTAATTATAAAAATGCTGCTTAATTTGGTCAATAAATTTCGCCGTTGCCCTTAATTTTTTACGCGATTTATTACACGCATTTGATTTCTGTGTTAACGCTCCATTTACTTGTAAGTCGGTTTTGGTTAGGAATTCAGGCGGACTATTTTTTACGACCATGATTCCTTATTGTACGTCGCGTTCGGTCTCAAGTTTTCCTGAACGCTCCTACTTTTGCACCTCTAATAATTATGCTCCGTACGTGCTAAGCCACACCCTTTGCAGAACTTGCGTGTTTTATCCATTGAACAGACGGAAAATCTATGATCGAGATCCTTGCAATTCCAACACACGATAAAGTTATGACAAAATTATGACATATTCTTTCTCTGATTCATTCTGCTGGTCAGTAATGTTATATGTAAAGTTAGTTGGAGACTCTTGCTTACCAAAAATTAGAGGAAGTGCTGCTGGACGTTTTGAACTTTGACGTTTTGAAACGTTTTGACGTTTTGAACCAGATCCTACGTAACGCAGAAATGTATCGATTTGTAAATGTTGAGTGGCGTTCTTTAACGCGGGGTTCAAGTAACAGCTCTTAGACTTCGTCATCCGGTAATGGATTCAATAATCGGTAATTTGAATTTTCGATTTTTATCATACAATCCTTAAATGTCTCTTTGGGGTATTAAGTTCGCCATCAAATTTGCGAGCTTCGCGATCTTCTTCAATACTATGTCAAAACGTTCTAGCATAGCTTCCTTTATTAGCTGCCAAGTCGCATGTCTGTTACGTTGAATAACGATGTAATCCACTTGTCAACTGTTTTTGTCGCGAAATACCTACCTATTAGTGCTATTAACTCATAATTGGGTGTGTCATCTTGGCATGCATGTTCCTCGAGTCTTGCAATAAAATCTTAGACATTTGCATCTCCTCGTTCCATATCCGCCTAGAAAATGATAGTTATTGTGGGTTCCTTGGAAGATTCTGGACTTCTTTTCTGATTCACTGTCGTTTTCGGTCATCGCATAATGTTGCCCAGGACCATTTGATCAATTTTTACAGGAACTCAATGTTTCCAATTTTTCATTAACTGGTTAGACATCTCTTCTATGTAATTGTTTAGAAAATCGTTTTTCCAAATTCTCTGTTACTTTCTCGTCCTCAGTGCATTTTGCCTTCGTCTCCGATTTAAAATTGATTGGTTTAAAGCGACCTACCTTTTTAGGTGGTTCGTTTATCTTTTGTATTCGTTTAATATCGCGACTTACAAATCGACATAACTTTTCAGGGAGTTGAGCACCATTATGATTTCTGCTAGATCTGTGAATGAATTAAGTAATATTTGCACTCAGTACGACGCCTTACGCAAATCATATTTAATCCTGATTCGTGTCTCCTTAACATGCGATTTCTTTGTTTTTAGATTCCTATTTTGATGTTCCCTTTTTATTAATTCCTGGCATTTATTTTCAACTCAAACAGTGTCCACGCACTAGATATTCCTCTTACCAACTCGCCCAACACGATAGCTAGAGCGCCCTCTTCCTTTTTTTGTTTCTAATGTAGATAACATTCGTCGACTATTTTATGTTTTACGACGTTCTGTCGTATAATTCGTCACAGAAATATCAGATATCAACAATTGTTCAGTGAGGTGACATGTATTCCGAAACGACAATCATTTTCTGGCTTGGAAATTGGGCCAAAATTCCAAATTTAATTTTAGTTTAACCCCCATTTCAAACCCCGCGACTTTTAAAAAATGGAGGCCTTGATTTATTCTGCAACAGTTCCAAAGAAGTGCATTCCCTAAGCTGAAGTGAAATTGTAAATCTTTGGATTTTTGCAACTCGATTAACGACTAAATTTGTTTAATATGGTGCATTTCTAGTTTAATTGCGATTGTGTGATGGACGAATCTGACCAATAATACATCTGTCGAATGTTGAATGTTTTAATTGGGAATAATTTATTTAACGGTAGAGTGGCGCAAAATTCACGTTAAGTGAACTATGTTTTGTTTTCTACGGTAAATATAAAATCCGTGAATTTCGCAAGCAAACCATTTCGATGTTAATTCGATTTTCCGATTAACTTGCTTACATTTTATCTTGATGCTGCGTTTGGTAGTACTCGATGCAAATGTACACGAAATACACGTGAACATTTTCAGTTAATAGAACGGCTATAGTGCTTCATTCGTTGCAAAAATGTGTTGAAAATAGCTGATATTCACCAAGGCAAATAACCCATTAGTCGCGAACGTCATAAGTTCGCGACTAATGGGTTATTTGCCTTGGTGAATATCAGCTATTTTCAACACATTTTTTTGCAACGTATGAAGCACTATAGCCGTGCTGTTAACTGAAAATGTTCACGTGAGTAATTTACAATTTTTAAAAATTGTTATTGGATTATTTCACCAGTAAATATTTTGGACTTGCGCATAGCCTTCAGCAACTACTAACTTAGAATAAATTTTACAAATACCTTCACTGAATATGTACTCAAACGTCCTAAAGTTTGCCAAAATGGGGAAAAGCATATCTTGACCACTGGTCCTACCATAAGAATTTGGATCAATGCCCCTTCGCAAGCAGTATTTGCTGACACGAGAAAAATTATTCTCGTTTTTGTGATGAAGTTATCCTGCCTGAACAGCAGACATTGAATCAACGATTTCTTCTGTGGTAGCTTTAGGTAAAGTTAGCAGAACCTATATCAAAAGATGTTTTAAAAACAATTACAGATTAAGTTTAAACTAATAAAATGTGCCATTACATTTTTTTTTTAATTCGTTCAATCTAGAATTTTCCACTTCAAAGCTTGCAGAACCCAAATCGAAAATCGTATCAAACCCGAAATTAGGGCGAAAAGCAACATCTATTAAAATACAAATAATTTTAGGCTAATGATGGCCTAATCAAACGCCCCTTGTTTTGCGTTCTAATTTAGGTTATTGGTCCGATTTCGGTTGGAAAGTGGAAAAATCTAATGGTTTATTAGAACGAGCGTACCAAAAAACGTTATCGTGATTACGTGACAAATTTGTAATATGTCTCCTCAATTTATCGATATTCTTTGTGTTACCCCTGTCATCAACCAGCTGCTCCAAGGCAAATAGTGGGTCAATAAAAATTTGTATCTCAAGCATCTAAGCGAACTTTCACGTCATCAAATTTATGAATTTAAACTTGGCTTCTAGCTTATAATTTTAAAATATTCGGACCAGATCGAATAAAAGAGTCAAAGAGTCTTGAGTTCTGCTTTTCTTTCACGCGGAAACGGTTGTGTTGATTAGTGAAATGTAAAACGTTGGGTGAACATATCCTCGTCAAAACCAAATTTTCTAAATCAAGTCGAACTAGAGGTAGTCTCCTTTGAATAGATAAGCTCAGAAGCGGACTTCGTCGAGATATTTTACTTTGAAAATAGGAAGGGTTAATATATTGTGGCCAACACTTGGATTCCTTTTACCACGAATGTATGCGAACAATTAATTTTTGCCAATTTTTGTTAAGACCGTCTTGTATTATCAAAAAACAAACCATCCAGTACAATCCTAGTTGAAAATTTAGTCTTTCAATCTAATTTTAATTCTTTGTCGTTTCTTCTACATGCTTAACTTTTCAACAAAATTGGAAATACGTGAAATGTTCCCATGTTTGCTGCCACTTCTTAAACTTCGAGAGAATTCCCCAATTAATGGAAAAAGGTTAAGAATGAAGTTTCATCCCGAAAGGTCAATCCTCCTGAACTGAAGTGATGCCGAATGGTGGTGAAATAAACTTTTTTTTTATCAAAACTGGCTATTTTCTTTGAAATTTTAAAAATGGTGGTATTGTTCTTCGCTCCCACGACGATAAAACGACGCGTCTTTGGACCGAAACCATTTATCCAACCAATTTTGTACTTCTTCGAAACAGGCCAAGTGTAGCCATGCGCCATCGACCGGAACAAGTGATAATCCGAGGGGGTAGGTCTGGCGAATAAGGTCTGTGCGGTAGCAGATCCCATCTCAGCGTTTTTATGGTATCCTGGACGATGGGAGTGCAATGGCATGGAGCGTTGTCGTGCTCCAATATCACTCGTTCGTGTCTCGTCTCCCATTCAGGCCATTTTTCGAGCAATGCATGAGAAGGTGCATTATCGTGGTGCAAAAAGCAAGAGTTGTCTAACCATAATTCCGACCTCTTTTACGAAAAGATTCGCACAAACGACGCATAACACTCAAATAGTATTCCTTGTTGACAGTTTGGCTGGTCGGAAGGAATTCGGAGTGCACCACACCTCGATAATTGAAGAAAACTGTCAACATCAACTTGATTTTTGACTTGCTTTGGTCGTAAGCATAGATCCAAGACTCATCGCAAGTTATAATACGTTTCATGACTTCAACGCGACGCTGTTTTTCCAAAAAATTGAGTGATTTTGGAACCAATCGTGCTTTCACTTTTCTTAGGCCCAAATTATCTTTCAAAATGGTTTTCACTGATCCTTCGGATATTTCAGCGATGTCAGTAACTTCTTTGACTGTTAATCGTCGATTCTCGAGTACCAATTTCTTGATTTTATTAACGTGTTGATCATTAGTTGAGGTTGATGGCCGTCCTAGACGTGGTTCGTCGTCAACACGTTCTCGAAAATTTAATGGAACTTCTTTGTTGAATAATTTCACTCATTGTAAAAATCGCCGAATGCACTTTTTGTACTTCAGAAAGACAAGCGTATACTAAACTCTAATGAATATTTTGATGTGACATTTGGCACATATATCACTGACAGTCATACCAACATAGAAAAAAAAAAATATTTCGTCGCATGGTTTTCCGCGCGAAATTTAAATTAAAAAGTCTTTCTACTTTTTGCCCACAGTAGTATTGTTTAAGGAAATTTTATTTTTTTCTGGGGTGAAAAACTGAGCTAACTTCATATGCCTGGTTATGACCCATTTTTTGTAATTTTGAATATAAATTCGAGGATTAAAAAAACCAGTTTATTATTTGGGTTTTTATTAGTTTCGAAAATTGGCAATAAACCTGTTATATGTTAACCGATTTTCGATATCTTTGTTGTTTTGGAAAAGTAATTATAACTTCCTTTCACTACAATTTTTATTTAGGCTGAGAAAAATTTTAAAAAATTTTTCATTCCGTTTGAAAGTGAAAAATTGAAAGAATACCGTTTTAATAGAACTTCGTGCTCACTGCTCAAGTCGCGACCTCTAAACCATCTTCGATTGACCCAATATTTTTTCTATTTGAGTTTTTAGCATAACCTCACATTTCTAGGGAGTGTCCCGTTCTCTACTTTTTTTCCGCGCCATACAAACCAGGACCACCCTAATGTAGATACTAAACTTTTCAACATCGTCGCAAAATTGAAAAAGCTCTCATTTTAACACAAATTGGGAGATCTCTTTGATTTTAGACTGAAATCGGTCCACCGGAGGTGACGGAATCCATAGGAGGTTTTTCTTGTTTTGCAGTTATTTTGAAAAAAACGACATTTACGAGGAAAACGTCAGTTTAGTTTTAAACCATTATTACTTCAGATCAGTTCTCCAAAATTTAAACGAAAGATTTTAAACAAAAACTGGTTTTCAATAAAAATTCAGTCCCTGTGCAGCCCAGGCGGATTGGTTGATCGGGATGAAACTTTATGTTTAGATTATTTTTCACAAATTGAGAAATGTCAGTTATTTTTGGCTTAAATTAGTCTACCGGAAGTGGAGCTTCCAAAGGAGCTTTTCGTTTTTGCTAATATTTTGAAATTTATGTAGCATTTAGGAGCGAACGAGTAAAAATAAAAATAACCAAATAAATTAAAGCCATTTTATTAAATTTTAAAATTCGGTATCTCTAATTTTTCCATTAATTTGGAGAGCTTTGTGAAATTTGGTGGAAATTTGTGTATCGGAAGTGGCAGCTGCCATTTCAGCTGTTTCAATTTTTGTAATTATGTTGAAAAGTTTAGCATCTACAAAAACAACAAAAAATTTAAAGATACTAACCTTGACCTTGTTGGTTTGAGGAAATTTATGCAGAAATAATAATATTTGATTACGCACAATCAAGTGCGATGTACTCGAAATCTTTGTACTCATTAGTGGTAAGTCGAGTGTTGGCCACCACATATTCACCCCTCCATTTTTTTAAATTATATTTAAATATATTGATTCTTTGCATTAATTGTGCAATATCGAATATGGTTGTGACGTCACTCTATATCTACCGCATCTTGTGTTAACAATTCAACCTATTTAAAATATCGACCATAATAATGGGCGCAGGTTTGTTTTTATAACAATTTTCTACCAATTGTACATTCGGTATCAGTCCTACATTCAAATATTGCTAGTTTTTAAAAAGCTCACATCGATTTTGACAGTTTTCATATGGATATGGAAACCTTAGTTTTTGTTAGGTTTGGCCTAATTTTTTGTCGCAACATGGCATTAAAAATCATAAAACTTCCAACATTTTGTTGTTATCCAAAATTAAAATATTATTTATTCATAAAAAAGCATAAAATTTTGTATTTTTTTTTATTTCGTGTGCGGTTCATTCCGTTCTCGTTATTTTATTCATTGTGCCGTTGATTTGGTTTGATAGAATATATTTTAATAATTTATAGCATCTACAACTTTGTTAACCGAACAGATATGTATGCGGAATTTATATGACGTATATATAAGTCAGCAGTGTAATTATGTATTTATTGGAGTGGCATTAAATATGCTACAGGAAATTTGAAGAGTTCTGAATAATTGCAACTTGGGATATACCTGTTTGTTATATATGGAATATTTAATCTCAAGTTCACTGTAATTTGTAGCACACCAAACGTATATTTATATAAATTTTGATGACACTCAAAATCACAAAATATCATAAAAATTGAACATAAAAGCTTTAGCATAATTTGTCAATCACACCCAATCATAATAATATATAAAATCGCAAACATATCGCATTTAATGCTGATTTCATCGTATTCGGATGATGTGCGGAAGGGACACGCACACAAAATAATCATTGAAAATGACCACACATATCTATATGTAGATAGAATACATAGACGTACATATAATTTGATTTTTAGGGAGCATTGGCATTAAGCACATTAAGCACATTTTGCCTCTGTGTATATTTGTGTACGGTGTACGTATGTCGAATCATATCATAAACACATTTGTATTTCTTATCAACATTCAATTTAAATTTATTTCATTTGATATCAGCTTCAAAAGTATCCGAACAGCACAAAAATAAAATGTGTCTTATCATTCAATAATATCTTAATAATAATGATAAAAAATAAAAAAAAAAAAATATTTTATCTCTCTAATGATTTGATTTTCTTTCTTGTCTTCCTTTCGTTACAGAAAAGCAGAACTTAGTTGTATAATGAATGTAAATAATGAAAATTCAACAGAAAATAATAACAATAATAATAACATTAATAATAATAATATTAATAACAATAATAATAGTAATAGTAGTAGTGATATAAATATGATAAAGAGAAATTTAACTGTTACTGTGGAATCGACGGTGAATGGTTCAATGCAAAGTGAACACCCTGATCCGGATTTTATTAAAATGTTTGTAGGACAATTACCGAAAACGATGGATGAACAGGATTTAAAAATAATGTTTGAGGAATATGGCCGAGTGCATTCAATAAATTTATTAAGGGATAAAGTGTCGGGGATTAGTAAAGGTGAGTCGTACTTTTTTAATCTTTGATCATCGATTAATGTTTTAGTCAGTGTCTACACCGCGTAGATAATTAATATTTTACACGTGTAGACAATGTATGAGTGTAGACAATGGTGCCGTTCACTGCAAAAAATTGTTGGCGTGTGATGTAATGTTAGAAATGTCAAATAGACATCGGTGTTACCTAAAGTAACTTTATAACGCAGTGAACGACATTTAGTTAGTTTATGTCAATCTGTCATTTTTTAATTATATTCATAATATACTATTGTTTGCGTGCATAGAAGTGTGTCTTTAATAAATTATAATAAATTATAATGAGTGAGAGTAAAAAAAAAATTATTATTTCTATGGCTGTGGACCACGGAAATAAACTAATAAACGATATTACAAATATTCGTAAACCCAATTTGTTCGGGTTATCGGATTCAGAAGAAGATGAGGAGGTATTGCTTATGTTGTGCGGAAAAAAAACCCCACCGCGTATTAATTTGTACGTAGAGCTTCTTGGAATATGTAATTCAAATCTGCACTTGGTACGTGGTGGGGAAAATTTACGTATATCAACAGAAAAGCAATTGCTTGCAGTGATATGGGTTCTGGCTACTCCGGATTCATATAGATCTGTGGGAGAACGATTCGATTTGGCAAAATCAACTTTATCAAAGATATTTTTCCGAGTAGTTGATTTTTTGAACCAAATCGCTAATCGCTTTATCCACTTTCCGGACAGTGCACGGAAATTGGAAATAAAATTTTTTTTCGAAGCACAAAGTGGATTGAAAGGAGTTATAGGGGCAATTGATGGTACGTACGTCCCATGCAGAGTATCCAAGCAATTGCTGACAATAAAATGAAATTCATCGATTGTTTTATTGGTTACCCTAGCTCAGTGCACGATAATCGCATTTTTCGAAATTCCGAGATTTACAAAAATGTGAAACAGAATGTGGGGTGTTATTTCAACCCGGACGAAAGAATTTTGGGTGACAAAGCTTACCCAATAGAAGCATGGTGCATTCCTCCATTCATTGATAGAGGAAACCTTACGGATCATCAAAACAAATTCAATAGAACTCACGCTTCGTGCAGGTAAATAATTCATATTTTTATTAGGTATTTTGAATTAATTATTTAAAATTATTTCAGACAAGTTATTGAGCGAACTTTTGCCCTCCATTTTGGCCGTTTTCGAAGGCTTCGATATTTTAATATGAAAAAAATCGAATGGATACCCGCAACAATCATTGCAGCATGTGTTTTACATAACATATGCATTGAATTTCCAGAAATGAATGTGGACGATTATTTAATCGAAGGTCTAGAGCATGCGGAAAGAAATAATACTGTAGATATCCCATTACCGCAAACAAGTACGAGATCGGGCACTTCTGTCAGAAATCAGATAATGGAAAACTTACGTGTTTAATTGGTATTTCAAGATTTATTTTTTGAATAAATGTATAATAAATTAAAATTAAAAATAAACTATAATTTTTCAATTAATTTGCCTAGCTAAATTATTGGCCATTTCTAATTTATCCATTTTCTCTTTGTGCCTTACGGCAGTCTCTTTGCGGAAATCATCAACTGTTTCAGCCACAGTTACTCTCCTTCGTTTTGTGTTTGAAGCAACAAAGCTTTCCTCTTCATGTGTATCGTCTTTAAAAGGCAAGGGCACATATCTGGACGATGAGGCCGGAACTGGTAAACCGTTACTATGGCTATTCCCAAAAATGTCGTCCATCTCCTCACTATATTTAAAATTAATGGGCACCCCACCACTATTGCCCGCTTTTTGGGAGTCCTACTAATAGAGTCCTACTAAGAGTGTTACTAATTTTATTATAAAATTGCGAACTTCGAGTTCCACCTTCCAATGAGTCTTTGTGCGCTTTATAAGCATTAATTAACGCAAGTACCGCGTTATGAAACCAATTCACTTTTTCTGCAAAAAAACATTTGGACTTATTTAATATTTGAACTATTTAGTTATATAAACAAACCAGTACCAGGGTTTTCAGATGAATTTTCTTGAGGAAGCAGTCCTTATTGCATATTGCATCAAGTCTGCCTCATTTGCAATAAAACGGCATCCTTGGCTTCTACCATTTCTACGGTTCCATCTGAATGAAATCACAAGAATATTTATTTATATATATATATATATATATATATATATATATATATATATATATATATATATATATATATATATATATATATATATATATATATATATATATATATATATATATATATAAATTAAAACATGTTGTTACAAACATAATAAATAAAAATAAAATATGTAATATAATTACCATCATTAACGATATAAACTAAATTTTTCTCTTGAATAAAATTATTTTTTTCGTCTATTGCAAACTGATATTGTTTATCCATTTTGGAAGAATTTTCAATTTGATTCGCCATTTTTAAGAATTTGACAACTACAACATTAATCAACAACACCCCCAACTGCAGTTGAAAAATGTCGGTTTGTGTCGATAACAACCTAAGCAGTGAACATAAAGTTGTTATAACAAACTGTCACACTTTACTGCTCAGTGAACGACAAGTTGTCAAAAATGCGACTTTTTGTAACATTTAGTCGCGCAGTGAACAGACCCAATGACAACTTGATGTTCACCACATAAGTTGTCGTAGTCAAAAAGTAACTTTTTTTAACTGCGGTCTAGAGTGTAGTAAGCTGGTGTCACTATATGTCTAATTTATTTTTTTCTTTGTTGAATTTATTTTTTGGTGAAAATTTATGCATTTCAAAATCAGTTAAAATAAAAATAATAAAATTTTAAATTAAAAATGGTAAAAATTGTTCAGTTTACAAACAATTTTATTCAAGAACAAAATTTAATTCAATTATATTTGACAGAAAAAGTGAACTGGTATCACAACGCCACACTTGCTCTCATCGCGTCTTACAAAGAAAATCATGATAAAACAAGTGATGGTCTGAGAAACGAGCAGATATACCAGATCATATCAAATACTCTCCGCGACCAAAATTTTAATATTAGCCCACAGCAGTGTAAGTGGAAATTCTCTGCTAATTCTGGTGGGGTACCGTTTCACTTTAAATATTTTTCTGAAATGGATACAATTTTTGAAACATGCCACAGCAACGGGTTACCTTGTGTAGCCGACTCATCGTTTTTTGTTCCAATACCGCTACAGGACGAAGAGGCTGTCGATGATTCGATCGCAGCAATACAACCGTCTGCAAAACGCCGTAGAATTACGGTGGCCGAATGTATTTCAGATTTACGAAGGAGAGCGCAGATCGTCACAAAGAGAAAATGGCAAAACTGGATACTGCCAATATGCTCACACAGCGTCAGCTAGAGCTACAAGAATGAGCGCTCGTACAACATAATGATCTTATGTTAAAATTAATTGAAAAATTATAATTTTAATTTTTTAATTTTTTATTAATTAATTTTGTTTATTTTTTGTTGATTAAATTTTTTAGTTTAAATGTAAATATTATAAAAATGAAATATAAAAGAATAGATAAATTTGAAATATACAATCTTTAAAAACGAATTTCTCATTTATTCCATCATTGCATTTCTTACAGAATTCCCAGTTGTTGTAATTGTTCGCGATATTTCAATATCCTCCGGAGTATTATGTTGAGCGTATTCTAATCCTTCGTTAAGATAATCTGCTACATTAATATCGGGAAAGTCGATACAAATGTTATGTAAAACACAGGCTGCCATAATGGTTGCTGGTATACGTATCAAGGTAACGAAGCCTTCGAAAACGACCAAACAGCAAGGCAAAGGTTCGCTCGATAACTTGCCTAACAAAATTTAAATGTTTACCTGCACGATGCGTGTATTTTGTTAAATCTGTTTAGGCGGTTAGTGAGACTTCCCCGATCAATAAACGGGGGAATACACGATGCTTCTAGTGGGTAAGCCTTATCACCTAGAATCTTTTCGTGCTGGTCAAAATAAAATCCCACGTTATGTTGTAAATTTTTATAAAAACGTGAATTTCTAAATATTCTGTTATCATGTACTGAACTGGGGTAGCCCACAAAACAATCGATCTAGCGCATTTTATGGTCACAACTTGACTTATAACTTTAGACAAATTTGATTTTAAAAAAAGATATTTTATTATTTATTTTATTTATTTCTTCTTTTTATTTTATTTAATTTTGTTTATTTATTAATTTTATAATTTATGATAGTAAAGTTTGTGCTAAAAAAATTAATAAAAAATTACACTGTTAAATTTGTTATTTTTCCTATTGGAATTTATTTTCAAAATAAAATTATAAAAATGGACTAATTCTAAATGTTGTGTCGTTGAATCTAGAAATATCTACAGAATTTAGCTGACATTTTAGCGAAGGTGAAGCATATACCTATTACTAAGATGTAAGTAAAGTATATTTTTGAGTTTCGTTCTATTGGAAACTATATTTAGAAATTGAGCATTTTTGACGGGTTTCAAATAATATTCCAGCTAATTTTGGAGATGTCCACGGGGTTTCACTAACATTTTCAAATAGACCATCCAATCTACTGAGTCTATAGTGAAATGATAAAATTAAGATGGGTTTTACTATGTTTTAATGATACTAGAAACTTCACAATTTTGATAACTATTTCAAGTTTAATAAAGAAAGAGCTAAATATATTTACAAGGCCTGGTCAAAAAACTTACGACTTTTATACCGCCGATCGTAGAGATGTCCACAGGTTCTCACCCACATTTTCGAATAGACTACACAATATTCTACCGTTATAGTGATTGGCATCAGATTCTAATGGGTTTTGCTATGCCTATAATCGAATTTTTATTCATACTGCCGATACCAGAGGTGTCCACGGAATCTCGTCTACATTTTGCTACAACTTATAATACTTTCTGTCTATGGAGCGAAAATGGGTCATTTGTAATGGGTCTAACAATGATTTTTTTAAATTTTAACGTTTCGTGATTTTGACAAAAATATTATTATTTCCTTCTACAATATTTTAGCAATTTCTCGAATTGGATTTTAAATTGACATTCCTAACCAAGCGACGAACCCGTTTTAATAGATTTGCAGTATATATTGCTCGCTTATGATGAAACTCGTTTTGGTAAATTAAATTTTTAAATTTTTAACCAATTTTTTAAGCAAATTGTGGATAATTATTAAATTTACAGTATTTTGAAAGTCTAGAATACACCGACATAATAATTATTATATACGAGTGCATAGAAAAATTTTGAAACTTACCAACAATAAACTATACGGTTCTGTCCTAACTACATAAAATCAAAAGGTAATTACAAAAAAATCTTCGATGACAACTTAATAGAAAATTATGTGAATAACAAAATGAGCTTGCTGATGGCAACTTTAACGATTCAATCAACAATCATCACAATGGTGCGGGAAGTTAAAAGCGTTATCCAGAAGCCCAAGAATAGCAAAGCGGCTGGTCGCATCAATAAATGTAACCAATTTAACTCCATTACTAGAAGAAATACGGAACACTGGTACAATTCCATAGAAATATAAAGAGAACTTAACCATAACACTACCGAGGAAAGCATCCTTAAACCGTCAAAACGGACGAGGAATCTCCTTCTTCAATGCAATATAATATTTTAGCAATGATAATTTTTGTGTACCACCAGTATTAGGAATAAACAAGCTGATTTTAGATCAGAATGGAATTGTACATATCACGACAACAGAATTTTCTTTATCATCAAACAATCCAACGATGAAAGTCACCACCATAGTGTTTCACCTGCACTGCGAACGCCATACGGTCGGTCCAATTTTTGAGCACATTTTCGTTATTATGCGGCATTATGTCTTCAATGGCAATGCGAATATTGTTCTTGAGAGCGTCAATGGTTCCTGGTCCTCCAACAATGTCCTCCTGTTCAAGTGCCAGGAACAAAAATCGTTTAACATGGCGCGGTAGTGCTCACCATTGACAGTAACGGCGGCTCTTTGCTCATTTTCAAAGAAAAATAGCCCAATGATGCCACCGGACCAAAATCCACACCAAACAGTCACTCGTTGAGGATGCATCGGCTTCTCTACGATCACGTGCGGGTTCTCCGTGCTCCAAATGCGACAATTTTGCTTGTTTACATAGCCGCTAAGATGGAAATGCGCCTCATCCGAAAAGATGATCTTTTGCCAAAATCAGCATCTTCTTCAGGTCGATCGCAAACCCACTCAGCGAACTAAAAACGCAATGGGTGGTCCCTTTGCTTCAATTCCTGAACCAATTGAACTTTATCCGATGTCATACCAAGGTTTTTATGCAGAATTCGTCGCAATATTGTGCGTGAAATGTTCAATTCTTGAGCACGATGACGAGTTGACGTTCCCGGCGACTCACGCACATTCTTGGCTACAGCATCAACATATTCAAGTGTACGCTTGGTTGGCTGCTTGGTTCGTGTTGGTTTATTAATTAGCAAGCCTATTTCTTTAATTTTATTCACAAAATAACGAACATATGGAGGTCCCGGCGTTCGGTTCTTCCGAAAACCGTACGCAATTTACGCACACATTCTGCAACATTACCATGATTTTCGAAGTAATGTTTAAATATTTGCCAGCGTTATTCAAGCGAATACACAACCATTTTCGTTCAGCGGAAGGATAATAGTAACTTTCTGTCAAATCAGAAGTGACATAACCCTTACCATACTCAAAATAAACGCTAGTTCAAAAAAAAGTTAGATGGCCCACCCTGTATATATATCTAATTTATTGATGTAAATTAATGGTTCCCAGGCAGCAGGAGTATCGAGACCGATCTCTTCTGATTTCAATACGGTGTCGAGACGGAATCAATTTGTATCATATCTTGTCGTGTGTTTCATTTTCGAGAACGGAACTCCAAAATACTAGTAACTTTCAGATCTTTCCAAGAGAGCAAATTGACCTTTGGATTGGACCGCTAAGAAGCGGAAATAGAAACCAAATGTACAAAACATCAGGTTTATTTCTACGATCGGCGGCATAAAAAAAAGAAATTTGTTAAAAATATAAAAATTTAATTTACCAAAACAAGTTTCATCATAAGCGAGCAATGGATACTACAAATCTATTAAACCGGGTTCGTCACTTGGTTAGGAATGTCAATTTAAAATCCAATTGGAGAAATTGCTAAAATATTGTAGAAGGAAATAATAACATTTTTGTCAAAATCACGAAACTTCAAAATTCAAAAAATCATTGTTAGACCCATTACAAATGACCCATTTTCGCTCCATAGACAGAAAGTATTATAAGTTGTAGCAAAGTGTAGACGAGATGCCGTGGACATCTCTGGTATCGGCAGTATGAATAAAAACATGAATTCTATTATAGGCATAGCAAAACCCATTAGAATCTGATGCCGATCACTATAACGGTAGAATATTGTGTGGGTCAGAACCTGTGGACATCTCTACGATCGGCGGTATAAAAGTCGTAAGTTTTTTGACCAGGACTTGTAAATATATTTAGCTCTTTCTTTATTAAACTTGAAATAGTTATCAAAATTGTGAAGTTTCTAGTATCATTAAAACATAGTAAAACCCATCATAATTTTATCATATTCACTATAGACTCAGTAGATTGGATGGTCTATTTGAAAATGTTAGTGAAACCCCGTGGACATCTCCAAAATTAGCTGGAATATTATTTGAAACCCGTCAAAAATGCTCAATTTCTAAATATAATTTTCAATAGAACGAAACTCAAAAATATACTTTACTTACATCTTAGTAATAGGTATATGCTTAACCTTCGCTAAAATGTCAGCTAAAATCTGTAGATATTTCTAGATCCATCGACACAACATTTAGAATTAGTCCAATTTTATAATTTTATTTTGAAAATAAATTCCAATAGGAAAAATAACAATTTAACAGTGTAATTTTTATTAATTTTTTTAGCACAAACTTCACTATCATTATAATTCTCACTAAGACTACAACTTAACAACTAACTACAATTCATACTTAATCTAAAAATGAAGACACCTGATATCTTGGATAAGCGTAAATGCATGTCTATGGGCATTTATGTTTATTCTGCATCTTTCATTGCGCGTGGTTTGAGCATTTATGCTTATTGTGCATTTTATATTAAGCGTGGTTTGAAATGTGTTGCTCCGCGCGCGATTGAAATGTAGTTCCCTATCTTTATATCGTTGTTGTTGTATCTCGTGACGTGGTTTGTGTAGAGGAACGTAACTCCTCTCGCCGAAGCAAAGGCCATAAGGATTTCATTCGTATGGCCGGTTTTGGAGTAGTTGCTTGCGCCTCGTCGCACGTTGATTTCTTTCCTGCTGACTTACAGCATTTCATCCAAATACAACAGATGGTTATTTTTATTGTATATTTTTGGTATATTTTTATTGTGTCCGAGAGAGCTTGTTCCTGCAATAATTGTATGTGTTCTCTATGTTGGATCGTCCAGTTGGCCATTTTTGGTAGCGATAATGAAGGTATAACGCGATGGCTTTCCACATCGATGTAGGGTAGTATGATTGATTCATCTTCTTTGTAGATGTACTTATTGTTGTTGTATGTAATGCCCTGAGTATTGATCTCGCAGTTGTCAAATTCGATCAATGCTTGACCTTGGATGGATTTTACTCTTTGATGACATGTGGATGTAAACGGTAATTCCTTTGTTGTTGATACGTATATCCGCTTATGAGTTCGCTGACTTCGTCTTCTAGGTCGAAATTGGTGTGGTTACGTCGAGCCGGTTTCTGCGCTATGATATTTGGTATACAGGTGTTCGATATCTTCCGTAGAGATTGTTCTTAGCAATAGTACGTAGTCTCTATCTTTAATGGTAATTTTCTTTATCTAGGATGATGTTGTAGGAAGGGATTGGTGTAATCATTAAGTTTTTGGAAGGGATAGGATTTAGGATTTCTACGTGGTCTTGCTCTAGATAGTGTGTCTAAAGTGTTGGTCAACTTAAAAATGAATTGGTCTAATCTAATTATGTGTAATCCTGTTTCAGTAATGTTAGTCAGTCTGTTCAATTCGAATGTAATTTTATTATTGCATTTCTTACATATTTTTGTATATAGTTATACCTGTCAATCATCCCCTGGTTGATAGCAATTTGGGCGTTGTTTTGTTCGTTTAACTTTTCCTGATTTTGATGAAGGTTATTTAAAAATTAAATTTCCCGTGATGTCCTTGATTAATGACCCTAATCCATTAATTAGGCCTCTTTTGACCCGTGTAGGTTTCAAAAGATGGATGCTTTCGCCTAACTCTTTAGCTTTGTGCTGGAGGATTTCTATCTTATTTCTTAAGGCGTATGAATATTCTATGTTGTTATTTATTGACTCCTCTACTAGATTAATATTCTCTTGGATGGGGCGGAGGTTGTCTTCGTAGTGGTTAGTATCGATGAGGTGAATGATTTTAGTGTATTTATTGACTGCTCGACCCTGGCCAAGTTTGATCGGTATTAGACCCTTGTTGGTGTCTAGATTGGTCACCCTGAGTGTTTGGCTCATGGTTACGGGATACCTGACATGGTTGTTTTATGAGCTTTTTATGGTACTTTCCATGTTTTGTAAGGACAGTGATTTTATTGTTTTTTAGTACCCTTCTAACGACGAATCCTGGCCTAACGATCCTTGGATCGTCGTTTGTTACGTACATGGATTATTTGACTCTCCCTCAAATCAGGGGGTTTGGTTCTATCAAAGTTAAGTTTATTAATCAATTTTGTCTTCTTCTCGTGAGTTTCTTCATAGATTCGTTTACACAATGTATCGTATGATAACGTGTGGTTGAATAGGTACTCTTGCGCGTTAGCAAATGCGGGGTCAACAGGTTGGCCGGAATTGTGTAGTGATCAGTTAGAAGTTCGAAGGGTGTAAATTTAGTCGCAGAGTTTTTTATATTCTCGTGAGGTTTCTTAATATGAGCTATTTTAATAAGCTCTTGTAGGGTTGAATGTAATCGTTCTACGGGGGAGTTTCCTGTAGAGCAATATGAAGAGGTATGGTTGGTGTAACTGGACCTTTTATTCCTGTAGGAATGATCTAAAGGAGGGTGTGTCCATATTCCCCTCATTATCAGATATTAGTTTTGTGGGTTTACCATGTACGCTGAAGAATTGGGTGAGTCTTTTTTGAATTTCTTTACCGGTCCTGGATTTCATGTGAAAGGCTGCAGCAAACCTTGAGAATTTATCTAAAATTGTGAGGAAGGCATGATTCTCGAAAAAGCAGAAATCTATGTGTAAGATTTCCATAGGCCGTCTAGGTGTTTCAGTGATTTCATATTCGATTTTTAACGGGTGCCTGTCGTATTTCGTTTGTAGGCAGATGCTGCAGTTATTGTTAAATATGGCGTCCTTTTAATGAATTCGTAATTTTCTAATATTCCCCTGTGGGGATTCTCTTCGTGTCTTTTCCTAATCATCGCATTCTGATCTTCTGAGTTTGGTACGTCCGTTAGGAGAACATGCGATCTTACTAAATAGTGTTTTGAAGCAGTTCCAAATTTTTCCCTACACATGATGCCTGTGACTCGATATTTCGTTACCAGTGCGCCAATGCTACGTATAAGACGGTTGGTGCGTGGTGGTTAGGCATGTAGATGATTACTCAGTGTTTCCCGAATGGGTTTTCTTTGATAGTGTTTGTTCCATGCATTTCAGGGTCGATCGTTATTATTATTTGTGAACTGAACTGGTTTATGGGAGAATTTGTTGTTGGTACTAGATTTTCGATTTCATTCTCAATTTCTGGTTCCGTTGAGGATTCGGAAACATCTGAAGTGTTAATATTATTAACAGTGAGAGATTCAGGCTGTACCCTTGATAATGCGTCTGCATTGGTGTTCTTGACACCCTTTTTATATATGATTTCGTAATCATATTCTTCGAGTTTCAGCCTCCATCGAATTAGTTTCGAATTGGGCTCCTTAAGATTGGAAAGCCAAGTCAGTGGCTTGTGGTCTGTCACAATTTTGGATTTCTGACCGAAGAGGTATGGTCTGAAATACTTTGTAGACCAGACAATCGCCAAAAGCTCCTTTTCGATGGTGCAATAGTTCTGCTCCGTGACCGTTAAGGTTCTAGATGCGTAGCAGACTGGTTTGTCTTTACCTATGGGGCCTTGTGAGAGGACGGCTCCAATGGCGACATTGGTGGCGTCGGTAGTAAGGATGAATTCCTTGGAGAAGTCTGGATATTGTAGGATTGGCTCGTTGCACAATAATTGTTTACAGTATTCGAAGCACTCTACAGGGTGGCTGAGACCAAATGTTACTGACATCACTCTGCTGTCATTTATGTAGTTGTCATTTTCGCGCGTCAATTTTTTGACAGATTGAAGTTTGGTTAGTTGTTTACATGTGGTCAACAAATAATTGTTCTAAATTAATATCTTCATAAAAAAATCGTAATGGAATTCAAACGTAATAGTGTAATTGCACTGTATTTGGGTGGAAATTCACAAACAGCAATAGTTCGTCAGCTCGAGCATTTGAATGTAAATAAAATGTTTGTGTATCGAACCATAACTCGATACAACGAAACTGGTAGCATCGCTAAACGCAACAGAGGCGGTCCTAAAAAGACAGCAACATCAAAAGAAATGATACGAAATGTGAAGAAACAAATCCAACGAAATCCTCGTCAAAGTGCCAATCAGCATTCAAACCATATTGAAAAATGAACTACACTTGAAGCCCTACAAGATACAAAAAGTTCAAGATCTTACGGAGGCACAAAAAAAGTTAGGCTTGAAAGAACACGAGCATTGAAGGCCTTGGCCGAACGTGATGAGTTTCCAAAAATTGTCTTTACTGATTAGAAAATGTCCACCATTCAACAGTATGTGAATAAACAAAATGATCGTGTTCGGTTAGAGCACAAGTCCAACGATAATTTGGACACAAGAGTTGCCATGCGCAAGCAATCACCAGCTTATGTTATGGTTTGGACTGCAGTGACTGCAGATGGATGCACTCCTCTGGTTTTCATCGAACATGGAGTCAAGGTAAACCAAGAGGTGTACCGCCAAAAGATCCTAAACGATGCTTTGCTACCTTGGGCACGTAAACACTTTGGTACGAACCGTTGGACATTCCAACAGGACTCGGCACCGTCACACAAAGCTCGAGCGACACAGCAATTTTTACAAAACCCACCATATTCACCAGACTTGAATCCCATGGATTTCTCCATATGGTCCATTTTGGAGAGTAAGGTGTCCACTAAAAAATACGAAAGTGCTGATGTATTGAAGTCAGCTCTTGTTCGAGAATGGAATAAAATTCCGCAAGCTCACGTTCGGTCAGCATGCAATGCTTTCTATGGAAGACTGAATCAAATGATCAGAGCCAAAGGAGGTCATATCGAGCAGTAACATGTTTTTCATAAAATGTAATATGTTTTCCACATATTCCACGAAATTTCAATAAAAATAATCAAAATTAAAAAAATTACAGCGGTTTCATTTGGTAACACTTGATCTCAGCCACCCTGTAAATATCTTTCATTAAGGATTATTTCTTTTCCTTTTCTCAAACATTCGGTTAAGGGTTTGGTTACATCGGAAATTTTTTTTATAAATTTTCGGTAGTAACCCAGAAGGCCCAAAAAGCTCTTAGTTTGTTTCTCCGTTCTCGGAACGGAGGATTCCTTCCGGAATAATTAATTTATCATTGATGGTTGTTGGGGTGACGTATATATCACCATTTTCCACGTCTACCGGAAGCTCGGCAGTGAGTTTGCTTCTAGGTAGTATTGTATAGACTCTTGAGGCATAATTAGGTTTGAATATAAGGGGATTTCGACCTTGTCTGTCTTGAGGATTGATTTCCCGAGATCTAATCTGACACCTAATTGTTGCATCGTTTCTAACCCTAGGAGACCATCAACATATTTGTGGAATTTAAAAAGGAGGAATTCTAGGGGTTCCTTTGTTTTGAACTCCGTAAGTCCTTGGATGACGATTTTTTGATTTACCTGGTGGTTGTTGCACATGGTTTTAATTTTCACTGGGGGTATGTAGCGTATCCGTGAAGGATGAAAGAATTCGGGATTTAAGAAATATTTGTTTGAACCCGTATTTACCAGAAATATTAATATTTTTGACTTATTCAGACGTAATTGTATGTAAGGGAGTGCATACGTTTGATGTTTATTAACATCTACGTAGCCGATTCCGACGGGGAGGCAAATTTTTCACCTGTTAAATTGACTGACTTGATTATTGTCAACCTCCAAATGACTATTCTCTATATTAACACTGTTACAATCTACACTTATATGATCAATACGGTTGTCAAAATCTAAACCTAAATTTCTTAATGTTTAAAGCCTTAATTTTATCATACCTGATTTTGAAACTTTTATCTAATTTATTTTTGAAAATTCTGAAAAAATATGCTGACATGACGTTTTTGATGATCTGCAAATGCCGGTCAATAATTTTACTAAACTTGTTTATCCTCAAAAAGGTTTCTGCAATTTCTTGGTTTATGACGGCAAAAATAAACCGATTTTCAAAACGTTTAAACACATTTTGATTGATGTTGTACACATTTTTTAGATTCATGTTTTTTTGGAAAATCTTTTTTCTTGCGGCATCTCAAAAGGAACAATTTTCTATTTAGGGCTTTTGCAAATTTTAACTGAATTTTGAAAAGCTTCTTCTATGCATTGTCTACATTTTCTACGCCAAATGAATTGTCTACGCTGTTTTCTACACCAACATGTCGACAATTCCGAATTACACGTAAACGCACACCACTGGTGCCATCTAAAATTCAATATTGCAAACTATTTTTGATTGTTAATTTTAAATTTTCATAGAAATAATATTGAAAATTGATTGAATAATAATTCACTACCACAAAATTTGATTATTGTTATTAACAAATTGTAATATAAAAAAAATTAGGATAAGCTTTTTTGTTGTATTTGGTTGGTTATAAAATACGAAAATTTTGGGGATTGGATTTTTTGGTCAATTTGATTAAAAATTTATTTATGAAATAATAAAATTATATGCCTTGGTACGAGTACATACGTATGTGTGTCATATCTGAGATGTTAGAACTCGTAATAGACATAACTATGTACATAAGTCTACATAATCAATACAGATCCCTAATGTTATGGGTGTTAAACATGTTGAATAAATTATGATTTATTTCGAGGCAATAATCATGAACACAAATCTACACAAAATAAATTATGGTTTTGTGATTCTTATTA
The DNA here is from genome assembly GCA_963691935.1 of Nephrotoma guestfalica. Lineage (NCBI taxonomy): Eukaryota > Metazoa > Arthropoda > Insecta > Diptera > Tipulidae > Nephrotoma > Nephrotoma guestfalica. Next base: position 228,301,159 of record OY829915.1, read on the forward strand.
TTGGTTTATGTCATTAAATATTTATGGGGAATTAAAACATAAAGACTTATGTACTGCTTGTATGTATATAGTTTTATAAATTGATATTTAATAGTAGGAATTTATTTCCTGCTAAATACAAGGGAATATAATATTGTAACAATATTCGATTATGTATCGAGTAATGTATGCCAACCGAAAACCGATTATTAATATTGCATGAAGATTATTTTCGACTGTATTCCGGTATAATAATACCATATTATAACAAATGTAAACCGTTTTACGAGTGTATTAAAACGGCAAGATTAAGTACTTAAGAAAATAAATTTTAAAAGGATTTTCATGGTGAATAATTTTATTGCGGAGATACTGAATATAAATGGGTATCGTTCAACACCTTACCTTAATACAAAAATTCGAATGGAAAACGAAATATTTTTTCACTACAAGTAAATAAACGGTCTACCCTCTAATGATCATTTCAATGTACGTAACATGGATATGCAATTTTGAGTATAATGAATTAAACAATGGACCTTCGCCAAACTAAAGGTACCTACAAAATTGACATCTACTCCAAACTAACAATTTGGAGTTGTCAAAACGTTGTACCATCTAAAATTTACATCAATTTAGTTAAAATATCTTCTTAAAATAATAACAAAAAACATTAATTTGTTGGTTTGTCAACGTAAGCAAAAATGGGAATCGTCGTACTATAGTGAAGTTTCTGACAAACTAAAAATGACAAAAAACTTTACAACAGCTCAAAAAGTGTAAATCTACACTTGCAAAAAAACGTGTTATGCAAAACGAAATAAATTCTTCAAAAAATAAGATCACAATGGTAAGCTAATTCCTACAAGCTAACTTATTTATGCGGTGGAGCAGTCTTAGATTTTTTTTATTTTAAAATTTTGCTATAGTAGCAAGTGGTGCTATAGTAGCAAAGGTGCTTCGATTGTCAATGACAAGGCATCGTAGAGATATTTAGAAGCCAACATAATTATGCGACCCGTCGAAGCATACATTTTCTATGTTGAAATCATAAAATTTCGAAAATTCAACCATTCGAAGGCCATCATTTAAGCCGCCACAAGCCACATATAAGGCTGGAGCATATAGTTTAAAAGTTTAAGCATGTTGCTTAAAAAATAATTAAAGTTGTTTTGAGTGATATATTGGAACACATTTTTCATGCAGTGCCACATTATAAATGTTGCACTTAAAAATAGTTTGTGACATGCAAACCTTGCATCTGCTTCTCTTACTTTAGCGTACAAGGTGATACGGCTCAATGGCAGATGATGCCTGTTGTGACTGTTTTGAAAGGCTGCTTGGTCTGCCAATTGAAGTCGCAGTTGTCGTTGATGATTTCAACAATTGGACTACTTCTCTTCGAAATGCTAGGAGTGGTTTTTTCTGGTTTGGGTGTAGATCATACCATAGTCTCCATCCATTACACAAATAAACGTCAACAAAGTTGGAGAATATAGGCCACCACCATTTTTTTCCACGTACTCGTATTCTATATGTTGATACAAAATTATCACACAAATCGACACCCCCATATATTTGTTATACGCCTTCTTTTTGTTTGAGAAGCGAGACACATTTCTATTTGGTTGAACCGTTCCAATATTTGTAGCCACTGTAACTACTGCACTGTTTTTCCATCTAACAATCAATATTTTTTCATTTTTTCGAAACGATAATCAAAAAATCCTCTTTCCTCCTTTTTTAGATCCTTCGAACCAGCGAATAAATTATTTCCTTTAATCCGATTTTCCCGAATTTTGTCCAAAAATATTATGTGATTTTGTTAAAACGGCAACTACATTACCTCCCAGCCCTAAACCATTCGAGGGTTCCGAATAATTTCATTTGCCAGCATATAGAAGAAATTTGTATACATAGCCGCAAGATGAGGCCATAGTCCATGATTTGTACCCAAATTTGATTGGCTTCCCATGCATGTACATTTTTGCCGAGTGACGTCCTCGATATGGAATCATCTGTTCATCTATTGAAACGTGATGGTCAAATACTCTGAATTGAATAAATTTTTTATTTAGCAATTCGATGTAGGGGCGTACTTTTGCCAATTTGTCTTATTTGTTCAACGCATTGTTATCCATGAAGTTTCTATACGTTTTTCGCGACAATCTACTGAAGTATACATTTCCTCTTGAGGTAATTTGTTATATCCGGTTAGTAGAAGGAATCCAATAAATGTTTTGATATTTTCTACTGTGGCTTGAAACTCGTGTCTGTTTTGCGCTGCATAAACATTACTTTCATTTACCAGTAAGGAAATACATAAGTTCTTCATCAAAAATTTTTTCAAATATTTCAGTGAATGAGCATTCCCCTATTGTTTGTTCCAGATTATGAATTTTATCTTTTTGTACATTTATTGGTTCCCGCGAGTAAGATGGACTACCTTTCAGCCATTTACAATGGCCCTGAGGTGTTTCATCTTCGTTGCTATTTACATGTGCTTCCAAAGTTCCAGCGGTATCATACGGCATTGCTAAATTATCATCATTGATTTCATTATCACCGAAGCCTTCTTCATCAGTAACTTGATCCGGATCAGGGGGCCGAATAACAATGTCTGTGTCCTCATCACCAGAATTCATAAAAGAGTCGATGTCATCTTCAATTTCTTGCAATGCCTTATAAGTTTTACCCCCTCTTCCTTTGGTTGTTTTTATTTGTACGGGATCGGCATAATCCACTTCCTTGGTAACGGTTTTGCTGGGTGTCGAGGGTAGGCTTCCCATCCCTGGATTGATTTTGAACCCGTAAGATGTAACGAATTTTGAGATTATTGACTTAGTTGTGGTTCAGCCACTTATAATCCAATAGTTTTCCGTACGAATGAAAAAATCGTTCGATTCATCCATGCATCATTTTCAAAAGTGGATAACCGATTAAGTATAACTGGTTGTTTCTCTTCATAGCTTAACAATGTTCAATGTATTTTGAAGTCCGTAGAATTCCCTCTGGATCCAGAACTAAATGCAGTGCCAGTAGCTTGCTTTTTATCTATAGAATTATTTTTCATTACCTGAGTTAACTAAGTTGTGTGTGCTTCACGATAATCTTCTCAGATTCAGTTAAATCGTATTTATTCACTTGTTTTTCTACTCTTCTTGCCAGCTGGATTAACTCCTGATTTATGTGTCACCATTGCTGTGATTCAACAAGATTCGTAATTTCTGACAACACTATGGTTGAATCGGTAAATGCGATTGTTGCTGCTTGATGTATTTCCAATGTTTGTTCAGTGTTTGTCCAAAGTTCATGGTAGTGTTACTTTGAATTTGTTGGCGCGACTGTTGTTTTGGCTGCTATAAGGCTGAAACCGTGAACCTCAATTTGCGATTCAGGTGTGACATTTGTCCATCTCGGAATTTTGAGATTGCTGAAAAATTTTAATTTGTCTTTAAGTTTACCCAATGAGTTGAGCTATGGCATCGGAACTGGTTCATCTCAGATTAGGCCCTCGAGCCACATATTCTGCAGCATTATCTTTGGTTTTATTATTACTCATCTTACAGGATCAATTAGCTTAGCAGTCGTAGAGAGGAAATTTCGCTTCGTCAGCGAGCCACTGAGCATTGATATAGGTCTATATTAAGTTACTGTTTTTAATTCTTACTCTCAAATGTTATCCGAATGCGAGTTTTGCCACAAAATTCGTTGAAAGCCTCTACCTTTCTAGTTTATCCACATTTGCCGAAACATTTTCTCTATGTCGGCTGTAATGACGTATTTCTGCTTTCGCCATCTCATTACGATATGTCAAAGAACTTGCTGTACTTTTGGACCAACATTCATTCCATCATTTAATCATTGCCCATTGGTTGTTTTGGCGAACGCGTCAAGGACTACTGTTTGATTTCTGCTGGTCGATTGTTACCAATTTATGCTGCCTATTTTTTGTGATGACCTCTACTACTATCTCACGCTTTCCGTATGCCATCGTAGTACTCATCTGTGAAATATTTAGTTGTTGTTCGATTCCATCGAGTGGTTTTTATTTAGTAGTATTAGTTAACTGCTGCATTATTTGCGAGTAGGATTTCCTCTCTGGCCATGTGGGCTGTGGTTGTGGCGGCTCTCTAGTTGTAGTTGAAATCTTTTCTCTTGTAACGTTAGTGTTTTGAGTCAATTGGCGAGATTTATTTCTTCATCTTTGCAGTTGTATCGCAACTTCGCATCCTCTATCGTTGGCTAGGTGGTGTCCTTTACAGTTTATATACCTTGCAGGTTCGTTTCGACTAACTGGGGAGTATTTCGCGTTGTGTCTACCGGCACATTTCACACACATTTTTAATATCTCGCCCGAAATATCTTTTAGTGTGGTTAAATCATTGAAACTTCTAGCATTGAAGTATTATTCTCGTGTCTTCAGTGGTTCTCTTTTAAACCTCATATTGAGTATTGCTTTGATATCAAATACATTTCCAAGTTTTTCGCTTTTTTTAATGTGTGTATGAATAGTGGGAGTCCTATTTTAATAATCTTGTAATGGTGTGTTTCAGTAAATTGTATAAAAGTCATTTATAAACACCCCTGGATCCCTCATCAACGGACTGTTAGGACGCCTCACAAAAACACGATACATATCGAGTATTGATTTGAAGGATGCATTCTGGCAGATTCCGTTCGATCAGGGATCCAGGGATAAGACAGCTTTCACAGTATCTGGAAGACCACTGTATCATTTTATAGTCATGCCATTTGGGCTCTGCAATGCGCCACAGACCATGTACCGTCTGATGCACCGGGTGAGACCTCATGAACTGCACTCTCAGATGTTTGTATATCTTGACGATTTACTCGTCACTAGTGAAACGTTCGATGATCATATAAATTTATTGTCCAAAGTTTCCGAGCGATTAACGATCGCAAAATTAACTATAAATACGGAAAAAAGCAAATTTGTGTTCAAAAAATAAAAATTTCTTGAAAAAATTAAATAATAAATAAATAAATATGTAATTCGAAAATAGAAACTATTACCCTGTATCCACTTCCGACGACCGTGCACCAACTTCGAAGGTTCTTAGGAATGTCGGGCTGGTACAGGCGTTTTATACATAAATGTGCTGACATATCGACACCCGTGTCAAATTTGCTCAAGAAAATAAAAAATTCGAATGGAATGATAAAGCTCAACAGGCGTTTTAAAGTGGCAGAAAGAGTTGAAAGTGGCATTAACATCGACGCCCGTTTTAACCAATCAAGATTATAATCGTCCTTTTTATATTCAATGTGATGCTTCCATGACCGGAATAGGGGCAGTCTTATTTCAAAAATCTTCCAACGGGGAAAACCTTCCTATTGCCTACGTTTCCCAAAAGCTTAACTCAGCTCAACGCAATCACAGCGTCACTGAAATGGAGTGCTTTGCTGCTGTGTTGAGCGTTGGGAAATTTAGGTAATAGTAAGGTAATAGAAGGTTACCCGCTTACCATAATTACATACCATGTCAGTTTGAAGTGGTTGATGGGACAACGGGAACTTTCGGGACGTCTTGCTCGTTGGAGTTTGAAATTGCAAAGTTTTGATTTTGTGATACAGTATAAAAAGGGGAAATATAATTTGATACCTGATGAAGATGGTCCTTTATTTATCGATATGACTTCCAAAGAATTTCACGATCATGAGTATTTAGCTCTCATTGATAGTATCTTGACAATCCCAAAAGACAAGTGTAATCTAAAAGTAGTGGATGGCAAAGTTTACATAAAACCTGAAAAATCATCTGATAAATTGTCAGATTTACCAGCCTGGAAACTTTATATTCATCATTCATTGACTCATGATTTGTTAAAGCGCGCTCATTTTTCGCCAAGTTCCGCCCACCGAGGCTTACAAAAAACAATAGAAGTGTTACGCAGGTTTGGCGACTATTGGCCAAATATGATTCGAGATGTGCAAAACTTTGTTAAATTGTGTGAAATATGTAAGGCTAGTAAATCATCGAATGTTATTACACGTCCGCCCATGGGAACTTTGTCGAAGTATGTCGCCCTTAGCAAAAATTATATATTGATTTTATGGGTCCGTTCCCTCGAACGAAGTCCGGTCATTGTTATATTTTTGTAGTTTAGGATGGCTTTTCGAAATTTGTTTTATTAGAACCAATGCGTGACGCGAATAGTAAGAATGTCTTTAAGTTTCTTGAAAGAAAGGTGTTTCAAATTTTGTTCGTGCCAGAAATTATACTAAGCGATAACGGAAAGCAGTTCACTGCAAAAGCATTCCATCAGCTCCTCTCTGAATATGGTATCAAGCATATTCTCTCGGCCAAATATTTCCCTCAGATTAATGCTTTAGAGAGGGTCAACAGATTAGTACTTGCAGCAATAAGATCATACATACAAGAAGATCATACAGCATGGGACAGTAATTTAGATAATATAGCATCAGCCTAAAGAAACACCATTCTCAGCATTATATTGGTCACGCATAGGATTATTCCTTACTTCGAAAATTAAATAATTTAAATGATAATAATATTCGTATTCGGATAAGTTATCTTCAGTTCATCAGAAAATACTAAATCATCTTCAGCAAGCGTTTGAACGAAACGCTCACGTATATAATTTACGTGGTAGATATCGACAGTTGCATATTGGACAAAAAGTTTTGTTCCGAAATTTTACGCAGAGTAATGCGGCAAATAAATATAGCGAAAAACTAGCTCCTAAATTCCGAAAAGCCTTTGTAAAAAAATTGATCGGGAATGTCGCCTTCCAACTGGTTGACGATAATAATATGATTCTTGGCGTGTATCATCTTAAAGATATTAAGACTTAATAGACTCTAATAGTTAATAGAATGACGGATGCTATTGTCAATATCAAATATTCTTTCCATTGTTTTATTTATTTATACCCCATTCGTAGATATTTGTTGTCTTTAGTTTAATCTATTTATTATTAATTATTTTTTTTCCATTTTGTATTTATAAGATTCGAATTAGGTTAAAAGTATATATTTATATATATATATATATATATATATATATATATATATATATATATATATATATATATATATATATATATATATATATATATATATATATATATATATATATATATATATATATATATATATATATATATATATATATATATATATATATATATATATATATAATATATATATATATATATATATATATATATATATATATATATATATATATATATATATATAATGAAGGAATTTATATATATAAAAAAGGGGGAAAAAATGAAAAGAACCCATATTGTTTTTTCCGAAAAAGAAATTTAAAGTATGAGATAAACGAATCGTGTGAATGATGAGAATGAATCAGGTGAGATGATGGGTTATTGAACATAATAAGGTATCGGTAAATATATATCTGGTCTAGAACAGGTCTACTATCTTGGTTCCTTGACTATTTTCAATTTTCTCCCGTTAAAGGATGTTTACTGAATCCTCAATTTGCAGTTCTTTCATCGTCTTTCAAGACCTCAAGGCTTGTCACTATATTCTCCTTCTTGTAGGTGGAATGAAAATCTGTAGCCATAACCTTAATTTCTCGGTTATTTTTATCATCGTAGGAATAAAACCTTTTTCAGTGAGCTTTGTGGGCCTATGGCTAAAGCGCTATATGAATCGAGATCTTTTTTTTATCTTCCAAACATTATTAGTAGTCCATTACTCTATAGTCGTTTGTGAACACCGATTTAATTAAAACTTGAATATTCGCAAACTCTATAATGCCTATCATATTAATTAAATTAATTTATCTAAATAAAACTACCAACTGCATTGACATTTGGTAATCCCACCTTATACAAAACATTTGCCCGACTCCAGAAAAGATCCAGATCCAGAAAAACCAATTTAAAAAAATCCGCTATAAACACTAATTAGAGATGCAAAATGTTCAAAAAATTTTGTAGTGTAATATAATTCGCTAAGTCAATTTGTGTTTGCTGCATATAGATACCTGAAGTATTCCACTTTATTTTGTAGCTTGCGGGGCGGCTACTGCATTGAGCACTATAACCAGACAATAGAATTTCTTTAATTTATAAGATTCATCACTCTTGTTTATTTGAACCAAGCTACCAAACACTTGGTAATCTGGTTATCATCCAGAAAAACCAACTTGTTATTTTTTTGACAGGAAGTGCTTGTTAGATTAAATTATGATATAATTGCATAGCTCAATCAAGCAAAGTTTACAAATTAACTACCAAAACATCTTTTATTAGTGACAGCTTTATGTTATAGGTAGCAAACCTAATTTTTAATGCCAGTTTTGATATTTAATATTTTCATTGTAATTATTAATTATTTGTTTAATGAACTCAAAACAGGCTAAATAAAACATTTCAAATTGGAATATAACTTGTAGTTGTCGTCTTTTCAATTTTATTTTATATTCGAAACATGTATAAACTGTGTCGTTGCTTAACATGAGTTTCCTCAGTGTGTTTGTGGTTCCAATCAGTTTTCTTTCAAGTTTCTCATCATCTGTATGGAACTCAGCGTTCGTACCGGCATTTGTGCTCTTTTCATTATAACTAGTACGAGGAGCTTTCAGAACTTCTACCAGTCTGATCTTTTCCTACTACTCATTCTCTTTCTATACAATTGATTTCATTGCCAAGTCGTGATGCCATTTTTGATGCGGAGGTCGACTGTGTTTGGCTAGAGGGTAGATTATCCAACTAAGCAGTTAGCGTATCACCTGGGGTAAAAAAATTTGTTGTGAACTTATTTCTTTCGTTCTTAAAACTGGTTAAAATGGAATCAAACCATAACCATGTTGAGTTTTCCAGCTATTAAGCAGTAGATTTAATACCGTTTAGAAAGAATGTAATTCTCTAAATTCAAATTGTTGCTCAACTACTATATTGTTTGGTTTTTAATTAATTATTCCAGGACAGTTTCATATAGTGGGAGCATATTTATTGGCCGTAGTTCATCTGGTGTGGTTGGCTTCGTAGTTGTTGAAATCGGAACAACTATTAATATGACCCATGAATCTGGTACTACTGCTTTCTTTTAAGCTACAATTAACTATATCAGTAAAATGTTCAGAGAACTTACAAGAGTTCTGTACGAGCTCTCTATACTCACATTAACAACTAAAGACATAATTTTATTTGGGTACTATGAGGAATTTATAACTTTAATAAAAATTTCAAATTTACATGACACTTGGAAATATTTTGTAGGAAGATATGAGGTAAAGTAAAGGGTGGGCCAATAAAACTTTAAGCATGTCACCGGTGTCAAAAAATCTAAATAAAAAAAAATTATTTCATATTGCCATTTGTAGACTTGTATAGAATCTCATGCATGTTTAAGTGCCCACGCTGGAGTTTTGAAACCCCAAAATGTTGACATAGTTTTTGGAAAACGATTCCAAAACGATACAGGAGAAGTTTGAATTTAAAAAATCATTTTAAAATTTTCCATAAAACTGTAAATATTTCCAACTTTTAAATAAAACTTAAAGTTTATGAATTATTTAAATCATCTCTGTTTGAGTCACTTTAGATCAGATATACATAATTCGTCTCATTACGTTCAACAAAATGTATTGACCCCATTCGAAATCATATATGCGAGTACCATATCGTATTCAAATCATTAGATATCAATTAGAATCTCATAATAAAGCATAAATATTATGTTTAATTTGATTTATTGATAAATGTCATAGAATGTCTATATGCACATCATTATTTTATTACACACATTACTCGAGTACAAAAAAAAATGTTTTCCTGATTTACATAAACATATTTTTGATTATTATGTCGGATGGTAGTTGTTGTTTACAGTACATCATATATCATATATCAAAAGACAATTTATAATGTTCATCTGACGACTTTCACTTCAATTTGTAATAAATTAGATTCCATGTCTTTTTTGTTTTTTATATATAAATGACTATTTATTTAAAATTTGTATGTTACGTAAAAGTATTAAATTTAATGATCTGGATGATTTCATGTTTTGAACAGAATTTATCTCTTTTATAATTTCAGGTTGCTGTTTTGTTACGTTTTTTACCAGGAAAGCCGCCCTGAAAGCTCAAGATGCCCTACATAATATTAAAACACTAGATGGGGTAAGTGACAGTATCTTTTTATGTATTTAGACAAATTTTGTTTAAACTTGTGGGAGACTGTGTTGTACAAATTGGTGTCAACATAATTTTTTTACATTTTACAATAATGTAAATAACGTAATAAATATGCATATGTTGTGCCATAATTCTAAAAAATTAATGAAGTAATAATAAAAAATATTTTTTTTACGTACGGCCAATTTCAAGGGTTGTTGTATCGACTAAAAATAACCCAGGTTAATTTTCTTAGTTTTGTAACTTTTAAGAAGATGGCGCGATATTTCTACAATTTCCACCGCTACATCTTGTAACGTAAAATTTTCAACTAAAAATATCATATAAATAATGTATTAATTATATAAATTATTTAAATTGCAAAATATAATAAATGTAAACATTAACTGTGAAAAGTAACCTTGGTTATTTGAAGTCGGTACAACAATCGTTAACAACATTATTATTTAAAAATATTTGCATATTTACAACTTTTCCGAATTTTACCATTACCAAAGTGAAAAATCTAAAAAAGTAATTTTTACGGCAATTTGCTCATCTCTGATAGTTAATGTAATGCACAATAACACTGGAAGATCTCTTTGGGGCTTTCTTTGTAGACCAATTCTTTAACTTAAACTCTCAAAATTAATTCGCTTTATTAATTGGGCACGATATATCAGAGGGTTGCAGACACTTTAGGGTGCAAAATAGTTCTCAATTGGAGTTCCGAAACAAATTTTTAGTAAACCGCACTAACCGGGTAACTATCTCAATCAGAATTTATACTAACATTAGTATAAATTCCGATTGAGATAGTTACCCACGTTTGGTTACCCCACGTTATGTATTTTGGGTGTGCGATTTACTAAAAAATTTGTTTCAGAACTCCAATTGAGAACTATTTTGCACGCTAAAGTGTCTGCTACTCTTAGAATTGAATTATTATCCTTTGAATAGGATTATAGTTACAACCTAGTGAAATGTTTTGATATTAAATATATTGTACATTTCCGATAGTCACATGTCATTTTGTTTGAAGATCTCTTTTGATTGACAATTCCTCGAGGAAGATGAAAAATTATTTATGGTCAATAAAATATACATTTACTGTTTTAATCTTCTTAGTATGGTCTGAATTCAAGTACAAAAACAAGTTTCGACCTTTCACTGGATTTTTAGTAGGCTAATCCGTTTCAATTTAAAAATTAACTGATACTGAGAGATTAAAATGCCATGCTTATAGGGTCTTACTCTTCAAATCTGTTCAAGTTCATTCAAGTTCGATCTAACTTGATGTTTTCAATGAGTTCGTGGATATCACTGTCTCCGATCTTGTTATTCAAATAAATCCGCTATTCCTTTTGCGCAACTTTAATTGAATGGATGGAACCAATGGCCTTCTTTTCAATTGTTTTATGAGTGCTTTATAAAGTGCGAGTTTTTACGACTTCTGCCAGACGTTATACGTTATTCCTAATTCGGTCTAAATAACCAGTGATAGATGATTGGTAACTCTGTAGTGATGCTTGATCTTTTAAAGTATCGATCGTTTCATCGTACGGTCTTTTTTGCTTGTTTCGACACAACGTAGACAATGTCAATTACTCGTAAACAACATCGACTACTGGTAGACAACGTCGACAACCACTTTAACCAAGTCAACTTTTTGTGTGTTAATTTCCAACTAATTAAATTGAAGGTTCCCGCGAAACACACAGTATAAATTACTAACTATACTAAATTGCCGTTCGTTTGAACCTGTAATTTATAGTTGTTAAGCTGTAGCCATAAAACCGGGTGTTAATATTTAGTTTTAAGCTGCGTACTAATTGTTCACTATTCACCATCGGTAATAAATACTTCGGGAAACTCATAAAACTTAAATTAAATTGGTGAATTAAAATAAAACTTCAGTGCATTATATTTAACGCCATCTATTGAAACTGGTACGAACTAATATGTGATTAGTTTAGTCAGCAATTTAGTCGACAAAGTTTATATCAGACACTAACTATTAGAGTTTTTAATGCAATGCGTCTAACGTCGATTTTCTTGCCTAAATGTTCGCCTAATTATATTGGCGATTAGTTCAAACTAGTCATTAAAAGATGTCTCTAGTACTCATAAATCAAAATATGTTTGATATTCAGTTCAAAACTGCAAAAATAGTTAAAATATGAATTATTTTACTGATTTATAAATCTTTACATTTTAATTAAAAATCAGATGCGGTTTATTTTGTGCCATCTATGAATTTAGCCATACCACTAATTTAGTTTGTACGAAAGTCGTAAAAATTGACGTGAGACACACAGTGTGAACGTTAATTTCGGACATATATTAATTTATCAGTAAAACGTTTAAATTAATAAGAATTTTTTTAATTTTAATTTCGGTTTACAATGAGTAACCTATTGGTTACTAATTTTACAATAGTTTATTATTCTAATTAGAACTGCCCAGCTCCAGCGGTTTCTGCCTTTGGAATACCTCCCTCCATTGGTGGTGTCCAACATACGACAGCTATTTGCATTTTGATGTTGAGATAATCGCTGTACGTGTTTCCTTGCTTGTTTCTTTATTTCATCGCGGATGTACGTATTCCATCTTCAAGTTCCTATGAAGGTTTTGATTCCTAATGTACCACTGGAAGCATTGTATCATTTGCACATTGGTCTTCTGGAGTTGTGCCACAAAAGTTGGATACCGCAGGTCCATACTTGTTTTATGGTTTTCCTGTACAGAAGCAATTTGTTTTGCATTATTTTAACTTTTAAATTTTGTTTTGATTATTTAAAAATAATTTTTATTTTATTTACAATTTGTTTGTATTGTTAAAAATTATTAATACTTTATGTACTCGTATATCTTATTTATAATTTATTTATTTTCATTTTATTAATTTACTGAGAATCTATTTATAATTTATCAATAAATCTAGCAGATTTGGGAGCTGGCTAGGATTCCACTCACTAATCAAAACTAGAATATGATCATCGAAATATCATTGAGGTGGCTAAATCCTTTAATGAAAAAAAAATAAAATTAAATGTTATTTATAAATTAATTTTAGTATTTATAAAATAATATATTTAATTTATATCCACTCCTATTTAATTTATTAAAAATTTAGTAGAAATTTATTTTTATTGTATTTTTTATAATTATAATTTATTAAAATTATTTTTAAATAATTTATTTTTAATTTAACTATTTTTTTAAG
>OY829915.1:228314707-228511548 GCA_963691935.1 Nephrotoma guestfalica
TTATAATTTATCCAGAGTTAATTTTAATTATATTTTTAATATAATTAAAATAAATATAAAAATTCATTTATGTATAATTTATTGTTTGTTTAATTTATTATTTATATTTAATATTCTGAAGTCTATTTATAATTAGTTTATTATTTATTTGATTTATTTAGATTATATTTAAAATTTATTTAATAATCATTTATATTTTATTTCTAATTTATTTAAATTTTTCTTATTGTATATTCATAATTTATTTATAACTTATTTAAAATTAAATTTTCTTTTCTTTAATGTTTAGTTTTCCAAATTGTATGTAGTTTATATATTATGATTAACTAAAAGTTTATTACTAATTTATATATAATAACAATTTATTTAACTGTTATTTATTTAAGTTATTTAACTGTTGATTTTGAATTAGGTTTCATTTATTTATTATATTTAGTTTACTTAATTTATAAATTTTAAATTTATTTAATTTATCACATTTACTTCATTTATTTAATTCATTTAATTTATTTATTTAATTTTAATATATTTCATTTATTTAATTTAGTTCATTAATTTAATTTATTTCATTTATTTAATATATTACATTTAATTAATTTATTTTTAATTAATTTATTACATTTAATTTTTTCTACTTATTTAATTTTTTAAACTTATTTAATTTATTACATTTAACTAATTTATTAAATATTAATTCAGTAATTTTTTTATTTTGTTTCATTTATTTAACTTATTATATTTATTTTATTTAATTTATTTATTTTTGTACATTTAATTAATTTATTTAAATCATTTAATTTATTTTATTTTAATATATTTCATTTATTTAATATAATTTATCACATTTATTTAATTTGTTTAATTTATATAATTTATTACATTTAATTAATTTATTTAATTCATTTAGTTTGTTTAATGTATTTAATTGAATTTATTTAATTTATTTGATATATTTAATTTAATTTATTAATAAATTTAATTAAATTTATTTAATTTGTTTGGTATATTTAATTTATATAAATATAACTTATCTATTTTATTTATTACATTTAATTAATATATGTAATTCTAAATTAAATTCTAAATAAATTAAATAAATGTAATATTATTACATTTATTTAATTTGTTTAATTTATTTAATTTTTTAAACTTATTTAATTTATTATATTTAATTAATTTATTTAATTCATTTATTTTTTTAATTTGTATAATTTATTTAATTTATTATATTTATTTAATTTTATTTATTTATTTTTTTACATTTAATTAATTTATTTAATTCATTTAATTTGTTTAATGTATTTAATTGAATTTAATAAATTAAATTAAATTTATTTAATTTATTTGATATATTTAATTTATTTAATTTATTACATTTAATTAATTTATTTAATTCATTTAGTTTACTTTATTTTATTTTAATATATTTCATTTATTTAATATATTTAATTTTTTTAATTTATTTAATTTATATCATTTAATTAATTTATTATATTTATTTAATTTACTTAATTTAATTTATTTATTTTTTTACATTTAATTAATTTATTTAATTCATTTAATTTATTTAATTTTATTTTAATATATTTCATTTATTTAAATGATTTCAATTATTTAATATATTACATTTAATTAAATCATTTAATTCATTTAATATATTTAATTGTTTAAATTTATTTAATTTATTACATTTAATTAATTTGTTTAATTTATTTAATTTATTCAATTTATTTAATTTATTGCATTTGATTAATTTATTTAATTCATTTAATTTATTTTATTGTATTTCAATATATTTAATTTATTTAATATATTTAATTTTTTAAATTTATTTAATTTATATCATTTAATTAATTTATTGTTTTAATTTATTTAATTTATTATATTTATTTAGTTTACTTAATTTAATTTATTTATTTTTTTACATTTAATTAATTTATTTAATTCATTTAATTTATTTAATTTTATTTTAATATATTTCATTTATTTAAATTATTTCAATTATTTAATATATTACATTTAATTAAATCATTTAATTAATTTAATATATTTAATTGTTTAAATTTACTTAATTTATTACATTTATTTAATTTGGTTAATTTATTTAATTTATTACATTTAATTTATTTATTTAGTTCATTTAATTTATTGAATTGAATAAATTAAATAAATTAAACAAATTAATTAAATGTAATAAATTAACATTTAATTAATTTATTCAATTTATTTAATTTATTGCATTTAATTATTTTATTTAATTCATTTAATTTATTTAATTTGTTTAATTTATTACATTTATTTAATTTATTTAATAAATTAAATTAAATTTATTTAATTTATTTGATTTATTTTAATTATTTAATTTATTAAATATATTTAATTTATTTAATTCATTTAATTTATTTAATTTATTACATTTAATTAATTTATTTAATTCATTTAATATATTTAATTTTTTAATTTATTACATTTATTTAATTTGTTTAATTTATTTAATTTATTTATTTAGTTCATTTAATTTATTTAAATGAAATATTTATTTAATATATGTAACTTTTTATATTAATTTAATTTAATTAAATTAATTTATATAAATCATTTATTTTTTAATTTGTTTAATTTAGTTAATTTATTATATTTATTTCATTTATTTAATTTAATTTTTTACATTTAATTAATTAATTTATTTTATTTTATTTTAATATATTTCATTTATTTAATATATTTAATTTTTTTAATTTATTTAATTTATTACATTTATTTAGTTTATTGAATTTGTTTAATTCATTTAATTTATTTAATTTGTTTAATTTATTTAGTTTATTACATTTAATTAATTTATTTAATTCATTTAATTTATTTGATTTATTTGATATATTTTATTTATTTAATTTAATTTATTTAATAAATTAAATTAAATTTATTTACTTCATTTAATATTTTTAATTCATTTAATTTATTTAATTTTTTAAATTTATTTAATTTATTAAAATAATAAATGTAATTCATTTAATTTAATTTATTTATTTAATATATTTAATTTTATTTATTTAATGTATTCAATTAATTTGATTTATTTAATTCATTTGATATATTTAATTTATTTAATAAATTAAATTAAATTTATATAATTTATTTGATTTATTTGATATATTTAGTTTATTTATTTACCGATGTTTTGTAAGTGTTCTGAACCATAGTTAAAGTTTTGCTATCTCCATTCTTTCAAATTAGTAACTAAATTTGGTGAGGTTACTACTAATATTTCATTCGTTGTTTTCCTTTCCATTTTGGTACTTTGTCTCACTTTCAGATATTTGGCTTCAATTTCATTATTAATTAGAAAACTCATCGCGTGTTTGTTTATTTAAGACGTTTATAGAAAGCTTTATTTGGAGTACTATCTCGAGCATTGAATTGTCTGTTTGCACTTGCTTTATTTAGAGATTTAAACCATGTCCATAGTTTCCATATCCATGGATGATTTGTTAGGTATTATACAATTTAACTCGACCATCAAGTGTTGTATCGTTTTACATTTGAACGTACCAATATTCGTCACAATATAAAACCTCAATGCGACAAAATACTCACACATATGTTTATCCCAATTATCCCCAATTAAATATTTTTTTTCTTAAAATGATATAATTGCATATACCCAGATCACCATATCCATAACAAAAATGAATCCTTTTTATGTTCTTCCTTAATTTTTGTGTTCTATTATATATCCTATATAATTCCATTATTACAAAGTTTCTGGAATTCTTCCAAGAAATACTTTTGCATATTTAAACGATTTAATTATAGTACATGCTGTATAATTGCATATAATTGAAACGTTTAACGCAAATTTGATATTACAATAAATATTGGTTTGATAACGGATACATTTTTTTAATATTTTGTCGCAGATGCATCATCCCATCCAAATGAAACCGGCCGACTGTGAAAATCGTAATGGTGAGTAAATATGTTTGTTATGGTGAAAAATATTTTATGTTTTGTCCCGCACATTAACCGTAAACGAACGAAATAAAATAAACCGAAAATCCTTGGAATTTTTATGAAAGTTTTAACCTCACACTCCATAAAAGCACACGCAGACTTTCAGTTTGTTTTATTATTATATTACGGTATTTTTTTTTGTTTTTTTTTTAAACTTTATTGTACTGCAAAATGTTTTTTATTAACACTTTATGGGAATTTCTTTTTTATTTCGACGTTCTTATTAAATCTTTGTAAAAAAGTTTACGAGCCTATTGAGAAATAAATAAATAAAAATTGTTTGCAACGATACTTAAAGGTGTAGCACTTTACAAATTGAAATGGAATTAATGTTGGGTGTTGAATTACTGCGTTTTGTGCTTGTTAAATATGAGGCGAGAGCGAAGCGGAAGAAGCGGAGTGCAGTTTAAATTTAATCTTCTAAAAAAAACTTTGATTATTGTTATAGAATGGAGTTTAGTTGTGGTCTATCTGACTAGTTGTATTCACATATTTACAGTAATTCTAATGTCGACGAGACCGGCAGCTTGGTTAAAAACTAGTTTAAATCTCGTTTAAATCATTTTCGAGATAAAACGAAATTTTTTTTTTCTAATTGTTTTCGTAAAAATATCTTAGCCCAATTAAAAAAACTTGATAATACATAAATATATTGCTAATATCTTACTAAACCTAATTAACTAAAACACCTAATCAAAATTTGATTTATGACATACGTACGTATTTCACTCAATCATAAGTAAAGCCCGCTATAATTACCTTATGACTGATACTCCCTGATTGGGAGACGTGGATGATGAAATTGTGCAATCTATTCTGGACCCGAAACACTCCCAACTCTTTTGCGGTTCGCTTTTGACGTTCTAGCTTACACAAAAGCCAAATCGAGAATGTACGGCTATAGGTCCGATTTCCGTAGAACTATCTGCACATTACATTGCTCCATGCCAGCCCATAGTATTAGAATGCCCATGAGTTCTGTAGTCCTACAGAGAGTCATAGATAGTTTTGTTCATTTTCATCACTGATC
This sequence comes from Nephrotoma guestfalica, assembly GCA_963691935.1. Lineage (NCBI taxonomy): Eukaryota > Metazoa > Arthropoda > Insecta > Diptera > Tipulidae > Nephrotoma > Nephrotoma guestfalica. Next base: position 228,319,749 of record OY829915.1, read on the forward strand.
GTAATCAGATGATGAAAAATCCTTATGCATCCTGCTCCTATCTGGATTTGAACCCCGGCTCTTTAATGAACGTATTTATTTCTTAATAGTTTTCTTGCCATTGTTAAAGCTCAGCGGAGTTAGAGGCTCGGGTATAAATATTTAAAATTGGCACGTTAAAAATGTAAATGTGTTGGATTGAGGTTAAGTAGTTTTGAGATGGTCACTCTCATGCCTTACTTTTAGGAAAATTAGAAAAAAGTCTTCCCTAGCAACTTTGCACCAAATACCGGGTGCTTTTTATGTTCCAAAAACATTTAACATTATGTGTGGAATATAATGTCGGCCAAGTGGCCACTACTGGCAGTGGCACAAAGGCGAGCTTTTTTAATAGCCATTACGAAAACTCGTGCTTAGTTTCTCCTTTTATCGAAATTTTCTTTTCATATTTTGTAATGAGCTCCCAAACTTGGAGAAGTTGTGCTAGCTTGATCGGTTTATACAACACCAACAGAGTCAAAAAAAATTCGCAATAATAAAGTTAAATCCATAATCTCGTACCTAGTTTTGTTTGTTTTTATATTTTAATTTTATATTATAAAGAAAAAATTTAATTAAAAACAGATTACCCATAATTTCCAACAAAAAACCTATGAAAACTAACTAATAATATTGCTGATAGAGGGCCAGGAATTGTTTGGTATTGCAAATGCTTTACGTAGGTTCGAATGGTAACGCCAAAATGTTTAAATAGACATATCGAAATTTAATTGTTAGGTTAGGTTCAATAAATTAAATTTAGTAAAGAATGCGCTTAAGCATCGAGGTTGTAGTTTATTTTTGATGGGGTTAAATCAGACGATCGTGAATCCAGTCGATGTCACCACATTTTGATATTATTCGGTTGGGGAAAATTTCTCGCAAAACTTGTGTCGTAAGACGGGCTGTGTGTGATCAGGCTCCTTCTTGTTGGAACCACATGTTTTGTAGGTCTAATCGACCCAATTCGAGCACAAGAAAATTTTTCCGCTATATCCCGATAGCGGTCACTAGTAAATGTTACAGCATTGCCTCTAGCATCCTCAAAGAAATATGGTCCAATGATGCTGCCGGCCCAAATGGTGCACCATACAGTTATTCTACGAGGGTGTAGCGGTCTTTGGTGTATCAATTGAGGGTTTTCGCAGTGCCCAAATAGCAGCTATTCTGTTTATTAACAAAGCCATTCGAAATATGTTTCGCAGCTCTCAATAATTTTTGCCAAAAATATTGATCGTGTATACCGAGTTGTAAAACTTGAGCACTTCAACCTCGCCGCCGTTTATGGTCATGTGGTCATGTGGTACAAATACAAATCTTCATTGAGAATGTTTAATAAACATAATTCAGGCATTCCCAATTCTTGTGCACGGCGTCGATAAGAGGTTCCTGGACATTCAGCAACACGTATGCCTTAATTATTTCTCACTGTATGCAAATTTTCAAAATTATTCATTACACGCTAATGGTTGACTTGCTCGGCACGTAATTAACCCCCCAAAAAATGACTTAATTTTCTCCGTGTATTCACAATGGAACATTTTTTTTATTTATGTGTTATCTATGTGGTTTTGAGATGATCAGACTCTAGCATTTAAGAAAACAAGAAAAAACTCGTTCCGTGGCACCTTAACGAAATTGTGCCCTGGGCCAGATATGTCCATACAACTTATGTTTGGACTAGAATTATATTTGAATTTGGCACGTTACAAATTAATATTTTTAACCTTCTAAATTTATGTGCAAATTATGTCAAAATTCGAGTTGTATGGATACATCTGGCCCGACCACTAATTTCGCAGTTTCGCCGGAACAATTTTTCCTAAAAATGATTCATGAGTATACTGATACAAATAATTTGTTGGCGTATGGTTAAATTAGCTATAACTCGTTTATGATAATACATTTTTATTGGTCAAAATTTAGCTACAAATGTTTAAATTCGATTGTGGTGCCCATTGCTCCATTTCTGTTATTAAATGACATTTGCAGTGAACACAATTCTAGAACCATTTGGAACTCTGTTTTAGTGCTAATGTAGTTCCATCAAGGTAATATTCAGTTATCCCGTAGTATAATCCATTCCGCTTCCACCAACTCTTTTTCGACTGCCAAATACATTCAAGATCAAAAGAAAGCAGATGTATCGAATGCCACTAAGGCGTCGTGTTTGATGTAGTTCGTGCTTTGTGGAATATTAATAGTAATAATTTTGATAATGGTGAGCTAAGTTTGTGGCAGCATTTTCCAAAGTTATTGAAAATTGTTAAGTAAAAATGAAGTGCCAAATTGAAATAATAATCAATAATTATTTAAAATATATAAATTTATCACACAAATTTAACAAAATACAATTTATTTGGTTATGTTGGCATTTTAATGTCACTCTTGTGTCATATTTTTTCTGTTACTAGGAACGATGGTTGTCACAACCCCTTTTATCTGTACAGACACAAAATTTGTTTGAGACAATAAATATTCATAGCTTATTATTGGTTCGATACGATGGGCAAAATGGGCAAAAAATTCGGTATTTCCTCAGTATATGACCATCTCAAAACCATATAGCCTTAATCCGACAAATTTATACTTTTAACGAGTTGTATGGCTTTACCTGGCCCAGGGTCCAACTTCTCACAGTTGCCCCGGAGTGTTTTTGTTCTATTTTTTCTAAAAGTAGAACATGAGTGTGACCATTTCAAACCCATATAGCCTTAATCGGACAAATTTATACATTTACCGTTTCAAATTTTAATGTAATTTCGATACTGTTAAAGTTAGCAGAAAGTTTCCATCCGAAAGATAATGCAAATGGTGTCTTTGCTATCTCAGCCGAAATATGATAATGCAGGTATTGTTTTTGTTATCCCAGCCGAAAAAATAATTTATAGCCGAAAGATATATTACTTGATATACCAAGTTCTACTTTCACCTCCAAATAACCAGAATACAGCAAAAATCTTTACAAAATTGGTCCAAATCTTATGAATCTTATGATTTATTACAATAAATTTAGAAATTTCCGAAACAAAATTAATAAAACGTTCTATTAATAAATTTTTTAGGTTACCCACTTCCCATCGATCCTACTATGGCCATTAGATTCTGAATTCAATGGACTATATCTCGAATACTAAACATACAAAGATTCACAAAAAATTATTTCAAATACGTTAAACGTTCCTCTATCACCTTATGTGCGTGTTATTCGCTGGCCGGACCAGTGGGTTACATAATGTGGTAGAGGAACGTTTAACGTATTTCAAATAATTGTTTGAGAATTTTTGTATGTTTAGTATTCAAGAGCACTCGTATCATACTTCTACCGTAGATTATCCAGTATCTTTGTTTGAGTAGGGAGGATAATAAGGTGGGACCGGGATGAAGATATTTTATATTGTATGTAGGATATGAGAATTTGGCAAGATGATAGGATGCTTGGATTCATAAGTACAATCTGCATTTTCTAGTCTACCGCCAACTCTGAGAATGCCTTGATTATCTATGAAAGAAGCCAGTGTTGCCAATTTTCCCATGGAAGATACGATTTTTGTAGAATGCCCATCTCTGCAGCATAATGTTTCTGTTGACACCATAATACACAAGCTCGTTCCGCAGATTGTAATTCCTTGATTGTGAGTGCAATGAACTACCTGTTGTCCTTATCTATGGTTTTACAATTATTGGCGAAACGTATACAGTAACTGAGTACACGTCGAACCTTTCGCCATGATGAAATTCCATCGTCTCATTGCCAGTTTGTACGTGTAAGCATTCCACCCAATTACGCTCTTCTTGTTGCACAGTTTCATCATTTGAGCCAGCTTCACTGGTTGCTTTCCACAGTGATTCCTTGTCTTTCAACCACCTAGGTCCATGTCACCACAAATTGTATACTTTAATGTTTTCTGGCAACATGCCCCGGCTTGCACAGTCTGCAGGATTCTCGGCTGATCTTATATGACCCCACTTACTTCTAGGCAAGGTACAGAAGATTTCCGATGTTCTGTTGGCGACATATGTCTTTCATCGACGAGGTTGATCCGATAGCCAGGCTAATATAAGAATTCTTTTCTCACCTTTGCTAACAACCTGCTCAGTAGAACATAACTCTAATCTTGGCAATGTAATCGGTTTTAATTGTGCCACCTTTGTTTTTGATGTCAGCAGATTCTCTCGTATATTTCCATTATCATCATGAACCCTTGGTTTAATGTTCCATGAGATATGCCTTGGTATGCTGATTTGCTTAAATTTCCCAAAATTGTTTCGAAGTTTATTCCATTGAGTCACGATGCCAGATGGTAATTCATCATCCAAACCTAATTTGTGAAGCCACAACTTTTGGAATAATAACTTTATTTTTATTATTGATTGAGAGAGCCACACAAGAGGGTCAAAAACTTTAGAAGATTCTGACAGAAGTGTTCTCTTGGTATATTTGATGTTGTCAGGTAGATCTACATTAAATTCAAATACATCCCTCTTAGGATCTCATGCCAATCCGAGAACCTTTACTGTCGTCTCATTTTTATTAAATATAATTGAATCTACATCTTAACATAATATTGGTACGAGTATATTGAAAATCCATTTTCTTTAAGTGAACCCACCTGAACTAAGTACTTTCTGTAATTACCTTTGTAGACTGACGGCTTTATCAAAGCCTCTTGTACTCGATAGGAGATCATCCACATATATAAGTCATTTTGTATGTATAAGTTGAGCCACCTGAGAGGAATTTGTTTGATTATCGCGAGCTAATTGGACCAACGATCGAATAAGTACCGTTTTTAGCCGAAAATGTTCAATGGGCAGCTTGGGTGATTGCCGCCTCCTCTCGTACCCTTATTTGACGGTACATTTTCTCCACGTCGGCACAGAGTGCTATTGGATACGTGCGGAAACGCATTAAAATTGACCACGGTGTTGGTTGAATCGTGGGACCAATCATTAAATTGTCATTTAAGGACAATCCATTGGATGTTTTTGAGGAATCAAAAACTATTGGTTGACGTGCCAGAACCTCTCAAAACTGCGTGATGTGGCAGATAGTAATGACAATTGTTATTTGAAATATTTTGAAGAGTTACATCACCAATTTTTTCCATGTGGTCTAGTTTTTCGTAAGTGTCCATGAACTCAGAGTATATAGTTGTTTATATTGGAGGTCCTTTATCATTCGCCGCTCGACCGATTTTAATCTCTGGATGGCTTGAAATGCTGATCGACCGATTACAAGACCGGGTGATTTGAATGATAAAGCAACCGTATATCTTCCGTCGTTTTCTTTTGTAACATTTGTTACGTCTTCTGTAAACTGCACACTAGTAGAATTATCTAGGTCTTCACACTCGAAAAATTTTCTTAACGTTTGATCAATGCTATCTTCATCGGCCACACTATCAAAATTGTATATGTTAGAGGTTTTGTTACTCGACTCTCCTGATAATACACATCCAAACGCAGTATTTTGTGCTATAGGATTCCCATCGCCTCCCTTTACTTGCCCGTTCTCAAGTATTTCGATTTTGTTAGATCCTAACACTATGTCTACCTCGTTGACCTGGTCAAAATTGCAGATTTTGTAAATACTCATCATTTTTTATATTAAATGTTGCCACTGGAAATATGGTGGCCAACTTCTTTAATATAAAGGCATTCATTTCAAACAACTTATTTGACTGTGATTTGATTACGACTGAAGTCATTCCTCTGGTGTATTGATGATCTGTGGCAATGCCGGACACAGTGAAATTGGCATTTGTTCTTGGTAGTCCTATTTTTTTGTATGCAGGCTTCCGAAATAAATGACGCCTGGGATCCAGAATCCAAAAGAATCCTACATAGGATAAACTTCCCAGTGGTGTCGTTCACCTTGACTAGAGCGGTTGATAAAATGGTAGAATTTTTTTTTTAATTTGTGGCAAGATTGACCTTCACCCTTCTGTCTAGTCATCAACTTGAACATTGTTAAGCTTTACTACGGTTTGACTAGGTGTTGTGTAGTTGCTCCTCATTTTGCTTTGGTTATTATTGTACGAAACGAGTGAATTATCATTTAATAATGTATGTAACCCGTTGATTTTGCGATAAACAGTTGTAACATATTCCAGTAGTTCGTACCACTTCCCTCCTAGAGGTTGTATCTAACTGTTGAAATTTCAGACAAGTAGCCAAATAATGATCTTCATTACACAAACCACAGGGAGGTGATTCAACTGATGCGACATTGGTATTGGTAGATCGTTGTGTTATGAAATTCCTCGATTTAGGCCTTTCACTTGTAAGAGAAGCTGATGTTTCATTGCAGGCCCTGCTATCATTTTGATTTCGTCACATTCTTTTTCTAAGATCTTCATGAAAACGACTAGTGTTGGAAAATCCTTTTCTGAAGTTGCTTTTACCCAGGCTAGATGTGTTTCCTTATCCCGTCTTTCGATCATCCAATGGATTAGCCAAAGGCCTCTGAACCTCTAAACACTTCATCTGCGATATTGTACATCCCTTGCCTCAATTTGCTTCTTTGATGGATTGGCTGTATTCCAAAGAATGTATTTAAGAGCTTGGAAATGATACACCTTTTTTATCATATCGTTCTTTAATTTTGGTCCATGCACCTTCATAATTGGCGTCGGTAACATTTATATGCCTAATCAGTGTTGCAGCTACCCCGTTCAGAAGCCCCTTAAGATATTGGAATTTCTGTGCATTTGTTAAAGATTCCTTTTTATGAACAGATGATTCGTACAAGTCGCGAAAAGCCGGAAATTCTGCATAATCTCCGCAAAAATGAGATATATTTAATTTCGGCAGTCGGACATCATTGTGCTCATTGTTGTGCCTTGTAAAACTTGTTGCCAAAGTTTCCAAATAACCGCGTTGTTGTTCTGCAAATATCAACATGGACTCTTTAAACCGTACATGAAGGTCGTTGAAAACGGTATTGCGCTCAGACGCCGCTTTACGAAGCTTAGGTTTAATTGAAAAGTACCGGGTTTCAGTACCTACTAATTCAGATAATGTAATCCTTAAAATCTATGAAAACCTTTTAGAATGGTTCAAGTCCTATATTCACGTCTTCCAGCGGGTGGGCTGCAATCATTTCGTTGCAAAAGAGTTCAATGCGCGTAATAGTTCTTTTAGCATGGCCTCAACGGTTGATATTTTCCTTCAACATTACCTTTTCCGGGTCAATTAAAGTCATTGTTCACACAAATTTTGAACCGTTTACCCAATTACACAATATCACGTCAACAGAGTTCGATTCGATTTAACCAAAGAGAAACACTGACCATTTACTCAATTTGATATTACTGAATACTGACTGTATCTTAAATTAAATTTCCCAAAATATTTGACATTTTAAATTCTATCAAATACAACTTAATGATTACATAACTTTAGATATATAACGATAAGTATTTTGACTAAATAATACTATATATTGAAGAAATTCCAGTCTCAAATCCAGATTCAATGGACGAATTCAGTTTCTAATAGTCATAGTAGAATCAATGAAAAATTGGGTAACCTAAATAATCGGAAATTATTAAATTTACTGTAATTTACATTTCATAGAATTTGGACCAATTTTGTAAAATTATTTGGTTCCAAACAGATTTTTGCTATATTCTGGTTATTTTGAGGTGACAATAGAACTAGGTATATCAAGTAATATAACTTTCGGCTATAAAATATTTTTCCGGCTGGGATAGCAAAAACACAATCTGCATTACCAACTTTCGGTTAACTTTAATATGGTATAATTTTGGACTAAATACGAGTTGTATGGATATATCTGTCTAAAGAATCAACTTCTCACAGTTGCCCCGAAGCGATTTTTTTCTAATTATACTATTAAAGTTAGCCGATAGTTTCAAGCCAAAAGTTAAGGAAAATCGATAATGTAGATACTGTCTTTGCTATCTCAGCCGAAAATATAATATGTTGTGTCAAATTAATATACTTCGACCAAAAGTTATCAGCCGACATTTCTCAACCGATAGTTTTCAGCCGAAAGTGTTTTTTATACCAAAAATATTTGTGTTCTAGGGAAATTGCAAATAAATGGATACAAAATTTGAAAATTTCTAAAAAATGACCATTCAAAGTGTCATGGTTGGAAATATCATTGGATTCAAATGAAAGGTTTTAATGTTGTTCGCACCTGGAAAAAATTTTAGATCACGTTTCATGTGGGGGTTCGGCAAAATTCGATTGAATATATCGCACACACAAACTTTGAAATTTTTTAAATATTGACCGCTTAAAGTATCATGGCTGGAAACAGATTCAAATGAAAGATCTTAATACTTTTAATATTGTTCGCATCTGGAAAAAATTGCAGGCCAATTTTCTTGTGCGGAGTTCGGGAAAACTTGATTGAATATATCGAACACACAAAATTTGAATTTTTTTAAATTTTGACCGTTTAGAGAGTCATGGTTGGAAATTGATTCAAATGAAAGGTCTTAATGAAGTGTCATGCCAACGGTCAATTTTTAGAAAATATCAAATTTTGTATTCATGATAAATATTTGAGTCGTTTAGAAGCAAACCGGGGTACTCCATATTAGTTGATTTTCTGTAAAGCTCAAAAATTATTTTACATCTAAAGTTTTAATGATTCTGTTATTTTTTAAATGTAAAATTATCAAAATTTCAATAAATTATCCTATTCTGAAGAGCTTTAAACACAAAAATTATTGATTTCGGTTAAATTAAATAAATAAAAATGGAATAGAATCGTTTTGCTACAAAGTCGTTGGAATAGATTGGATTGGATTTACTATAGCAGACTTATGATTCTTAGTTAAAAAAAATATTTTAAATATAAAAGATTAACAGTACTTTATAAATTAGTACATTCAGTCAAATCTTAAATAATATATTTTTGCTAATTCATTTTTAATTCACAGCATGTTTTTTTTCATTTAAAAACTTATACACGAAGGTCCTGTTCCTCGGGAACTTGTTCATATATTAAAGATTCATTTAATTCTTCTGGAATTTCACCCCCAGCACTCATAATATTTTTATGAAACAATAAGCCTAGATTTTTATTCCACTCTTGTCCGAAATGTTTTTTTAATAGCTTGTCGATGTCCATCAATTTGTCTTTCTTAACCGACACTCCTATCGGAATTTGATTTGGTCGCATTGATTGTATTCCATTCCCTCTTTTTAGAATCGGCTTAGCCACTCCAATGTCGTTTTTGTAGAAAGGTTCTTCTCTTCGCTCTTCTCTAATTATCATTCCAGGTGGTTCAATGTGGTTTGATACTTCAGTTTTAAAGTCGAGTACTGGACAATCTAGGCCAACACTAAAGGTTGTACCATGTTCACGGTATATATTTATATATTCCTCAACATCAATTATACTTTGTTTGGCTTTAATTTTTCTCTCCAACAGAGCAAACACTCGGTCCGGCGGAATAAAAGAATGCCCACGCGCTTAATATTTCTTTTTGGAAGCTTGTGACACTAGCCAATAGGATAGCATGCCGACCATAGTACTGCTTTTGTTCTGACCAATGTATATGTCGGTTTTGAAAATTTGTGTTTTTGATGATAAACACGCGACGCAATCTCATTGGACCCCTTTTGGTGTACATTGTCTGTCTAATGGTATAAAAACACATTTTTTGTTGTCAGCACTGAGTGACTTGTGTCTACTACCATTCCGAAATTATATAAATTAAGTTGCCGACTATAGTAAGCCGCCTGATCCGGAACTTTAGGCAGCACCATGTTCTTTTGGCAGTCGAACGATATAGTCAGCAACCCGTCATTTTCGGATTTTAGTTGATCGAAAAACGCTTTACTACGCAGCTTGTGACACGTAGCTGTGTCATAATCATTTGCTTGTTTGCTGTATTTATTCCTATTTTTAAATTTTCTTTTAATTGCATACAGGTGGAGCACATATCAGTTGAAGGTGATTTAAAACTGATGTTTAATTTGGTTCGAAAATAAGATTGTTTTACATTCAAATTTGAATTAGCTTGAGTAAACATTTTCCACATTTTTGATACGGAAAGGTTGCCACTAAGGTATTGTCGCCTTGCAATTCTACCTCGACAGTAATGCAAATCTAATAGTTTGAATAGTTTAATAAATTCAATTATTTTTCTTCTTTTATGTTCAAACTTGATCCCTATTCGATCGTCACCCGAATTATCCATTGGCAATTGTTCCATTTGGAAATGCAATTTACAAATACGCTGCATTCGAGATTTGCCGATATTTAAAACTCGTAAGAACAATTTTTGACAAACAATTATAAGGCTACCATTTGATTTTTTAAGCTTGTAAGAAATGGATTCTGATTTACGGCGTCCATTTTTTTTGAACGATCACATCGGCCTGGTGGCTGCATAATACAGTATTTTAAAATAAAACAGTCTTGGTTCATTTTTGCCTTATTGGCATAAAAGGTATGAGCAAGGCCTAAGGCCGAACTTCTCACAGTTGCCCCGGAGCCATTTTTTTCTAATTTTTCTAAAAATAAAACATGAGTGGGTCCATCTGAAACCCACTTAACCTTAATCTGACAAATTTATACATTTAACGTCCCAAATTTTGGGCCCAGGCCCAATTTTGCAAAATTGCAACTGAACAATTATTTTTCTAATTTCTATAGAAGTGTGACCATTTCGGCATACAACAATAAAATCTTTACAGCTTTGAACAATTTTATTGGTCGCATTGGGCATAACTGTGTAAATCGTAGTGTCGTCCGATAGGCACGAACAAAAACTATTTAAACTTTTATAGTTTCTCAATTTAATAATTTTTTAATAATTATGAGATCCTCAATAAATATCTCATTATGATACACAATCTATGTATAGCAGAAACACGAATAATATTAATTTAAGCTTGTTACTCGTTTACATATGCAATTATACAGTTTCAGTTGTATCATTAAAAAATAAAATTTTACAATAGCATAAAACACATTTTTTTTTGTAATAAATAAAATTGTGAATTTCCACTATTTTACGACGAATGTGTTTTTCAGTTTATAAAATGAAAAATCACTAAAAATTTATTATTAGTGTGTTCTGGTTCTGGCCACTCGTTTCCCCACAATACCTATACAAATGTTGCACATGTACTTTTGTTATGTGCATACTCAAACCTAAACCTCCGCCCCGCCGAACATGAACATTGCAATTGATGGTAAAAACATTCCCAATTTATGTGCAGTACAGAAAATAAATTGTATTAGCATATTTTGTCTACGATGACGTAGACCCGAATTCTGGCTGCACACGCTCACGCAATCATTCAATTAAAACTGAAATTTATGTAGGACTAAAAACGCTTTTTTAAGTATATTAAGCCTAATTTACTGCGTTATAATACAAATTAAATTCCGGGTGCTCGTCCTCATCCTATTTATAAATAAATAATACGCGGCTCGTTATTTATATCACTTAACAAAAAAAAATAAAAAATTATCCTCGAAATGAATGGAATATTTTTTTTTTTTTTTCATTTTGGTTGTCTGCCGGTTGTTTGGGGTTGGTTGTTTAACATTAACAAAAAACAAAATAAATAAATAAATAAATAAAATATTTAAATTTATTACATAAAAATTGTTATACGAGTACGTTAAATTTTTGTTTTGGTGTCCAGCACATTTTTAGTGAAACATAAAAATTTTCTAAATTAAAAAATTTTAAATGGAATTTTATTTTTTATGGCTTTTATATGTTTGGTATGTTTTCGAGTTTAATTTAATTTTTTGTTGTTGCTGTTAACAATCATTATTATTCAAATTTTTAAATAAATTCTATAATTTTATTTTATTGTATGGTATTTAACCTGGGTGACATGTTTATTTTGGTGTAAAGCCTATATGTATCTACTCGTATGTATATGAAATACTGGCTGATGTGAACTCGTGTAAACTATGTAGCTGCGGGCTGGCACCTACTTTATTTTTTTAGGCAACGATTTTTTTTTTGTGTTGTACAACAAACAAATAATTTGGCTGGGTGTTAAAAATTAGTTTTTTTTGACGATTTTGTGAGAGAGCTTGGAACCATGGCGGATATATGTTTGTGTTTTCAGTTACACAATGGCCATTGTTGTATCGTGTGAGATAAAATATTGTCACCCAACTACATACGATAAAGCAATATAATATTCGGTATGGGTGTATTTGGTGTAGTTACTAAAACAATAATTAATTTATTTATTTATTACTATTATAAATTGTTCTTGGAAATTAAACATGATATTTAAAATAATCAGGTCACCACGTTGGGACATAATACTGCTTTACCTAAGTCCCTTTTAAAGTTATCTTACCAAATGTTCGTAAGTACGACTAAACAATGTTGCTTAAAGATTTAGTTTCCGATGTAATGATACGATTTTGCACTTATTAATGTTGAGCATTTGTTTGTTGACATGTTCTTGCAGGTTATGACTATCCGCAAGATCACGGACACCAAGATCATTCAATGATGTATTACTTCGGTTCCAAAATCCAAGGACTATCAGGGTTGTGCGTCTACGCGTATTTTGCAATGGTCGACTTGTCGGCGTCGAAAATACTGTAAACAATTGTTTTCTGCGTAGACAATGTCGATAATTGGTAGAGTACGTAAGCAAAATGTAGACAATGTAGAATATATGCTGTATAAGATAGCAGAAAATTTCCAGCAGAAAAATGTGGTTTTTCTATTCACCGCTAGAAGCATCACTATCACAAAAAGGAAATTTTTCTGCTGGTATTTTTTGAAACCAGCATTTCAAAAAATTTCTGCAGGTTTCAAAAAATATCAGCAGAAAAAACTTCCTTTTTGTGATAGATTTGCCACAAGCGTTTTGAAGTGGCTTGGGCCTCCTTTAATCCACCAGAGTGTTATTGTTGAATCTGACCAAGCGTATGTATTAATGTTTTCAAGCTTCATGGTATCTTGAACGTGTTTCGTTAATTTTTTCAATAATAAGGCTGCATTTAACTCCAGGCGAGGGATTGATAGCTTCGTTTTGATTGGTGCAACACATGTTTTGGACATTATTAGCTGAGCTGCTGGTTTACCGTTGTCATCCACTGCCCTACAATAAACCACTGCCGCATAGGCGTGCTCTGACGCATCAGCAAAACCGTGTAGTTCCGTTTTGCATCTAGACGTTGTACTGAGCCATCTTGGAATTTTTAATCTTGATATCTCATTCAGGTCATCTTTGTAGTTCTGCCATTTGGCACTTATTCTTTCTGGTAGTTGTTCATCCCAGCTTATTCCCATTTTCCAAACATCCTGCATCATGATCTTGGCCATGATTGTTGTCGGCGACAGCCATCCTATGGGGTCAAAGAGCTTTGAAGAGTCAGATAGGAATGAGCGCTTGGTGTGCTGGTTGTTGGCCAGCGACAGTCCGGCTAGTATAGTATTCCCAACGTTTTAATGGTGTCATTTAATTTTATTTGAATATATCCGTTGGCTTGTTGCTCTCTAGGAATGCTTTGCAATATTTTGGGAGAGTTGGATGCCCATTTTCTCAAATTGAATCCACCTTGTGCTGTGAGGGCTTGCAGTTCTTGCAGCACCAGTAGAGCCTCGTCAATGCTGTCTGCGCCAATGAGTAAATCGTCCATATAGAAGTCGGTCATCATTATTTTAGCTGATTTTGGGTGAGTATTGGATCCTTCCTTGGCCAGTTGAAACAATGTTCTTACCGCTAGGAAGTTGGTAGCGGTAGTTCCGTTTGTTATTGTTTTTAGCCTATATGCTTTTATCGGCTGGGAAGGGTCCTGTCTCCATAATACTCGATGATAGTTCTGGTCGTTTGTGTTGAGCCAGATTTGACGGAACATTTTCTCGAGGTACCTTAGTAGTATGTCTGCCAAGCCTTGTTGTAGTTTGGGCCCGGTCATCATGATGTCGTTTAACGAGACCCCAGTTGTTGTTTTTGATGATGCATCAAACACCACTCGAAGCTTGGTCGTAGAGCTGCCTGGTTTGATAATGCCATGATGAGGTATGTAATATATATTATCGACGCGCTAAACTTCTGGCTTTTCTTGTATTAACTCCATGTGGTTCAAATCTATATATTCTTGCATGAATTGTTTATATAATTGTTCGTAGTCCGGATCTTTGACAAATCTTCTTTCGATTTGCAGAAGTCTGGCTGCTGCTCTTTTGTGTGTCGACTCAATGTTGATTGAAATGTCTCCTCAACTTGATTCTCTTCTGCTGAAAGGCTCCTTTCTTCAGGAATGCTATCAACCTCTATACATAATTTTAGTTGGTCTTCGATTGATTTTGCCGTCATCAAGGCTCTTCTTACTCGGTTGTCCATGTTACTCATGCTGCCGATTACAATCCATCCGAACTCTGTGTTCTGCGCCATTGCCTTTCGGTGGCTACCTTTGATAATGTCGTTAGCTATTATTAATGGATAGTAATCTGCTAGTTTCATGTTGTTGAGATGGGTCCATGTGCTATTGTCGATATCAGCTTCTGGTAGTTGTTGAGTTAATTTGTTTAATACCAAAGCTTCCACGCCCAACCTAAATTCTCCATTGAATCTTGGCAGCAGCTTTATGCTGATTGTATGTTTGCAGATTCCTGCTTCACTACACGCCACTGCTATTGGCAGCTCTCGATGATATTAATGTAGCTTGGGACCCCGAATCAATTAACGCAATCATTGTGGTTAGATGTCCAGTGTCCGTTGCTACTCTAACTATTGCTGTTGGTAATAATACAAGTCGTTGTTGTTTAACTATGAGGGTTTTCATATTTTTAACTCCGGTTCCGCCATTTGATAATGCGTTATTGCATGCCGTTATTGCGTTATTGCCTTTACACACGTTGCATGGTTCTGCCTGACAATATTTGGTGTGGTGACGGTTTAAGCAACGCACACAAAGGCTTGCGGCATTTATTAGCCTCGATCTTTCTAATGTTGACATACTTTTGAACTGTTGACATTGGTCCAAGTTGTGTCATACCTTACAACTATTTACCCAACATGTTCTGCTTGCTGTGGTTGTATAGGCCCGTATAAGTGATTGAAATCTTCTTTCAAGGAATTTGAAAACTTCTTCTAGCTGTGGAATATCTCTGGGTTTTTTTATGGATGATTCATAGAGCCTGAAGCTTACGAATGCTTCAAAAGACGAACTTATGTTGAGCCGATTTATTTTATGCAGAATTTCTTTTGCTGTATCGTGCAAGTTCCTTTCCGCTTGTGCGGACGCCATTTGAATTGTTGTTAGTGATAATAGCGCACTGAATTGGTGGTTGGCGAGTATCCTCGCGTTGTTATATCTATTTTGTATTATGCTCCAGTCTGTTTGGTAATTGTCACCTGTTGTTGTTAGATGACTTATGAGTCAAGCTGCTCCTTTTTGTAGATTTGCCTTCAAGTACGTCATTTTGATTGTGTCCGATAGCTTATTGTTGTTGTGGATGTGGGTGTGTCTTAGCTCTATCTTGGTCAATTGTACCCTTGGCTTCTCCAGTCTGGTTCGAAGTCTCTTCTTCCCGGTTGCGCTGCCATCGCAATGTTGTTGAGTCTACTCTATCCTTGAGAGCCTCATAGTAGTTATTTTGGAAGTAGGGAGCTGTTTGGTCTTGCTCTTCCATTTCTTGCTGGGGACATCTTACTACTTGAGCAGCTACTGGTTGTTGTGTGCCACCCCTTTACTGGAATTTTCAGACTGATGCATGTTGTATGGCGTAGATTGATTTATTTGCCGGTTGTTGATTGACCGTTGAATTTCGATACCTGTCGCTGTGAGTTCGATGCTTCGACGTATCTTGGCCGACGCATCTTGGTGTTGGATGCCGGTTGTTGTGGTACCTCGAATTCTCAATGTAAAATTCCTTTACAAAGTGAATTTTATTGTCCGCCGGTTGTTCTGGAGGCTCGAAGGACCATGAAAACTCTGGCCTCTGCCTAGATTTCTGTACTTAGGTGAGTATTTGGTTTACCACTGGCGAGCTCCAAATATTCACTGAGAATTAAACCAACTGTTGTTATGCGTTTATAATTCAATTCTATTTATTTCCTCGATAAACCGGGCTTTTTGTACAACAAAAACACTCAATACAATATACAAAAAATTGAAAACTGTTGAATTATACAATATTCCACCCGTGTCGATACTGTGTCATCGACCGCTTGGAATATTGTATTATTGCGCATGTTGACATTGATTCAACAATATGTATTATACAATTTTCGTAGTCTTCCGATGTTATGTGGTTGGTTTATTCATGGACACCATTCGATACCACCACTTTATGACATTATTCGGCCGCGAAAAATTTCTCGCAACATTTGCATTGTAGGACGAGCTGTGTGTGATGAAGCACCGCGCATCTTGTTGGAACTACATGTCCTGTAGCCCTAATTGATACAGTGTATGCAAATTTTAAAAATTATTGATTACACGCAGAATGGTTGACTTGCTCGGCACATGATTAACACCAAAGCCACGTAAGTTTCTCCACAATTGAACAATTATTTAAATAAAATGTTTTAATAATTTCAACGCGTTTTGCGGCGTTAGATGCTCCATAATACATCATTATCGACCACTCTTTGCGACTCTCAAATGCGAACTGATAAATGTCATTCAAAACAAAATGGCGCCCAAACAAAATCGACGTGGAACATAAAAACCACCATGTATTAGGGTTCTATCACTCTTATGGCATGTTCACATATGATTATGAAAAATTTCTATCTGATTCCCTGAAAGTTTTTATTTTAATTTTTTCTACTTCAGTAATTCTATAAGATAACGATTTTTAACATCCAAAGATAAGATTTTTTAATCTCACGTTTCTTTCTGGGTTTAGATATTATTCTGGATAACGGTATATAATTATCATTTTACTAATTTATGTTTTTTTGTTATCGGGAAAACATAGTCTGTGCTGTAACATAAGTGTTGAATGAAAAACAACATAATACTACTCCAGGACAGAACATAAAATATCTTCGATAACAAGTTGAATTAAAAAAAACTTGTATTGATTTGCTCTAAATTCTACTGTGTAGTTTTCGATATATTACATTACATACAAAACATACGAGTACGAGGACGATATAAGTAGAATTCTTTTGTGTAAGACGTTATTTGCCGTTATATCTCTAATACGAAATTTTTGTCTTTTTCTTTTTCCATTGCAGAACGAAAACTATTTATTGGAATGTTACATAAAAAGCTTAATGAAAAAAATGTTAGAAAATTATTTGAAAGTTTTGGTTTAATAGAAGAATGTACAGTATTACGTGATCAAAATGGACAAAGCAAGGGTTGCGCTTTTGTAACATTTTCATCGAAGTTGTCAGCGGTTGCCGCAATTAAATCGCTGCACCAAAGTCAAACGATGAAAGGTTGTTCATCGCCGATCGTAGTGAAATTTGCCGATAATCAGAAAGTGAAAGAACAAAAAAAATTACAACAAATACAAACCAATCTATGGAAATTTTCATCATCGTCGAGTGTAAATATACCGCTGCCGCCTATTTTATCGCAAATCCTAAATATATTAGAACCTGCAAAAACGACAACAAATTCGCCACCCGTGATAGATGCAACCAACTTAATAACATCATCATCGTTACAAATTTTACAACAATTACACAATATTTGTAGTATTCAAAATCAATTATTGAAAGGTAATTAAATAATTCCAATGTGACCATTACGTTCGCAAAAATTTAATTAAAAAAAAACAAAAAAATTTTATTTTCCACATGCGATATTGGAGGTGGTGGTACAACAACAGTGGTACCTGATTTTAGTACATCAATAGGTGGTGGTGGAGCTAATTATTCACCACAAATAAATATACAAAATTTATCAGCATTAGCAGCATTAATAAATCCGACATCGGCTCAACAGCAGCAACAACAGCAGCAACAACAACACCAACACCAACCTTTAGCCCAAATAACAAATTCAGCAGCTGTGTTATGTAAGTATCGCGCACCACATTTATTTCGCCAATTATTATTATCGCACCTACCGAAATAGGTGCTGCTTTTTTTTATAAGACGCCCAAACGCACAATTTAAGACATTTGTTTAACACAAAAATAAAAAGTTTACGTAGAATATAAAAAAAAAAATCGATCCTCTGGAAAAACCGTATACACACCAAAAAAAAAAAAAATTTGTATTGTGTGAAATTGCCCGATAGCGCTTTAATAACTTTTTCTGTGTTCCCCGAATTTTCAAACCGAAATGATTTAAAACTTTTGTTGGATTTTTTTTTTTAAATAATTTTTTGGGGTGTTTTGGTTTTGGGGGTCCGGTGTGTTTTTGTTTTGTTTCATGTGGCGCGAGCATAAATTCGTTAAAATAAATTGAGTGTTTCGATATCGATTGTTACGCACAAATGACAAGTCGTGTACTCCCAAACACATTTTGCTGAATAACACTAATTGAAAATTTTGTTACGCGTGATTCGTATGTACATGTATATGTGTATTATATTAATTGGGGGTGTTAGGGATGTCGAGGTAGACATTTCATTTTTTTTGGTTCATTTCCAAAAAATTTTAATGAAATTATTATTTAAATGACGCAGGTGAAAACGACAAAACGAGATATGAATTTTTCGTTTTTTTTTGTGTTTTGGGGAAGGCGGCACAGAATAAATGTAATAATATGGCCAAAAAAATGGTTGATGAATATCTGAAAATGAATGTTTATGTTTTAATGCTGGTTATGTCGGGTACCCCGAAACGAACGATATTATTTAGACAGTTTGTTAAAAAATACGATATATAAATGACACTTTTTGGCGCGGTGCTTATCAGTTAAATAATATTCTGCTAAAGTATATTATAATTTAAAGTGTGTGACCTTTTTCACTCAGTTAGGTTCGGGATATTCTGGGTGATAGCCAGATATTCCTTTACATCGAGGTGAGGGTTTCAAAGCATTTGGCAGTTTGCTTTCGAACTAATGAAGAATTGAATTGGCGAAATGTAATAATTCGCTAATTCATTATGATTATATTTTGAATATAAACTCAAAGTATTTTCCATATTTTTGTAGTTTGGTCATCGCAACCTGATGAGACGAACGTATTTTTTTTATTTAAGACTTCAATTATTTATAGTCCGAAACCAATCTGCCAAACGCCTTGACATCATATTTTTTACAATATTATTTGTTTATTGAATCTTTCAACTCAAAAATAACATAAGTTATCAAATCTTAATCAATTATCAATAAATAAATGTTATAATTTATGTTGTCACAGCCATCGTTTTCTTCTTTAATCGTGAAAACGTAGGTATATCTTAGATTTCCCGCCAGCAACTTCGGATGAGATGATGATCTCTCTGCATAGCTGATCCGCATCATATTTGTGTTTTTTGTGGTTTGTGACTAGGGTGCTCCCGTAATCATTCTGAAAACTTTAGACTGTGCTCGTTAGAAAAACTCAATATTTTAATTTGAGGTTGATTGCCATAATTGACATTCATACGATCAAATTGGTTTAATCATTGCGTTATACAGGAGAAGCTTGTATTCTAGGTCATGGTTGAATATTTCCCCATCAAGCAGAAGTGTGTGAAGTTATCCCAGTTTTTCATCACAGGATAAAGAAAACGGTGCATCAAGTAACACTAATTTTATCCCAGGATTTTTAAAATCATCCCATTTCAGGGGAGGAGTTCCCATACGAGGACTACAAAATGTAATTCATGTATTACGAAGAAAATACTCAACAAAATAATTAATATTTCTCTCAAACCTATAGAGTGCCTAAAGATCCGCCAGAAGATCTGTTGTGGATCGACTTTCACATAATAGCCACATTGGTTTTTTCATATCTATCTTAATATACTACGTGTAGTTTGATATGATGGTCAAACTTAACTTTCGTGAAATGCGGTGGCCTGTTTAAGTCAATTGAATCCTGATTTTTAAGCGACATAATCAACGGTCGGATTTAAGAATCAGGAAAGGCAACTTTCCGAATCGAAACTTACATCTCTTTTTCCTAGAATACATTGATTATCACTTCACTTAATAAACACATTAAAACACTTGTTCATTGTTTCGCAAATAAAAAACTTTTTTAAAAAATTTTGTTCAAACCGTTTAAAAAATTACTCGATCGATTTCGACTTGTTAGGAGTATCTACTGATATGTAAAATAAAAATTTAGGTATTTTGTAGGTCCTTAAATTTGTGTTCAAGGATTTCTATTTTGTTTTTGAATGCATACTTATAATCTATATTGCTATTGATAGTTTCTTCAACTATGTCGATGTTACCTTGGATAACACAATGACGTGGACGATCCTTTTGTAACAGTTGATTACTCGGGCCTGGCCTATTTTGATTGGTATCAAGCCTTTGTTGTTGTTCAGGTCGGTCCCGTTCAGCGCTTGGCTCATGACGAGCGTGCACCTGAACTGGATCCTTTATCAACTTTTTATCGTATTTGCCATCTTTAGTTAGTATAGTGACTGTTATCTTTAAGGATTTTCCTAATTAGGTATCCGGGTTTAATTTGTGTGCGTTTTTTATTGTGAACGTGGTGGTTTATCTCGACCGATATTGAGGTTATTGATCAGTTTAACCTTTCTTGCATGAATTTCCTCAAGTTTGCGCTTGCATAGTTCCTCATAGGCTAAGGTGTGGTTAAGAAGGTACTCCTGTGCATTTGGGGGTGTAGGGTTGATAGGTTTCCCTAAAATAGTATAGTATCCACTTAATAACGGGTTATCCAATTCGAGGTTGATAAAGTAGAAATCTGTATACCGACATCTGTCAAAGATAAACGTCAAGTACGCTGTCATTTATTTAGTTGACATTCTGCCATTTAAGAATATGGAGCATTTAACAATCGACCAACGCGTTAAAATTATTAAATCTTATTATAAAAATAGTGATTCTGCCGTATCCACATTTCGCGCTTTACGAGCAGATTATGGTCGTCATAATCGTCCTACAAAGCAAACCATATTGAATACAGTGAATAAATTTGAACAAACTGGATCTGTTACTGATATTGTAAGGTCTGTGCATCATCGAAACATTCGCAATGCTGAAAATATCGCTTCTGTAGCTGAAAGTGTGGAATAAGATCCAAATTTGTCAATTCCTCGTCGAGCTCAACACTTAGGCCTATCTTATAGCTCATTATGGCGCATTTTGCATCTGGATTTGCATCTTCATCCGTATAAAGTCCATTTGACACAAGAGCTAAAGCCTGCTGACCATGGACAACGAAGAACATACGCAAATTGGGTGTTGGAAAAACAGGCCGTCGATGCTGATTTTTCGAACAAAATTTTCTTCAGTGATGAAGCTCATTTTTCGCTTGGTGGATACGTTAATAAGCAAAACTGTAGAATTTGGGGCTCAGAAAATCCACAATTGATTGTAGAGAAGCCATTACACCCGGAAAAAGTCACTGTTTGGTGCGCATTGTGGTCTGGTGGTGTGATTGGGCCGTATTTTTTTGAGAACAACCATGGACGAACCGTTACCGTCAATTCTGAGCGCTATGGCCGCATGTTAACCGATTATTTTTTTACGAAAATCGAAGATTATGATCTTGACGATATGTGGTTCCAGCAGGATGGAGCAACCAGTCACGTAACACGAGCAAATCGAGATCTTTTGCAAGAGAAATTTCCTGGACGTTTGATTTCGCGATTGGCTGATGTCAATTGGCCTCCAAGATCCTGTGATTTAACGCCTTTGGATTTCTTTTTGTGGGGCTACGCGAAAGATCGTGTTTACGCAAACAATCCTCAAACTCTTGACGAATTGAAAACTAATATTCGTAAGGTAATGGCCGAGATACCGCCCGAAATGTGCCGAAAAGTCTTTGAAAATTACCGCAAAAGAATCAAGGCCTGTAAGAAGTCCCGTGGAGGACATTTGAATGATATCTTGTTTAACTAAAAATGGCAAGGATCAATCTGTAAAATGAAATAAAAATTACAATACATTCCGAAAATTTTGTGTGTTTTTTTTAAGTTTACTTTATCAAGCTTGAATTGGATAACCTTGCTGTCACTAGTGCGGGTCTTCATGTAGAAGGCTCCCGCGAATTTCGTGAATTTGTCGAGAAGTGTGAGAAATACGTGATTTTGAAAGAATCAGAAATCTATATGAAGGATTTCCATAGGTCTCTTCGGTGTTTCCGTGATCTCATACTCCAATTTAAGTGGATGCCTGTCATATTTGGTTTGAAGACATATTGTGCAGGTGTTGATGTACTTTGTGATGATGTCCTTCATATCCGGGAAATAGTAAGTCCTTTTGATGAACGCGTGATTTTCGACTATTCCTCGATGGTGATTTTCTTCATGCCGTTTCCTTATTATTGCTCGTTGGTCCTCAGGATTGAAAACATCCTTTAAGAGTATATCTGTTTAAACTATATCGTAGCATAATATTCCTGTAACTCGATATTTCGTTACTTGTGTTTCGATATTAAGGCGGATGGTTGGTATAAGATGGATGTATTGGTAGTCGGTATGATAGTTTGTTCATCATTATTTGTGATTTGGGAATCCGTAGATGGATATGAAGTATCGGAGGTTTCAGATTGTTGATAACGTTAAGGGTTGCATTCGTGAGAGCACATCCGCGTTGGTATTCTTTGCACCTTTTTTGTATACGATTTCGTAAACATACTCCCCCAATTGTAATCTCCATCGAACCAATTTGGAATTTGGTTCTTTGAGATTGAAAAGCCATGTCAGCGGCTTATGGTCTGTGACAATTTTAAACTTTTGGCTAAATAAGTACGGTCGAAAGTACTTAGTTGCCCAGACGGATAGCTCGAAGCTCTTTCTCTATAGTAGAGTAGTTTTGTTCTGTGACCGTTAAGATTCTGGATGCGTAACAAATAGGCTGATCTTTTCCTGTAGGCCCTTGTGGTAAGGATAAGTTCTTTAGAAAAATCTGGATACTGTAAGATGAGTTCCTTGCATAACAACTCTTTATAGTGTTCGAAACACTGGATGTATCTAGTGTCAAGTGTGGTCTTTTGATCTTTTCTCAAGCATTCCATTAAGGGCTTGGTAATTTCGGAGAAATTTCTGATGAACTTGCGATAGTATCCTAACAGGCCTAAAAAGCTTTTAATTACTTTCTTTGTTTTAGGAATTGGAAAGTCTATAATTGCTTTTATCATAAAATGGCCCAGAAAGACAATTTCTCTATGTATAAATTCCGACTTATCCATTTGTACTTTTAGAAAAAACGATAATATCGTCTTTAGGAAAAAACGATAGTATCGTCCAGGAAACACAAGCACGATTTGCCTTGTAGTTCACCAAGGACATTGTCCATGACTCTCTGGAATGTCGATGGTGCGTTTTTAAGCCCAAAAGGCATTCTCACATATTCGTAGTGCTTCTGGTCTACGGAGAAAGCCGTTTTAGGTATATTTTGTTTCTTCACCTCACTCTGGTGAAATCCAGATGCTAGATCCAACGTTGAAAAATACAGACATTTGCTCAATTTGACCAGGATATCCGAGATGTTCGGTAGTGGATACCGGTCATCTATCTCAAGGAGAGAAGCTGGGACGGATAATTCCATCTTGTAGCATTTTGTCTATTTGCTTCTTTACTTCCTCTTTATGGACGAAAGGGTACCGATAGCTTTTTGGTGAAGATAGGTTTATCAGATTTATCTCATGTTTGACGTCATTGGTAAATGACAATAGTTGTTCTGTTTTGAGAAATAAATCCTGGTATTGATGATAAAGTTTAATGCTGGCTACTTTTTCTTCAGGATTAAGGTGTTGAACTCTAATCAACTTTGAGATATCTTCATTTTGTGTTTCACCCAATTCTTGTACATAGCAATGGTGGGATTCGACTCGATAACATTTTTTTTTTAAAGTTCGACTTTAATTGGTTGTTCGATAACGAATGTGTGTTGTACCAATTTGTTCAATGATATATTCCCTCGTGGATAATTATATTGCCATTGATTGGTGGTGGTAATATAGAATAGTGTTTGGATGAATAATTTGGCTTAAACAGTAAAGGGATCTTTACTTTATACATCTAACGATAGACTATAGATCTAACGTTACACCAAATTCTTGCATTATTTCAAGTCCTATTAAACCATCAAAGTGATCCTATCAAACCATCAACTTGAACAAAGAGAATTCCATGGGTTCCCTGGTTTTGAACTCCATGAGTCCTGGAATTACTACTTTTTGGTTTATGGCATGGTATTAAACATGGTTTTTATATCGATTGGGGGTATAGTACGTATCCGTGAAGGATGTACGAACTCTGGGTTCAGAAAGGATTTGTTAGAGCCAGTGTCAATTAGTATCTTTAGTGTTTTTTGTGGATTTAACTGTAGTTCTATGTACGGAAGCGTATATGTTTGATGTCTGTTTACATCTATGTACCCAACTCCATTGGTGAGGCTTCAGAATGAAATTTTACATCGTCTAACTTGCCTTCTTCCAAGTCAGGGAAGTATAATGGCGCTTCCTCTTCATGCTGTTCCGGTTGTTCTTCGAAGTTGGTCTCAGTATTGAAAATTTCGTGAGCCCGGAACTTCGGAGGTCCATTTGATTGGAATTGATAGTTATTTGGTTGGTTAGACTTGTTATAAAATGCGTACTGGGTGTAAGCGTTTGGATTGAATGCCGTATCCATTTTATCACCCTTCCTTGGTGAAACCATAGCAGGTTTGTGTACGAATCTGTTATTATTATAGTTCATGGGAACATTTTGACTAACATTTTGTTGGGTAAAAGGCCTATGGTTGTAATACTGAGGTGGAGGTCAATGATTAGCTTGCGGGTGAAAATTTATATTTTGGGGAATGGATGGACCGCAATTTGGTTCTTAATGCGGTAAACTAGGCTATTATCTGGGTACCCCAAAACCCACACCGTTCCCCTCTACCAGACTGAGGTGCGGGAATCAATGCCGCATGAGGTACCAGGCAGATAATGGCAATTTCTGTGAAACTGGGTTGCCTTTAGCGGTAGCTAAAGTTAACCCGTTTCAAGTGGCGCCCAAATTGGAGCACAACAACTGTTCCACAATTAATTAAAATATTTATGTAGGCACCACTTTTGTGGCGCCCAAAATCGGCAATAGCCCAAATATTTAAATTCGCTAGTTAAATTAAGAAATTTAAGTTTTCCTTGAGAATTCAAATCCACAAGTTTGAATTAAATTTCACAATTTACACAGGACAGTTTTAAGTGTGGCCGGAATTCGACCAAATTAAGTTTTTTTAATTGAAAAAAGTGCTATAAGTGTTAAACCGAGTAATGAATGCTTAGTGAAGAGAATAAGAATTTTTTTTTGTGTGAGTATGGCTGCGGTCATGCCTTTTTGGTGTTCCTGACCTAATATTGGGTGGGTCGTACACACACAGATGAGTTTCTTAAATTGTCGTTTTCCTGTACCGTATCTCCGAATATTCAGTTCGCCTGTGGCAAGTCCCAACTCGCACACCGAGGGGTGATCTGGTATATGTGGTGGTATATGGAACTCGGCGATCCATTCTTTTTTAAACGGTTCATTATATGCATTATTTTGCAATTCTACACTGGCAAGGGTGAGTGTTGCGATCCCTGAAGTAATGAGCATATCCATTTCCTGCCAAGCGACGATCTTGGGTGGTATACAGGGCTGCTCATTCTCAGGCAAGTTTACACATCATTCCGCATCCCAGCTGGAACTGTAAAATTGAACCCCTAACCATTCTCCGTTTATTGGCAACAATTTAGCTTGTGGCTAGAATTTACCTCAGATTAAGTTTTGTCATTTTTAAAATCATAGAAAAATGGAATTTCCAATCTTTCCACTTCTGTTTTAAAATTTTTAAATTATCATCCCTCGGGATGGGGTCGCCAGTCTACTCAAGGGTACAACTTAATTGGTTGGTCATACTTAGGAGTCTTCAAGTGTATGTGCATCGAATATACAAGTTGGCCATAAATCAGTCGAGTTGGTATCATGGAAATTCGCAACAACAACCGGGGAATGGGTGGACCGCTTGAATTATTGTTTCGTTGAGGATTTATTGGTCTTGATATAATTGGCTTTTTTGGGGTGAATTTTGTTGCGGATTGCTCTTAGAAATATTTTCGAGCACGGCTGTCCGTCTATGTCGTTACACAAACTTAGCATTTCCTCTACGTTTTCGATAAATTCGGAGAGGGTATGTCGGCTTCCCCCATATCTTGGAACGTCCTTGATCGCTTCAGGGATTCTAAGATTTACTTTACTTTACTTTATTACTTTCATATTCGAATTTTATTTCTACTTTTATCTAAATGTTCGTTTCATTTTCTTACGTTTATTATTTATTATTTTTACACTGAACCAGTACCTACGCTTGGGCGTCTTATGATATATGGTTATGTTTTATTATGCTCTATTTACGAACCGTTGGTCGGGGCAAATAGATATACTACAAAAGTTAATAAGTTAAGTTAAAGAGTTAATACTACAAAAATGTAAAATTTACTTTGACTACAATTTAGGTAATTAGAGAGGGTCCAACCAGTTGGTCTGATAATTCTTTTTAAGAAATACTACATCGATGACCAAAATAAACAGTTAAAAATAAAGTCCAAGGTAAATTACCTGAGCCATCACAATTCCCAGCTTGTTGAGAACGACTTGCCCTTCCTTTTTGACTGCTATTTCCGTCCATAATATTGCTATATTTTCAAACCGAACAAACTAAGCCTAAACATTAATTAGATTACGTATAAATATCAATACCAAATATTTTTGATGAAATATAAACTCATTAATCAAATCCCGCAGCGCTTAATGGTATTAGATTAAGTATAGTGGATTAGTTTTTTTTATTTGATTTAGCTTTCTTAAATCCAAACAGAATGAATGAACTGTTTTGTCATTTCTATTTTGCCGGTCGATGCGGCGCGTCTAGACTCTCGCAAAATTTAATTAGTAGATTGATTTAAGATTAATTTTTATGTACGTAGCATATTTTCCTATCGCTTTGGCATATAAATTAGATTCATTGTTTTTGCTGTGTACGCCTGTTTACGCCTACGCCAATAAGAATCATAAAAGCACAAAAGGAATCCAATTGACATAAAAAATTGTTATCCACCTGCGCGTTTATATAAATTATGCCACTAAAAGAAAATTTATGAGAATTCATAAAGTATTTAAATCGCGTAACGGATTTTTTTGTGTAAAGGTCGTCTACTTATCATTTTCTTTATATTTTTTTTAATGCATTGCGAGTAAGAGTTAAATTAACAAGACAAAGGTATATTACTCAAGTACATTTTTACGTTAATTAACCGATGACTGTGAAAAACAAAATATTTTAAATTTTTTTATTTCTCTTTAACTTCTAGGTTTTCTGGGGAAAATTTTAAATTCAGGTAAGTTCAATTACCTTAATATTATTACATAATGAGCCCATTAAAATGCGTATAAAATCAAAATGATTTTGAAAAAACAAAATACAAAACAGGGCTGGAAAACTTACAAAGAAATGAAAATTAAATAAAACCTTGAACTTTACGAAATAGCCCGTGTACAGTGATGAAAACAGTTATAAGGGGTGGCTATAATGCTAACAAAATTACGTGCTTTATAGTAGTTTCGACTGCGTACATGACATTGGGAGTTAGCTAGGAAAAAATACCTGGGTATCGTACTGAATGTATTAGAACAACGACAAAGTTAAAAATATTTCACCCCGAGTGTGGAACTAGTAGGCAGGGCATAAACCATTTCAAGAAATTCGATTGGTTTTAAGTGCGGGAGCGAGTGTGATGCTTTTTATTTCCGATGTTGAATTGTTGTACAGAACTTTCTCTGCTAAACAAGGATGATACAGAATAAGGAAGGCTGTACTGCAGAATAAACTGATTAATAATTTTATGAGCACATTCTTATTCGGTTAAGTAGAATTGCCGCAAATGCTTTCAATTTTCTTTTTAAAATTTTACATAAAATTTACGACAAACTCTACGATATCCAGAATTTATCAACACTAAAACTACTCAAAATAATAAATTCGATTTGGTTTGCGAGAACGAAAAAGATAACTGTCCCCTCCTTTTGGAAATTTCTCTTGTTTCATTTGATTGTTTCAACAGCTTCAGGCTACCATTTGCACATAGTGGAATTTGTCGAAAACTCTACGATATCCAGAATTTATCCAAATGTAAACTACTCAAAATAAAATCGTTTTGATTTGCGAGAACGAGAAATTATACCTATCCCTTTCTTAAAGAAATGGCTCTGAACTCATTTGATTGTGTCAACCTAAAGCTTGGACATAGTGGAATTTTCCGAACAGCTCTACAATATTCAGAATTTTTTTTTGTTATCCCTGCAATCTGTTTGTTCTATGGCCAAGGCTTCCCAACTCTTTCACGGTTTGCTTTTTTCCGTCCTTACTTTTACGCCAGCGTAGGTAGGCTAATTCGAGGACGCAAGGGTATAGATCCGATTTTATCGCCATCTGCACATTGCATAGCTCCATGCCAGCCTATACGAGCATGAAAGATGGGTCGGCCCATGAGTTTTGCACTCCGACAGGGAATTAGTCATAGATGTGTTCCATTTCATCACAGATCGTAATATGTAGATAAAAATTCCCTCTGCATCCTGCCCCTATTGGGATTCGAACCCGGTATCTCCCGATCCAAACGCCAAAGCGTTAACCACTGTGCCATTTGCTCGGTTTATTCAGAACTTATCCAAACTTAAACTACTCAAAACAATAAAATCGATTTGATTTGCGAGAACGAGAAATTATACGTATCCCTTTCTTATGGAAATGGCTCTTGGCTCATTTGATTGTGTCAATCTAAAGCTAACAGTTGGACATAATGGAGTTTTCCGACAAACTCTACTATATAACAGTGTAAGTACAGTAGTAAAAATTTCCTATTGGTTTTGTATATGTAAACAGGATTTTTGGTGGGACAAACTTCATAACCGAGCTGAAACGCATATATCTCTTAATGCGACAATGGTTTAATGTGCAATCCACACGGATTACACTAATTTACGGATATAAGCACAAGCACAACGTACTTGCAAAATTTAAAAGATTTAGACCATGCCTGGGATCTCAATTAATTTTAACTTATAAAGTAGGAATAAAATAGATGTAACCTGCCCATGTTAACACAGAACTGATACATTTTCCTCTAACTGGATGATTTTAACTGTCTGCGTTTGGAGTTTTTTGGCGTTATTAACAGACTACATAGCGATAGTGGGTTGCTACGACAGCCAGTGGAAAAGAAATTATTAACACTAAGCGGCACTTTTCTTTTCACAGACCTAGATAGCATACCACTAACATCATCTTTACTAACTATTTTGGGGTCGGATGCTCAATTCAATCCTTCCCAATATCTTTTTAATTTAGTTCTTAATGCGGTAAACTAGTGGCGTTTCAAATGGCGCCCAAATTGGAGCACAACAACTGTTCCACAGTTAAATAAAATATTTATGTAGGCACCACTTTTGTGGCGCCCAAAATCGGCAATAGCCCAAATATTTAAATTCATTAGTTAAATTAAGAAATTTAAGTTTTCCTTGAGAATTCAAATCCACAAGTTTGAATTAAATTTCACAATTTCAGGACAGTTTTAAGTGTGGAATTCGGCCAAATTAAGTTTTTTTAAGTGAAAAAAGTGCTTTAAGTGTTAAACAGTGTAATGAATGCTTAATGAAGAGAATAAGAATTTTTTTTGTGTGATTATGGCTGCGGTCATGCCTTTTTGGTATGCCTGACCTAATATTGGGTGGGTCTACACAGTTCAGTTTCGCCATTCAGTTTGCCTGTGGCAAGTCCCAACTCGCACACCGAGGGGTAATCTGGTATATGTGGTGGTATATGGAACTCGGCGATTCATTCCTTTTTAAACGGTTATATGCATTATTTTGCAATTCTATACTGGCAAGGGTGAGTGATGCGATCCCTGAAGTAATAAGCATAACCCTTTCCGGCCAAGCGACGATCTTGGGTGGTATTCAGGGCTGCTCATTCTCAGGCAAGTTGACACATCATTCCGCATCCCAGCTGGAACTGTAAAATTGAACTCCTAACCATCCTCCGTTTATTGGCAACAATTTAGCTTGTGGCTAGAATTTACCTCAGGTTAAGTTTTGTCTTTCCACTTCTGTTTTAAATTTTTTAAATTATCATCCCTCGGGATGCGGTCGCCAGTCTACTCGTTTAGGTAATAGTTGCATCTAGGGTACAACTTAATTGGTTGGTCATACTTAGGAGTCTGCAAGTGGATGTGCATCGAATACAAGTTGGCCATAAATCAGTCGAGTTGGTATCATGGAAATTCGCAACAACAACCGGTGTGTTGTTGCTCCTATTTGAGTGAACGGTTCGGCCTGCTTCTCACACAGTCATATTCACCAGATATGAGGGCAAGAGACTTGTCTCAGTCAACTAGGTAAATTACTGAAATACCAAATGGCTTCACCAAGGCAATGTGTCTCACTTGTGAGAAATCGAAGTTATGAATGCCATTGCTGGTTGGGTTGACATTTCGTATTTCATCAAAAACAAATTCATTTCCTTTATTCCTTTTCCTTGTTTGACCCAAGTAGTGGATATCTTGACCGTCACCTCGTAGCGAGGGTAGAATTGACTGTGGTTGTTTTTGTTTGATTTAGATTTAAAATGCTTGAGTGATATTTAACTGTTCAGCAAGTTCGTTTTCTGTTTGAGCTTAGCTTTCCTTCAATAATCTTTCCAATTCTTCATCTTCGAATTTTTTGGTGCACCAGAACGTTCTTTGTCCCTGACATCAAGATCACCACTTTTGAATCGTTTAAACCAGTTCTCGCATATCTGTTGAGTTGGCACATGTTCACCTTAAGATTCTTGAAGCAAACGAAAACTTTCAGCAGCTTTTTTCTTTTGGTTAAAGCAAAAAAATAATGCTTCCCGCTAATGCCGTTTTGTTGGTACGAAATTTGACATGTTTAAACGTATTAAAAATATGTTGTTTACGCTTTCACGAATAATAACAAACTAAATTTTAATGTGGAATTTCAACACTTTAAATCGCCGTAGGTGTCATTGTAAAAGAATATTTAGTACTTAAGTTACGCCATCACTTAGAAAATCCAAAAAATTAAGTTTAAAACCAAATACTTTAAACTATTTGCCAGTTACAGACAAGTTTGAGCACTTTCTCATGCTTGTGGCCTAATATAGAGGGGTGGTTTTGATTGATGCTCAAATTGATTAGACTTGCACTATTTAATCGCCTGAGAAAGAATGAGTATGCGTAATGCCGTTCAAGCAAAACAGTGGCTTGATAAGTGTTGTCCGAAATCTGTACCAGAAGAATCAACCATCATTGACTGGTATGCTGAATTTAAACGTGGTCGTACAACCACCGATGATGCACCACGCTCTGGACACCTAAAGGAGACCGTGACTCCAGAAAACAAAAAAAATCCACAAGACTGTTTTGAAAGACCGTAAAGTGAAGTTGCGTGAGATAGCTGACATTGTAAAGATATATCAATGAAACGTTTTGATCATACTTTGCACAAATATTTGTCGATAAAAATGGCTCTTTCACCAAGACAATGTATCATGTCACAACTTGTGACTCACAAGTCGATTGCAACAATGGCAAAATTGCACGAATTGCACATTGAATTGCTTCCGCATCCACCGCAATCGCCAGATTTGGTCCTCAGCTATTATTACTGGTTTGCAAAGTTAAAAAAAAGCTCCAGGGAAAGAGATTTTGCTCCAACGAAGAAGTGATTGCTGAAACTGAAGCTTATTTTAAAGACAAAGATAAATCGTTCTACAAAAAAGGCATCGAAACTGATTGTATCGCTCTAGAAGGAAATTATGTTGATGAATAAAATGTATTTTTCCCACGGGTGTGAAGTATTCCAGACTTTCCATAGATGTTATGTACGAGTATATATGAATGTACTAGCCAGATCTGAATCACGATCTCCGGTAATGGCCGACAATGGCCATCTAAATTTGGGTTAAAATGACATCAATACACCTAGAACAACATTAGCACTAGGTGGTTTTAGTTAGGTGATTCAATGACCAACTTCATGTACTGGATAAATCTGAACCACGATCTCTGAGAATGGCCGATAATGGCCATCCAAATTTGATTAAAAGAAACATCAGTACATCTAGAATATTAAAATTCGTAGCAATAAACCCGAAGTCGTGCATTATTAGCACTAGGTGGTTTTGGTTAGGTGACTCAATGACCAACTTCATGTACTAGCCAGACCTGAATCACGATCTCCGGTAATGGCCGACAATGACCATCTAAATTTGAGTAAAAATGACATCAATACACCTAGAATAACAAAATTCGTAGCAATAAACTCGAAGTCGTGCATTATTAGCACTAGGTCTTTTTGGTTAGGTGACAGAATGACCAGCTACAAATACTAGCCAGACTTGCATCACGATCTGCGGTAATGGCCATCTAAATTTGAATTAAAATGACATCAGTACACCGAGAATATCAAAATTCGTAGCAATACATTGTTAGTACTAGGTGGTTTTGGATAGGTGACTCAATGATCACCATCATCATACACTAGCCAGACCTGAATCACAATCTCTGAGAATGGCCGATAATGGCCATCTAAATTTGATTAAAAGAAACATCAGTACATCTAGAATATTAAAATTCGTAGCAATAAACCCAAAGTCGTGCATTATTAGCACTAGGTGGTTTTGGTTAGGTGACTCAATGACCAACTTCATGTACTAGCCAGACCTGAATCACGATCTCCGGTAATGGCCGACAATGACCATCTAAATTTGAGTAAAAATGACATCAATACACCTAGAATAACAAAATTCGTAGCAATAAACTCGAAGTCGTGCATTATTAGCACTAGGTGGTTTTGGTTAGGTGATAGAATGACCAGCTACAAATACTAGCCAGACTTGTATCACGATCTGCGGTAATGGCCATCTAAATTTTAGTTAAAATGACATCGGTACACCGAGAATATCAAAATTCGTAGCAATACATTGTTAGTACTAGCTGGTTTTGGATAGGTGACTCAATGATCACCATCATCATACACTAGCCAGACGTGATTCACAATCTCTGAGAATGGCCGATAATGGCCATCTAAATTTGAGTAAAAGTGACATCGGTACACCGAGAATATGAAAATTCGTAGCAAACAAAATTTAGATGGCCATTATCGGTCATTCCAAGAGATTGTGATTCAGGTCTGGCTTGTGTATGAAGTTGGTCATTGAGTCACTTAACTAAAACCACCTACTGCTAACAATGGACGACTTCGGATTTATTGCTACGAATTTTCATATTCTTGGTCTACTGATGTCATTTTTACTCAAATTTGATAACATTCCCAGAGATCGTGATTCATATGGATTTTGGTATATATACTAAATTTTGATGGCCATTGACGACCATATCTGGAGATTGTGATTCAATTCTCGCTAATTCGTGAAGTAGTTGATTAAGCATCTACCTAAACCAAAAAAAGAGACCCTTTAAAGACCCTTTAACGTCAAGTTTTACTGCTGCAAAAGGACATTCTTAAAAAGTAGATAATTTTTAAGTTGATTCAGTATATTTTTTAATCTCTGGAAAAATCTCCTGAAATTTTATTAATTCATATGAAACTCAAAAAATTCTTATTAGAAATTAGTGGGAAATTCATAAATGGTTTGAGTTCAGTATATTTTTTTTGTATCTCGACTGTTTTAGTACAACATTTTGATTGAAAATTTAAGGTTATGTTGCTATAATATTTTTTTCTTTGTGATTTATCATTTAAAATTTTAACTTTTACTTTAGTTATAAGTTACAATATGTTTCTGCCATTTTAATTAAGACAATTTGATATACGTCTAATAAATATACTGATAAAATTTGCTCGATTCCGTTAAACTTATCTTGATATACTTGTTTTTTAAATATCGCCAATTCAATGAATGTATATCTGTCTCTTGTTTTTATCTCACTTTTATTTTATTTCAATGTTTTTAGTTAAAATAATGTAGAAATTTGTAAAATCAAACATAATATTTTACTTTTCATTGGCAATTTTGCAAATTTAAAATCATAACAGTGTACTCCACACAACTACATTGAAAGGCTTTAAAATTTCAATTGGAATTTGCAAAAATTCAATTGGATTTGTAAAAGCATATGATTTTAATCTATGGAACAATCTATGGAATACTTCACGGGCCCATTTTTCCCAAAAAATTGTGTTTTCTTTGTTAGACCTGGAACTTTTCAGGCGATGTGTTATATTCATCTAACTTTCAACTTGAGACTTCCAGCTTATAGCTTTTAATCTATTATAACACCCAAATATGCAGTAAGCAAATGCAGTAAGAGACCAATTGAAATTCTTTGTAAATATTCCATTTATATAGACTAGAAGGAGCGATGGTCATAACACCGAACCCCGAGGAATCCCTATCTTGATGTCAAATTCATAACTCAACTGTACGTTTACTCTACCACATTGAGCTCGACTATTTAAATACGAACTAAACAACCTTTGTATCGCCTCGTGGAATACTTCGCGGAACAATCACTTGATATTTTTGGAATAATAGAGAATGTATTTGCCTTCAGCACCAGAGCGTATCTTATGTGCGATAATCATGGCTCTAACATTGTATTGTAAAAATGTTTGACCCCGAGTACTCTTATATGGAAATAATAAAAAGACTGTAAAGCCATATATCGTGGTGTTAGATGATATTTTGGGTAATCTCCTACTTCAAGCCTTTTTCGAGATATCAGACATCCAGATGAATGAAATTTTTTAAAATTATTTTTGCTCTCTAAACTGGCACGTAATTACTTCGATCACTGTATACACCTTCACACAACTCGGTAAAGCTAAACACATCCAAAAAACAATTTTTTTTTATTTTATTGAACCAAACTTTTTACGTTCTTTCTTTTTTCCTCTCGTTCCAGGAAAATTTAATATTTCATGAACTTCATTGTACAATTAAAATAAATTTTATTTGACTACAAACATTGTGAACAAAAAAATAACTTGTGAAAATAAATTACAAACAACACGAAATATATAAAAAAAAAGAATTAAAATAAAATTATTTAGAATTTTTCCAAATAAATAAATAAATAATATTTGTATATTTTCCATGAAAGTTAAAAAACAAAAAAAAAAAAATTACAAAAAAATAAAAATAAAATTTTTAAAAAATTTATTTATATTTTATTCATTGAAAAATACACATATTGATTCTGCTGTGATATTACAAAAAAATAAAAATTTATTAACTAATAAGGTAATGGAACACAACGATAACGTATAATACGGCAACAAAAGTAATTTTCATTTCGAAATTGAAAATGGGAAAAACATAATGTAAAAAATTTTCTTCTATGCAGGTACTGTACCCAGGTATAACATGGACGGAAATAATATTTTTACACGTTCGTTCATAATTTATTAACGTTTAAGTGCTTTAGTTTATAATATTTTTAAAAATGCATGTTTTAGTTTTTCGTGTGTTTTTTTTTTAGTTTAATTTTAAACAAACAAAAAAATTATAATTATTATAAATTATTTTGAGTAAATAATAAATTAGAAGTACATACCGTTTTTTGAGAATTTGTGTGCTCAAGAAAATCGCTTGAAAATACTAACAACAAATTTATGCGGATATACAACGACTGATTTATTTACATATTTGTAATGGTAAGTTTTGTAGTTGTTATTAGTTTTAGTATAACATTAGTCGCTATTACATAATTTTGAATAAATTATTTATAGAAACCAAATATTAACGTAAGCATGAAAAATTTGTTTAAATGTACGGAATAAACGCTAATAAGGTGGTTTATAAATCTAAAAATATGGTTTGAGTTCTTGTCAACGTTTTTACATGCACGTGAATTTTCAATTTTCCCTTTTGGTGAAAAATCTAGCACAGTATACAAACGGAGCCACTCTATCAAGTGAGTAAAGTACCTCCATTGGTGTATATTTACCAGACACGTTACTTATAACGTCTGGAGCATCGAACCTTGCTCGGTTCGAATTTTGTGGTGCCATTAAGTACTATTACACACAGTCGAAACAAATACCAGTTGCTTATTTAATTCTGAATACAAAACAATTAAATACATTTTTTTATTTCCATTTGATGCCACTGAACCCGTTTGCGGGTTTTCCTCAACTACAATCTCGCGTCCATGATATAGATGTTAAAGAAACTCTCTTTCCAATATTTTGTATCACTTTATTTTCTACAAACTTATTTTGTTCGACGATATCTTTCCACCAAGTTTTTTTACGCTTATCTTTTTTTTATGTCATACCAACAATAAAGGCGCATTCAAAGTGCACATCAAAAGGGTGTGTTCCTAACCTTAATTGTTTATATTGAGGGCGTTGCAATTTATCTCTATTTTTAGGAACCTATTTTTAAGATATATTTTTATTTCTATACTCCAATATGGAGTCGTTATTCCTATCAAACTAGTTTTCCGGACTCATCGATGGCTTATCGTAGGTGTATTATTAAATAAATTTCTTACCAGCAGTTAATAAAATGTGGAGGGTGGTATATATTGGAGCCAACACCCGACATTTTTGTTGAATTTGATTCTCATGAGCTTATAAGTCAAAATTTTATACATCGTTCAAAGGCGCGATACCAAAAATATGAAAGCCTACATAACGGGTTATCCAATTCGAGGTTGATAAAGTAGAAATCTGAAAACCGACATCTGTCAAAGATAAACGTCAAGTACGCTGTCATTTATTTAGTTGACATTCTGCCATTTAAGAATATGGAGCATTTAACAATCGATCAACGCGTTAAAATTATTAAATCTTATTATAAAAATAGTGATTCTGCCGTATCCACATTTCGCGCTTTACGAGCAGATTATGGTCGTCATAATCGTCCTACAAAGCAAACCATATTGAATACAGTGAATAAATTTGAACAAACTGGATCTGTTACTGATATTGTAAGGTCTGTGCATCATCGAAACATTCGCAATGCTGAAAATATCGCTTCTGTAGCTGAAAGTGTGGAAGAAGATCCAAATTTGTCAATTCCTCGTCGAGCTCAACATTTAGGCCTATCTTATGGCTCATTATGGCGCATTTTGCATCTGGATTTGCATCTTCATCCGTATAAAGTCCATTTGACACAAGAGCTAAAGCCTGCTGACCATGGACAACGAAGAACATACGCAAATTGGGTGTTGGAAAAACAGGCCGTCGATGCTGATTTTTCGAACAAAATTTTCTTCAGTGATGAAGCTCATTTTTCGCTTGGTGGATACGTTAATAAGCAAAACTGTAGAATTTGGGGCTCAGAAAATCCACAATTGATTGTAGAGAAGCCATTACACCCGGAAAAAGTCACTGTTTGGTGCGCATTGTGGTCTGGTGGTGTGATTGGGCCGTATTTTTTTGAGAACAACCATGGACGAACCGTTACCGTCAATTCTGAGCGCTATGGCCGCATGTTAACCGATTTTTTTTTACGAAAATCGAAGATTATGATCTTGACGATATGTGGTTCCAGCAGGATGGAGCAACCAGTCACGTAACACGAGCAAATCGAGATCTTTTGCAAGAGAAATTTCCTGGACGTTTGATTTCGCGATTGGCTGATGTCAATTGGCCTCCAAGATCCTGTGATTTAACGCCTTTGGATTTCTTTTTGTGGGGCTACGCGAAAGATCGTGTTTACGCAAACAATCCTCAAACTCTTGACGAATTGAAAACTAATATTCGTAAGGTAATGGCCGAGATACCGCCCGAAATGTGCCGAAAAGTCATTGAAAATTACCGCAAAAGAATCAAGGCCTGTAAGAAGTCCCGTGGAGGACATTTGAATGATATCTTATTTAACTAAAAATGGCAAGGATCAATCTGTAAAATGAAATAAAAATTACAATACATTCCGAATATTTTGTGTGTTTTTTTTAAGTTTACTTTATCAAGCTTGAATTGGATAACCTCGTATTTTCTATATCTCCTCATTGCTCTCTTTAGCTATTGAGAAAAAACCTTAAACATCTTCCGTAGTTGTCGAATTTTCTGTAAAGTACAACGGTCGTTCAATAAGTACTCGTGTTAGCAATGAAGATGAAATTTTTTTAAATCTTTATTTTTCAACGTAATCTCCTTTTAGGTCGAGACACTTTTCTCAACGTTTCTGCCATTTCTTTAACCTCTTCAAAAAATACGGTTTCTCAAACTCTTCAAAACGTGCTACTCTCTCGGCGACAACCTCCTCGCTTGAGATGAATCTTTTTCCTCCAAGCCATGTTTTCATGCTGGGGAACAGAAAGAAATCGCAGAGAGCCAGGTTCGGCGAGCACGGTGGGTGCGGGAGTAATTCGTGGCGCGCATTTTAGCTTGGCGAACAGCGAGAGTTATGTCGTGGATCTTTCCAACGATTTCCTCGATAACAACGTCTGCCTGATGGCCTGGCCGTTCATCTTCCAAAATAGATGTACGGCCACGTTTAAATTCCTTGAACCAATATTTCACTGTTGTATGTTTTTCCATTGTTTTTTATCCAAAAATAGAACAAGAATTACAGATCGAAATTGCTTTTTTCCATTTTATTGAGTGATACAACTGGCTGCCAAATAACTAACCTGTGAAATGGGTTGAAATTTAGTATGGTGTCGTTTGACAGATGACAACACACGATGGTAATGTCAACGTTCCTCAGCAACGCCATCTGTTTTCAAACATGGTTACTTATTGATTGACCCTCGTAACACAAAATATGAAAGAAAACAAATTTTTCTAAAAATAAAACGAAAACAGCTGAATTTTGAAAAAAACTATGTTTTCATCAAAAATCGTAATTTCGATTAAAGTTTAGTAAAATGATATGGACCAATTTTGTTACCAATTTAATTTAATTTTTTTTTTACTCTAACAGTTTTTCCTACGTTCTTCCTTGTACGAGTATAATATAACGATTTTAACGAAATTTGTCATTTTCGAATCCATTTTCCAAATCTGCCAATTTATCAAAACACCTTAAGTATGAAGTTTTATGATGATCGCTCAACCTGTTTGGGCTACGAGTGGTCGAAGTATGATGAAATAACAGTTTATTCTGAAAAATCGTTATTAAGCTTAAGTTTTGGAGAAATGATTTTAATTTTATTGATTTTCTAAATTTTGTTTTTATTTTTTTTTCATTGGAACCTTCCAATTTATGAAAAAAGTTTAAGTATGAAGTTTCAGCCGAATCATTGCATCCGTCTGGGCTGTAGAGAGGACTCAGACAGATTGATACCACCTCGTAAACGACGTTTTCTAACTTCAACAGTATAGAGAATGGTAAATCCGCAAAAATATCGATGCCGAAAATGTTTGTGTTTGCTGTACTTACTATTACATACTTTGAAAAGGGAAATAATAAATACGAGACATCTGGTCAAGCAACGGCTTAGCTCCATTCAATTTGAAGAGCCCGTAGTTTTGTTTCAATCAAATCGGATATTTTCATAATACAAACCGAGTTCCATACTATTCGATTAGCAAAGGTTTTTTGTTTTACTCAAGCGGCTCTTTCACAGTCTAAGTTATTTATACATCGAACACACAGATGCTCACTGAACACTTTCAACGCGAGAACCGTGCAGCTAATAAGCCATATGTTCTCGAAGAACAATCACAAGCTGTAGAACCAACAATACAAAGAAATCAATTTACTTCTCATTTGGCACCTGAAATACACGCGGGATAAATAATGAGCACAAGTGTAATACAATCGACCTCATTCTTGAGAAAAATGGAAGGTGATGATTAAAGATGACGACTTATTCCCATTGGGCCCATATCCGAGTGAAACCGAAATGAGATCCATAATTAAATATATACGAGTTGGAACTGCCCCCGGTACCGATGGCATTTCAATCGAACTATTTATACATGCACCGAACAATATAATCGAAGCATTTCAGAAAGTTATCAAGACCGCTTGGATAAAAAACGAGCCTCCATCAGAATGGACTGAGACAATTCAATATTATAAAACACCCTATTGTACATCAAATAGATGCTTGTAATATTTTTTCATCGATAATTTTTTAACGGAAATTTGGATTAATGATGAATCGACTGATAACTATAGTATTGATGGTTATAGTTTTGCAAACTGTAATAAAAACTAAAGATCTGCTGGTGTCGCTGTATACATCTCGGATTTAATTGTTTCAAATTATAAAATTACATGTCTATCTTTTCATTCCGCTGATGCTATTCGTCTGAATTTCTGGGACCAACAACAATATTACTCAATTATCTGTTAATATCGACATCACTCGTATACTGTTGACTATTTTATCAAGTGACTCTAACGATAGCAACAACTTTTTATCCATGATGTCCTCTTTTGGGTTAGCATCATTGGTCAATGAAATCACGCGGCCTATTTCTTCTAGTTGTATCGATCATTTATTTGTTAGACAGGGCCTACACAGCAATCATACGATTAACTCCATTTTCACTATAAATAATAATTCTAAAATCAATATAAATGCGGAGAGAAGTGATTATGACTCCATTGATTATATTCGACTATCGGATTCTTTGTTAAATGAAAGCTAGCTTAGTGTTTATGATTCGGGTTGGGTTGAGAAAGCTTATTATAATTTCACCACATTACTCAATTCCCACAATATATGTTTTCAAAACCCAGAACCAAGAAGCTAAAACCTTGGATATCTAATGAACTAAGCAATGAAATTAAGAAAAAAAATTATTTATATAAAAAACACAAAACCCATCCTCAAAATATCAGCATTAGAAACAGTTTGGTGAAACAAACTCGAACGTAATTTTACGGCTATCAGTTTGAATTAACTAGAAATAATATTAAGGAGCAATGGCGTATAATTTATGGAGGCAACTGGTAAATACATGAAAAAGAAATATGATCTAGTAAATAAAGATGATGGCGGAACTACTCAAGATGACCCTATCATAGTTGCTTCCGCTTTTAATATTTTTTTACATCAATTCCTCTTAAATTGTGTGCAGAAAACATTGAATAGGATGATATAACTAATCATGATAGAAATCAGCTGTTAGATCTAATTATTATGAGGCTAAAAACTGTTTCCTGTCTCCTGCAACAGTAAATGGAATTTATTTATTATTAAATCATTTGAAAAATACAAATGCGTGTGAACATGATGACATTTGTAATGTTCTTGTAAAATATATAGCTCGATTCATCTCCGAGCCGCTGTGCTTCATTTGCAATTTAAGTATGTGCAGTGGGGTTTTTCCCACCGATTCAAAGAAAGCTATAGTAAGTCCTTTACACAAAGGAGGAGAAGTTTCAAATATGCCTAATTACAGACCTATCTCACTCCTTCCAGCGTTCTCAAAAATGCTGGAAAAAATTATTAAAAAAAGATTATTGGTTTTTCTAGATAAAACTGGATTTTTAATAACGCGCAATATGGATTTCGAGAACACCTAAATACTGAAGATGCTTTGATTAGCTTTTCATTCTTCGTGAGTACCCTGTTGCGTTTGCTGATGACACACCCTGTGTTTATTGTTATAATGACTGGTCTGATATTGCACATGCCATACAGAATGGCCTAGCTCGGGTCAGCAGATGGTTTAATTTGTATTATATGATATTGAGTCCAAAAACGTGGTTCATGATATTTCATTTAAAAAATGTAGATGATTTCCCAAATATAATTATTAGCCATGGTTTGAGTTGTTCACTTTCAGACTGTAATTTTAAATGTTTTCAAATAGAAACAGTTTCCAGTTTTAAATAGTTAGGTATTATTTTGGACAGCAAATTGAAATTCTCTGAGTAACAGGCAACGTTTGTAAGAAAATCCGGGTTTCACTTCGCCGATTTTATCTACTAAGGTCAATATGTCCTCAGCGCATTTTTAAATCCATTTACTTTGCATTATTCAATTCGAAAATCGAGTATGCATTAGCTGCTTTGGGTGGTATTTATCTTCATAATTTGAATCCTGTTATAGCTTTGCAGAAATGTGCCATTCGAGTCATGATTTTAAAAAAATCAAAGGTTATATCATTTCCATTATTCAAGTCAGCTCAAATTCGAGGTGTGGTTACATAAAAGTAAGATCTATTGATCAGTATGATTTGAGAGTTAAATCTCTGTGTGTTATTAATTTTACTCGGATGGAATACTCGGAAGGAATATATAACTTGCTGGGTCAAGTAAAGTCAGGAAGTACAATGGCAAAATTTGTAAAAGGATTAAAGTGTTGGTTTTTTGGTTTTCAACACATCAGTGATTTCGAAAAGTATTTTTAAATTTTAATGCTATTTAATTTCATATTGCTTACAGTTTACATTTTATTTTAATTTTACGTTTATTTTCATTTTATAAGGGATGTTATATTTATATTTTTATTATGTTATGATTTATTGATGTTTATAGTTATTTCTGTTTTCGAATTTCCAAAAACTTATGTGCCACTTTTATGTATATAAAATTAACAGTAACACTAAACTATCACGACAGTTTTTAATCCCAGGATATTACTATCAGC
Source organism: Nephrotoma guestfalica (assembly GCA_963691935.1). NCBI lineage: Eukaryota > Metazoa > Arthropoda > Insecta > Diptera > Tipulidae > Nephrotoma > Nephrotoma guestfalica. The sequence continues at coordinate 228,362,350 of OY829915.1, forward strand.
CCAGAAATGTTACCATCCCAGAATATTTCATCCCAGGAAAACTATAATGAGATGAACCCCTCATAGTTAACTATCCGATCACTATCAGGCCGAGAATTACACCCATTCCACAAAAACTATAGCCACTACACAATAACTAAAGAGAAGTCATAGGACTTCTGTCGTTCCATTAACAGCTAATAATGTTAATATTTTATAAAAATAATTAGCCTCAAAATAAACTAGAAAAAGATATTCATTATGCAAATGTAATATAATTGGTCTCTTATAAATAAAAAAATTATTAAATTACACAAACCAATTATGCCTTTGTTAGATGCGTAACACTAACATCTTCATACAGGACCAGTTTCACGAAACTTCTATCCGTCCAAGTGGCGCAATTGAATTTTAAATTCCAAAAATCATTAAATTACTCAATCATTGATGGTCAATCGTTTCCACAGCACATGCTATAAAAGTGTCGGATTAGGTCGAATGCTTTTTAGAGGAGGCACACTAACTTCTTCATACGCAGGATCAATTTAATCCCATACTTTTATAAAATGTGCTGTGGAAGCGATTGATTGATGCTCGATATAATGCTCGAAGATTGTGTAACTTAATGATTTTAAGAATTTAGAAATGAATTGCGCCACTAGAACGAAGTTCTAGGACGCGTAGAAGTTTCATGAAATTGATCCTGTATAATGATGTTAGTGTGCCACATCTAAAAAGCATTCGTCCTAATCCGACACTTTTATAGAATGGGCTGTGGAAGCATCAAAAGATTGAGTAATTTAATGATTTAAGAAATTTATATTTAATTACGTCACTTAGACAAACAAAATTTTGCTAAAATATTTCTGTTTTCTTTAGATTTCTATTGCTATATCGTGATAGAATAATATACATGGCACAATATCGTGATAGTTTTTGTAGCATTGCCTGAAGCGTATATTTGGTTTTTGTAGGAGGAAAGTCTGGGATAACTTTTTTACCTCCACTTTTTTCATCAACTCATTCCACATAATTTTTTTAATTTAAAAAAAAAAAGAAAGTATTAATTGTCCAGTGGATTTAATGTCCCTTGAAGGTCAATTAATACCCTCCTTTTCATTCACGCACACACCACCCATTCACACTATTACAGTATACCACCTGCGCATTGCAAGCTCCATGTCAACCTGTATATTGACATGAACGGTGGGTCGGCGCGGAATTCTGCACTCCAACAGAGGGTCTTAAGGTGTGTTTATTAACATCACCGATCGTAATCGATGACGAAAATTCGCTTTGCATCCAGCCTCTGGTGGGATTCGAACCCAGTACCTCCCGGTCCAAGTGCCGAAGCTTTAACCACTGCACCACTTGTCCGGTTCTTTTACCTCGTGCAACTTTTTTTCTGCTACTTTTTGTTACATTTTCCGTTATCTTTTTATTTTTAAACTGCGGACCTTGTGCTCTAATATTTTATAAACTTCTTTTTTTGTTGGTACAGTCGAAACTAGCTTAACTAGCTTCTGACTGTTCCTATTATTTTTTATTGTTGACTTTAACTTATAATGTTGTTTGCTTAAGCGTAAACTATCTGTAACTTTTCAAATAAAAATAAATAAATAAATAAAATAAATTAATATACCTTTGCTATCCCTCCATCTTGTTATGCGTAAACGAGTGTGAGGATGGACCCGGCGTCAACCGGGAATCTTACTTAAGTTTAGTCGCACATTCCAATCAATCAATTTAGAGATCATAGGAAAATATTGGTGTATCAAGTAGTGTTTGTTAGGTAAAATTTGTATCGACTGTATTGAAATTATTTCTACGGCGATTTTTCCGTTTATAATCTATTCTATTGTTCAGTGTTATTTGTAATGGAAGAAGCAAACCGCTACAAATTATTTTCAATATGAAAACCTCCGTTTAATTTTGAAAGTTGGGTATTATTTCCATTGAAAGTAATTTCAATGAAGTACATTCTTCGTACCGACCAACCACCCTATTCTAATACATATATCACAATCCCGTCTACCTACATCAATATCAAAAGTTAATTTTTATTTTCATCTCAAATTACCTTAATTCAAACAAGCCAAATGCCGAACAATTTATTTAAATTAATTTCCTCGCAATCCTATTTAAATATGCACGTAAATACAATATAACGTATTAAAATATAAACGAGACCCAGCTTATAAGCTAAATCAATAAACAATTAAATAAATTAAAATTAATTTTATTAAGACAAAAACAAAAAACGAAAATTTCAAAATTATTCTCTGCTATAATAAAATACCATTTTCATTCCACTTACAATACAAATTGATTTCGAACCGAAAAAATTAAAAATACAAATTAAAATTTAACAAACAAAAAAAAAAGCAAAATAAATTTGCATCGATTATAAATAATTAACATATTTTATTTATTTTATTTTCAGATAAAAAAAATTAAATTTCGAAATTTAATGTTATGGAGAGGAAAAATAACAATTAAATTATTATCAACCATCAGTATACCCACACAGCCCTGTAAATGAGATTAAATTTTTCTGTGAAAATTTATAATAATTAAAAAAATTAATTAAATTATAAGGAAAATAAATTTAATTTTTATAAATTTACCAAAAAAGTCAAACAAAATACGAAATGCCGATAAAAAAACGATTGTACGTGTAAAAAATTGTATTTTGTGTGTAAAAAAAAATTATTTTAAAAATACAATAATTATTATTTTAGGTAAAACTAATTTATTTTTTATTGGAATTAATTTAATTTTGGTTACTTTTCATATATTATTTTGAATATAAATTATGTAAATTGTGTTTGGTTTGTGACAAAAAATTTATTAATTTTTGAAATTTTGTTTCAATTCGATATTTTGTGGTATTGCTGTTGTGCAGTATGAGATTAACTATAAATGCTATTTGAAGAGGTAAGAATTTAAAAGAATCCTCCCGTGTAGGAAGTGTGTAGCCAAATAGAGAACTTACGTCGATAATGTAGATTCATTATAACGACAATTAAAACAATTATTGATTATATTTAACAATAAGCCAAATACTCAAAAACAATTGCGTGCCTTTACTGATGGATGAGCAGCTGTGAATTAATGGTGGGCGGAAACTGGGCTGAATCCTTTAACTTAAATAGCTTAAACCAGGGAAATGGTGACGTCTGTTCAACATTCAACGATCTGTGACCATGAATGTGGAACCTAACTAACTGGACAACAGCAAACAAAGTAACTGCTGTCGTTGACCTCTTCAAGACACCATCCACGAGCAAACCCCATTATTTGTAACTGTTGTTTGAATAGGTCTTGATCTGTAAGAACAGCTACCAAAACTCGTAACTGGTCTTTCTTTCTCTTTTAAACTCAAATTATGTTCACAAATAAAGTATTTCACCTTCCGGCAGGAAAGGGAAGTAAGCCAATTGTGCTGAGCTTCTTAGAGTGAACGTAGTTCTTAATAGCTTCCGTACCAGTGTTAAAGCTTAGCGGAGCAAGAGGCTTGGGTTCGATGGAATTACATTTCCCTCTGTTGCAATGTCTTCGGCTATAATAAAATGTTTACTTCCAGTTAGAAAGTGGTCACAGGATTCCGCAATGCATTAAGCACAGCCTTACAATCCGTACACACAAAATAATAATTTGCAGAACAATCACCTCGGCCTGGAACACCGTGCAAGGTGAATCCAAATTGCCATATGATCGTAGATCAAGAGAAGGGCAGTAGATTCCAAAATCCTTAACTTATTCAAAGTGAGAGGCACCTGCGAAGTAAACTAACGACACATACACCTGATTATTGAAGCCTTGGAACAACCAAATGTCTTGCGATGGGTAAACCACTGACCAGGAATTACCGAAGTCGTATTCTGTTAACAAGTTTGTCATTATTAACCATATGATGTCATTGTCATCATTATTCATATGATTTCTGGTATAGATGAAGTGAAGAAATTGTAAATTATTCTATGCCCTGGAATCAAACCTAGGACGCTCCACGCCTCAATGCACCTTAGTCTGAACGCTAGGAATAAAATGGTTTGTAAAGCGAGGATCGGAGTCGAGGACATAGCACCAGTAGCAGCCCTACATGCCATACCATGTAGACCAACGATTTGTAATCATCAGCATTTTGGAAGTCAAATCACAGGAATTATCAAACAGTAGTAGCGTTTTAAAGTTTACTTTCAAGGTGAAGCCTCCAAGAAAGTTTATTGTCTGCAAGAAATTTCACGCCACGATGTTTGGTGGTATCTGGTCTGGTGTTCGTTCCTTAAAACAGAAAGACCAGACAGTTCACTAATATTTCATAGTCTAGAAAAGGCCAACAAGCTGGTATTAGATGGATTATTATTACCTGAAACAGTGATGACCAGATCATCAGCATCGCTCTAAACAATAAAGCTAGATTGATGTAGTTTAACAAGTAGGTCCTCAATGATCATGAACCACAATAAAGGTGACAAAACACCTCGCTGGATGCAACTTTTGAAAACTTTAACGGAGGCTGAAAGTCAATCCGTGCTGGATTCAGCCATGCGAGATCCAAACATGAATCAAATCCATGCAACGCTGGTTTGGTCAAAGTTACAATTTATGCAGGCCTCGATAATGGAAGGCGATGTTGATCGATCTTTCGATTCTTGTAACAAGTTCGTGGAGAGCAGTTTCATACGATTTGCCAACTCTGTAAGTATGCTGAATGCTATCAAGAGATTTGTGAACCCGACCTTCCAGCTTTAGGGATCAAAATAATTTTGCTTCTACTCCAAGATTGTGAGACAATACCGAATGCAATGCATGCTTGAAAAAGCTGGAGTAAGTAGTCTTGAAGAAGAAGAAACCCGTATTGTAATCCAACAGCTTACAATTGCCTTATACGAGGCAAAGAAGAAAATACTACAGCGCAAGACTTCTAGACTGACTGGCTTATGGGCTAAGTCCCATTCAGAAAGGTTGCCAGTATGTTGGGTCCTCCGGAATCACCAGACTCAGAGTTAATAAAGTTGCAACCGAGAAAGTGAAGACAGTAGTAATTCCACAATTTACCTATTCGATGAGGCCAGCCTGCCAGGGAGTCGCAGTACATCCGGTCTGCAAGAATCAAAGACAGAGGCCGGTTATGTCCGGCGATCATCCGGAAAAACTGTTAGTTTCATCACAGAAGCTAATTCAAGAAGCCCTACCAGCGGAACTTAAACTTTTTTATTTTCTATTTGTGGTACAATCACAATCATTCTGAGGGGTGGATCTCTTGGCTCTATTCTGAAGTTTCCTGGTGGTTTTTTAAGAGTGGAACACTAAAAAGGATTATTCGGAGTATTTGGTTTGGTAATACGAGGCCGACTTTTCGAAAGCTATATTGAGTGCTTTTGTGAAAGGCGACGTTAGAAATTCAATATCACTAGGCTAAAGTATCTCGTTCCATGAAATTATCAGAGGTTGAATCTCAAAAGAAAAAGTTTCCAAGTTAAGAGGTGTTAAGAGGTGGTTTTTTAAGATTTATGTTTCACCCTATGCACTTGTGTCTGAGGAAAGAATATCATTAGACATTTTCTAGTTGAATACGATATCAACAATTGACATATTGGACAAACTTATATCAATCACTTCCCTCCTTGTAGCCTTTACAATTTACAAAATTTGGTTCACATCCTTTATTGAGGATTTCAAGTTTAGTAGTACTAAATCAGTTATACAGAGGCGAACTCTTATTGTTAATATTAGAGATGCTTCATAATGAGTGATGAGCATTACAATCGCAGGCTGCCACCAAAGGTACGTGCTAATTCCTACTTTACTCAAAAAGATTGGATAACTCTTCCGTAGGGGGAAGTGAAACAGCGTTATAAGGAAGATAAACTGATGCTACCGCCAGTGTTTTGCATTAAATCGAAGACGTGATAGTGACAAACACAGCCGTAACGTCAGCTGAGCTACATTCGTGGATGAGAGTTTCACTGATTTTATGAGAAATTATTATGCAAGCTATAACAAAATTATAAACATTAGTTAAAGGGCCAACTAAAATTAAAATTGTAAATCGACTTTTTATCGGCCGCATAGTGATCAATAGCAGAAGCTTCAACTTAAATTATCGTAAAAATATTGATCATCCAAAATATAGATAAAACACTGCGGAATAAAACAACTGTGTGCCGACTACTACGAGTAGATTTCTGGCTGGAAATGACATAACGGAGAAATTTTGCAATTATATTGCGTCTATTTTTTAATTCAACCCGAGCAAGCAGAATTACCCCGGGTAATGTACACCGAGTAGAGTTTATACAGGGCAATATGATCCGGTGCGCATAGAGTTCTAAATTGTTTTTTACTTTGAAAACTCTTCGTACACTGACATTCTTTTCAGAGTCAAAATTTCAAAATTTAAAGCACCTAGTATGCGTGGTGTAAGAAAAACGCAGAAAAAAACAAAGTTGTTTTGATACCGCACTGCCTGCTCGGATTAAATTAAGAAATAGACCCATTGTTAGCAAGAACATTTTCTAAAATCACGGATCTAACATATGACAATTTGATTTGGTCAAACTATTGTGAATATTCACGGTGCAGTACTATATGAAAATTAATTCATTTAAAATAATTAGCGGGAAGTTAGACACATTTGATAAATATTTGAATTGTGCTTAGGAGAATAAAAGAAAGATGTAGCGTCGATTTCAATATTTTGAAAGTTTTTGACCTAAACATTTTAAAATAATTGGATTTTCGAAATTATCAAGAAACCGATCAAATGCATATTTGATTTCGGGAATCGTGAAAATATAATTGCGGAGAAAAATACAGAACAAAACAGAATAAATATTTTGTCGTATATTACAGTAACACCCATAAGTTTCTGCCTACATAGAATATTGAGTGTTTTCAAAAATTTTCTAGACGGTTCTAGAAGTGATGTATGTGAAAGTAGCCCTAATTCCGTTCCCGAAAAAAGCGATGGTAACACTAATTATTGCTATCATGACATTTGTAACTCTCAGCCCAAAAAATTTCCATATTTTAAAAACTGTCATGAAAAAGAATTCATTTAAAAAAATTGTCAGGGCTGGGACAAATAAATGATATTAATTATTTGCCCATTCCCTATATCTCAACTCTACCCCACAAAAAAATCCTGAAAAAATCACAGAAATTGGTTTAAATCCTCCTCCATCGCCAGACATAAGCCGATAGTTCGGGAACGAATATTTTCTGAGTTTAAAACTCCATGCAGTGGCCACTTGACATCCAGAACTATATACAACTTCAATAAAGCCGACAACGGGAAACTAATCAATTTTTTAATAAATATCAATTGGAATGATCTATGGAGTAAGTCGGACAATATTAACCCGGATTTGGATATTTTTTGATAAAGTATTTTATACGTCCCACAAATTAAAAAATTCAAACTACACGAAACACCCATCAGCCTTGGTATAATGACATCCTAATTAAAGACCGTCCTAAGACCACGCTTATAAACGTATTAGATCCGCCAAGCGAACGATGACAAAATTAAATTTATCAAACTCAATAAAGAATTCAGTGTCTATTCTGATTTGAGGTTCAACGGCTACGTGATTCAAATTCAGGTGAACAATAAAAGTGAACCAAAACATTTCTTTAGTGTTAGAAGGAAACTAATGGAGACCCGTTTGAGAAAATTACGCAAATAAATACGCCATATATTTGCATAATTTTTTTAAACAATATATAGCCTCAAAAGGCTACCTTTTTTCAACCAACCAGCTTGCAATACTAAGCGCTCAATACAGGTACCTTATCACTATTAAATCACTTGGTTCTAAATGCTGGTCTGATATCATTCCGTCATCGATCATTAAAGCAAATGAGTTTTTCCTTTTTTACAAAATTCTTATGCACGGACTGGTCTTCCCTGATAAATAGAAAGTATCTAATTTAATCTCTAAATCGAGTAGAACGGACGATGTCTACTGCTATCGATGAATCGCAACAACAATCGAAAGACAGCAGTTTGTTGAAATGTATGGAGAAAAATCGAAACCCATCCTAGTAACATCTGGAGTTCCTCGTGGATCTCGTGTTTGTTCCTTTCTTTCCTGATTTTTATCGACGATACAACAACTTTATTTCAACTTTTAATAGAATTAGCAACATCACCGACACGGAAAAATTTCAAGATGATTTCAAATGGCTCCCATTAAATATTAATAAATGGTAAGGTAACGTCCTTCTTTTAAAAACGAACGCTGTTATCTTTAAGTATAACATCAGTGGAACATCACTGGAACGGATCATGGAAATTGAAAAACTTGGAGTCACTTTGAACAACAATATGTCTTTCTCTGGACATGTTGACTTATGTATATCTTAAGCAAAATCTATGTTTGGTTTCCTCCACCGCTGAACTATCGATATCAAAGAAAACACTTGGCATCTATTATTTTGTTTTTATAACATCCCAGCTGGAGTATGTCAAATGATGCCTACAGTGACTACAATCGACACAACAAAACAATTGGTAAACAACAAAAAAAAATTACGGCCCATGAGCTCGACTACAAGAGATTATACAGAGCTTTCTTGAATGAATTTCTCGACAAGTGATAATCGAACGATCCGTAGACCTTGTTGAACACCCGCGATACCCTCGGAATTGGATCAGAAAGACCGCAGTTCATTACCGCTCGATCGATGAATAAAGCTCCATCGCGTTGACAGATTCGACGTTCGGGAACGTACAAGTTGACACGTGCTAGTAACTCGATACAATCGACACGGGAATTGATGATATCACGCAAAGACAGCGCGGAAACTACGTCTCGGCGATGGTCTAGACGTTGCAGTTTTAAAAGATTACACCGATTTTGATAAGGCGGAAGAACGTAGTCCACGGCACGACTGGATGGTAAACGTCGTAGCGTGAACAAAATAAACTCAGGATACTCTCAATCCTCTCAGAATGACAGTGGTATGAGGGTGACCAAACAGGAGATGCATACTCCAAAATGAACCGAACAAAGCATACAAATAATTATGTCATATAACGGGTCACGAAAGTCCTTGCAGTTTCGTTTGATAAAGTCAACCATAATGTACGACTTTGAAATAATGGCGTTAATATGTCTGGTAAATGTAGCATCAGATCCAAAGATCACACCAAGATCCGAAATGAACTCGACCCGATCAATGGTTTCGTTGTACAGACCCGGGCGAAAATCTTCCAGTCGTCTGCGAAGAGGAGGCAGTTGGCAAACTTAAAACATTTTATACAACGTCGTTAATAAATAAACAAAATAACAGTGGACCGATATGGCTACATTGAAGCACGCCGGATGGCGCCCGAAAAAAAGGGAGAAACAATCCAGAATCCTAACAGATTACCAACGATCTGAGAGATAAGAACGTAACCAATCGATGGGAATGAAATCGCAGTCGAGACTCTCCAACTTGTTAATAAGAATGGAGTGATCAATCACATCGAAAGTCTTTGCGAAGTCTGTGTAGACAACATCAAGCTCTGCTGCTTGGAGTTTAGACTGTCAAGTAGATGGCCACAAAATGAGGACAAGTTAGACACGGTAGACCTACCGGGGTAGAATCCACGCTGAAAAGGAGAAATAAGTCTCTTGGTATGGAAGTGCAATACTCTGTGAACCATAGCACCACCTCCTTGAAAATTGGATGAATGCAGGATATTTTCCAGGGATCTGGAAAAATACCGCGACGAAGGCTTTCGTTAAACAAGAACGTAACTGCTTTTTTGGTTAAAAAAGAAAAAGAATTTGGAAAACAAATTGCAAATGTCAGATGGCTGACTGGCGGTGGAGGTCTGGTAAGGCATATTCGACGGAAAACAAGATAACTTTTTCTTGCTGTTAATGAAGTTCCAAAATTTTTTGGGATTGGATGTCAAAACTTGCTCGATTTGCACTACGTAATTATTGAAAAGGAACCAATTAAGGGTCCTAAATTCATTGCGGGCGTTAACGAAATCGGGATAGTATTCTACGCCGTAAAGCCGGTAAGGAGAATGAAACTTGTTGCGTCGCTTCTCGAGCAGGATCAACTCGGTATTATACAATGGCTCCCGAAACCCGGATTTATTATTGATAACCCGCGGAACGTGTCTCTCGATACCACTCCCGAGAAGCTCGTTGAATCTGTGCACCGTGTCATTCAAATCCGCACCGCGCTGTAAAACGTCCCAATCTGAGCGGAGAAATTCATTCAAGGATGTGTAGTCGGCCATTCTAAAATTAAAGTGAAAATCGTTAGAAAAATAATTAGTTGTATATTTAGTACAAAAAATATTTATCATAATTGGTGTGTGATAAATGCTCTCGCGTCCAGTGAACTCCAAGCACGGAGCAACATCGGCATGCAAGACTGGCAAATAGCAGGTCCAGGAATTTCCCTTGACTGTTGCTGAAGCGGTTAAGTAATCTATGATAGTCAATGCTTTCTCGTCGGTTGAGGATGAAGAGAACACACCGTCGATACCGTTCCAAGATATACCGGGTAAGTTAAAGTCACCCACAATGATAATTTGATCACAAGGCCGAAACGAAGATATAACGGCTGAGTCGATGTGGTTGATAAACGTGTTGTAGACATCCCGGTCGGATCCGTACGGAATATAAACGGCGACGGCGACAATCGAGGTATTGTAAGCTAGTCTGATGCGAACGGCGATGAAATCAAGGCAGGGATGGCAGGCAATCACTTTACTGGAGACTGAGTTCTTTACAGTAATTAAAACACCACCGCCTCTACAATTCGTGACAAAATCGTATCTGTCCTTTCTGTGAAAGACATAGTCTGATGGAAAGTACTCTTCGGATAACATATTGATCGTAAGCCAGGTCTCGCTGATTATTATTACATCGATTTATATTATCAGAATTGAAAAACGGATTCTTTTACGTAGTAAAGTAAAGTATAGTAATCAGGAAAAATCTTGACATTCAGATTTTTGCAGATTTACCATTAGGTAAGCTTAAATACTTGTTTATTTAAAAATCTGTATATGGCTGTGTGTGTGATGTCATTAAAACTAACTGTTGTTGGTTCTCTACAGACGATCTGAGGGAAACTTCAGAATTAAGTATTTTCCATAAATTGGGAAATTCCGTGATTTATGGTCGAAAGCTTCCGTAAGATATATTATATCAGTGTATGCGGGATTCCGGCTGATGGGGAGTATGCACAATCATGAAATTTGATCTAAATGTTCATTTTAACTAGTTTAAGTGATTTCATTAATAAAACGTACAATAAAATTTCAGTTTTAAATTAGGGTTGAATTAAGGGTTTTTTATTCTCAATTCTGGCTGAAATGGAGTATGCCACTAGTGAATCCTGGTCTTATCAGGTTATATACTTCTAGTCTGAACATTGTGGCTAAAAAACTACGACTTTTTCTTACATAGTTGATCTACTTTAACAGATTTTGTGCATAACGCATACGAATGGGTAGATAAAGCCATTCTAGGAGAAATGCTGACGAATTCTGGAGGAGAACTCAATTGATTTTGGTATTCACAGTTTTGCACAATTAAACTAAAGCAAAACATATGCTCTAATGATTAATCGGATCTATGGGATTTCTGGTGTGATAATCACGTCAGAAATTCCACATTTTATCCCGAAATACATTATGCACAAATTTTACCGTTAGACGCACAAAGTTGCACAATCAAAGACTACTCGACAAAATAAGAAAACCGTGGGATTTCCAAAATGGGAATTCTGGCGTGACTCACACCCAGATCCGTAGTGTTTAGTATTTTAAATTTACGCATTTTCAAAAGAGTCTTTAATAGTTGTAGTTTTTAGTTTGAGAAGATAATAATCGTTCATAATTAATTGTCTTTGAATTTGATGCGCAGTGAATGTTTTGCGAACCGGCTCTATAGCTTCGATGGAATCTGACACAAATGATGGCAACAATACAGAAAGTGTATTAACAATCAATGGCTGCTTTAATGTCATCATGCTTCATTGGTAATCCAGCAATTGTTATGCAAGCAGCATATTGAATTTGGTTTGGTTTATCCAATTGAGCGTCCTGTGCATATAATTTAGTGTGTTGTATGCCAACTTGTTCTTTTAGCTTACTGATACGATTTATCAAGGCACTATTTTCCAATTTTAAACTGTTAATGATGGAACGAAGCTCATCTGGTGTAGCCAATTTCATGCCATCAGTTTCAAGTAACGAATGACTGGATATATCCCGACATTGTTCGCAAAGCCAGTTTGCGGGCCGATCTTTAATGCCCTCCAACAAATTGGCAGAAATATTTGCGCATTTAAGATGAAATGATTTGCCGGATAACGAGATTTGGAAATATTTTCCTACACATATGAGATTTGGCAGACATAATGAATATGAAGATTGGGGTATTGTGATAACACTTAATCACTAATTTATTTATCTAACACAATTGAACACACTTAAATCAAAATGATACTGTAATATTGATGAAACTGCGCAAAAATTCAGATAATAATTTTCTTGCTGCAGTTAATGAATAAATTAAATTCTTAATTTAGAATTATATGTAACGAAACTTGTTGTTTGCGCTTTGACAAGTAGACAAGGAATGAAATAATTAATTAATTCTGTAAAAAAATTTGGTAAAAATGTTGAACACAATTTATGCGCCTCTCCATTTTTATCAGTATTTTCACTGCAAGAAATTTGCAAAAATAAAAAGAAATTTAAAAGATTCTAAACTTATTATTTAAATAAATATTTAAGCGCTTACCCAGAAAATTTGTTTAATACTTGCTGAAATCACAACGGTGAATCCTACCTAGTTTTTAAAAATAAAACATCCAGATCATCACAAAACCGAATTCTTAAAGCAGATTAACCCAATCTAAAATAAAACTGAATTATAAACACAAAATAAAAGTACCCTAGCATAAAATAACATTGTGTACCTTCCTTTCAACAGAAGATTACATCCCTTCTAATCAGATCAACCATTTCAAAATAAAATGAAATAAAAAAAATCGAATTTAAATTCTTAACCCTGAATACAAAATTTGTTTGCAAATCTACGGCAAAATTTATTTTATGTATTACAACATAAAAATCATAATAATAATAGGCACTGTAAAATATTTTAGTAATACAATTTCGTACATAATACCTTACGATAAATTACGTTCCGTGATGACATTTCTTTTGTTGTACGTACGTATACGAGTATTATGGCAGTTGCTCCCGTAATATGATAATACTTCTTAGACTTTTGTTGGGCAAAGTCTATACCATTTTTGGGGACTGCTAGATACAATAACATGTGATAGAAAAATATTGGTATGCCTCATAAATTTGAATAAGCACAACGACAAATTTTTTCGGAATTTCGAAAATTAGAGAACAAAAACATAAAATTAAATTAAATTTCACCCTCCGCCCATGACGTATTTGGGCGCAATATAAAACATAAATAATAACTTTCACCTTTAACAATATTTTTATTTAATAATAACCGACAAAAATGTTATTATTAATAATAATATTTATATTTCAATAATATATTTTTGAGTACATTTTTAATTAATTATTTTAATAGCACAAAATTATAAAATATTACCGAGGGGTGGGTGCCTAATATAATTTGGAGGGTTAATCTTAACAAATTTGAAGTACTTAGCGTGGCATCATAAAATTTTTAATCTTCCTAAAATGTGTTACGCCGAGCACTAAATATATAAAATTATATTAAATGCAATTACTTGCAAATGACGTTGTATATAAAGGGTGTTTTTTTAGGTTTGTTTTTCCGATAGATGTCGTTTTATTTTATGACAGTTGTTTTGACAGCTCAAAGTGGCATTTCTACTCAGTATTGTTTGGCAAATCATTATGAATAGGTTAACTCCAGAACAACGTTTTCAAATCGTGGAAATTCATTTTCAAAATCAGTGTTCAATTAAAAATGTTTATAGAGCACTTCGTGAATTTTATGGTGCACATAATCGTCCGTCAGAGACCACCATAAAGAACGTAATTACCAAATTTCGGTCTACATTCACTCTTTTGGATGTCAAGCCACCGACAAGAATGAGAAGAGTTCGTACAGAAGAAAATATTGCTGTCGTTGAGGCCAGTGTCGAAGAAAACGACAATTTATCGATTCGTCGTCGTGCTCAGCAAATTGGACTTTGTCCATCGACTTTATGGAAAATTTTACGTAAAGATTTGGGTTTGGTGCCATACAAAATTCAATTGGTGCAAGAATTAAAGCCACACGACCATCGTTTGCGCCGTGAATTCAGTGATTGGTCGTTAAATCAATTGAACGAAGATCCATTTTTTTACCGTAAAATTCTCTTCAGTGGTGAGGCGCATTTTTGGTTAAATGGATACGTCAACAAACAAAATTGTCGCATTTGGAGCAAAGATAATCCACACGCCGTTCAAGAATTACCAATGCATCCTGATAAATGTACTGTTTGGTGCGGTCTATGGGCTGGTGGGATCATCGGTCCATATTTCTTTAAAAATGAGGAAGGACGACGCGTTACCGTGAATGGAAATCGATACAGAACCATGTTAAATGAGTTTTTGTTGTCAAATCTTGAAGATATGGATATGGATGAAATGTGGTTTCAACAAGATGGTGCCACTTGCCATACAGCACGTGAAACAATCGACTTATTGAAAGAAACTTTCAACGACAACATTATTTCGAGAAATGGTCCGGTGAATTGGCCTCCGCGTTCGTGCGATTTGACGCCACTCGATTACTTTTTGTGGGGATACGTGAAGTCATTGGTTTATGTGGATAAACCTCAATCGATTGACGCTTTGGAAACCAATATTCAACGTGTCATTGCTGACATACGCCCTCAAATGCTTGAAAAAGTGCTGGAAAATTGGACCTCCAGAATGACATTTGTGAAAAATAGTCGTGGTAGCCATATGCCAGAAATTGTATTTAAATGTTAAATTCCAAAAAATTATCTACCAAATAAAAAAAAATTTTGGTCATTTCATAATTTTATATGTGTTTTATTCAAAAAAAAAATCGGCAACCTCTTAAAAAAACACCCTGTATAAGACATTTGCCTTCTTGATGTTTCTCTAGATCTTAGACACGATTTTTTGTTATCCATGTCTAATGACTCATACTTTTTAAATTATCTCGGAACCTTTATTTTCCCCCTCGGTATCTTAACAATTTGCCTGCAGTTGAAATATAAGATATTTTTTGTAGACTTACAAAAGCGAGTGCATTGTGTTTAGGGTGTAAAATAATTTAATCAAATTTAATTGTTTTGTGAGGCTAAGATGTTTAAGGAATGTTTAGTGTTTTGTGCGAACCGGGTATCATATTCAAATGATTAGAATTTATAAGTGGATTAATTATTATTGTGTACTTTAAATAGGGAGGCGGAAATTTGTAATTATGATGGGCGCATTTTTGTAATTTCCATATAATTTAATTATGTTGAATTGCTAATTGCGCCTTGAACGTTTGTGGCGTATTTTAACAATTAAAATCTCTAATCATTCACATCAATGAAATTGAAAATTGAAAATTATTTTAATCCCATCCACTCAATTAACGTATATAACGAATGTGAAGTCTCCGACAAAATTAAAAAATAACAAAACATGGTGGACTACAAAATTTGCCGAAATAACAAAACTGCACATGTGTTAGTATAACAGTTGGCAAAAGCAATGTTAGGATTATTCAATATTTTTTTATGAAAAGCAACTGCTCGTTAATACGCAATTAGTAAATTAGACTTCAGTACAGTATGTTGTGAATTAAAACAATTTCTATCCAAGTCAGTAACCCTGCACGATTTCCAAAATTGAAATAAAGCAGTTCCATACTTCACCCAAGTTCCTTTACCCCGCACATGAAAATAAAAATAAATAAAGGGTGGTTAAATTTTAAGGGCCGACGTTGAATGTGAACCACACCTAAACGTCAAGTTTTTTTCTGCATTTTTTTGACATTTCTCAATTTCAGACTAACTCAATTTGAACCATGGAAAGATACATAATCGGGCGTTAAAGTTATTCAGGCATATTATGAAAATGGGCGTTCAAATCAAAATGCATATCGTGCACTTCGTGATTTTTTCGGTCAATTTAATCGCCCAAATGTGCGTACAATCGGAAAAATCGTGCAAAAATTTGAGCAAAACGGGTCTGTAGGAGATTTTAAAACACCAGTGCATGCTCGTACAGCTCGTACAGCAGAAAATATTGCTGCTGTTCGCGATAGTGTGGCTGAAGAGCCGTCCACCTCAACTCGTCGTCGTGCCCAACAATTGAAGTCAGTGAAGTTAGCCCGAAAATCCATCACGAATTGTTTGGTATGTTTCTTGGCTAAAGTGTAGTCAACCCGAAAAAGTGTAGTCGTTACAAAAATGTAGTGCTATCCCGAAACCCCGAACTTTTGTTACATAAAAATGTAGGATTATCCCGAAATTAAAATCTTATTTAATTTCAATTTACACATTTTTAATAAAAAAAATTTTGAAAACTGTCAAAAATTGTGGCAACCTCTTATTGTGGACTAACCGTGCAATTTTATAATTTTATAAAAAACATTCTTAAAATATTAAAAGGCTCGAGGCCTATTGAAATAAAACATACAAAAAAATTAAAATTAGAAAATTAAGCTAAACCGATAAGTGCATTGGCAGTTCATGACAATAAAATAAGCAAACCATAATGCCAGAGATAAATTGCAATAGCGGTATATACGACTATTTAGGTCTTGGCTGTGCTAATAAACCCTGCGAATGTCATTTTCATATCAGGTGGAAAAATGATGTAAATGTTGATGTGATTTGGGAATGGGGTAAATTCCCAAAACCAAACGTGAAATTCAATCATTTTTAGAGTTAGCAAACTACTACAGGAAGTTCATACCCAATTTTTCAGAAATAGCCGAACCGATTAACACACTACTAAGGAAAAACGTTGTATTTAATTGGTAGGATAATTGCGAAAACTCTTTTCAAATCATAAAAGAAAAACTAACGACTTCACCAATCTTGACTTATCCGGATTTTAATAAAACATTCATACTTACGACCGACGCAAGTAATTACACCCTCGGCGCCGTGTTTAGTCAGAAGTACAACCAAGATGGTCTGCCAATAGCTTCCCCAATTTGCCGAAATAACAAAACAGCACATGTACTAGTAAAACAGTTGGCAAAAGCAATGTTAGGATTATTCAAAAAATTTGTTATAAAAAGCAACTGCTCGTTAATACGCAATTAGTAAATTAGACTTCAGTACAGTATGATCTAAACTATTAGAAAAACAACCGAAAGTATTGGTTACTAGTGGAACTGGATTGGTTATGAAATGGCCAAGTTTAGTCCAGCATGAACAGATTCTAGAATTTTGTCCAAAACTTACTTTAAAATCCCTGATCAATACTACTATCCAAATTTCATCGTCATTCTTTAAGAAATGGCGGCAAGACGGAATATTTTTAAATTTCAATATTTCATTTACCGAGTTCCTTTACTTCGGAGATCAATCAATTTGTCATTTTAAGGATCACTTTTTATACGAGGGTGTAGTGAGAAGTCGTAAAACTGCAACAGAGGGCGACACAATCGCAAATCCCAGAAGTCATGTGTCAACACCAACTGTCACTAGACCAAATTAAAATATTCGGACAGGTCTGTTATTTAGTTCTGTTTTGACAGCCATTGAAAACAGACAATCCATTGTTTTTTTTTGCAAACATGGAAAAAAGTGAATTTCTTGTGTTAATGAAACCATTACGCAAACGTAAAACAAAGCTTGATAAATATTATGGGACTCTCTCTCTAAGCTTGATAAATATTATGGTTTACTGATTTTCGTTGTGGTTGACAAAATAGTTGACAAAATCCATGATACGGTATTGCAAGACCGCATAGTGAAAGTGCGCGAGATAGCTGAGATAGTGCGCATCTGAGATGAACGCCATATCCGCGCGTTGGGTGTCGCGTTTGCTTACAATCGACCAAAAACGCACACGTGTGACAACTTCAGAGGCAGGTTTGGAGTTCGTTCAAGCGAAATAAAAAGGAGTGTTTGCGTCGTTTCATAATTGTGAATGAAACATGGATCCATCACTATACACCGGAGACACCAAAGAACAGTCTAAACAGTGAATTTCTTCTGGAAATCTGCGCCGTAGAAGGCTAAGACGGTTGTATCGGGCAACAGTTTCAAGGCCACAGTCTTTTGGGATGCACGCGACATAATCCACATCGATGACTTTCAAAAGGGAAGAACAGTCAACGGCGAATATTACTGCAGCTTATTGGACCAGACAATGCACGGGTGCACACGTGTGTAGTTGAAATAGCCAAAATCCATAAATTACGCTTCGAATTATTTCCATATCCGACATATTCTCCAGACTTAGCCCCTTGCGACTGTTTCCTGTTTCCGAACTTGAAGAAATGGTTCGGCGGAAATAGATTCGGCTCTAATGAGGAGATCATCGATCATCAACGAACTCTTATTTTGAAGGGTTGGAGACATCGTATTATTCGCAAGGGATCGAAAAATTGGCAAAACGTTGAACTAAGTGTTTTGAGCTAAAAGGCGACTATGTTGGAAAATAAATTTTTTGTGGCCGAAAATATTATTCCTTGTTTCATTTTTGCCAGCCATTTAAATTAATATGAAATGTCCGCTGGTAGTTATATAATAAAATAAATTCTTTATTGTAATGGTGCTTCCACTTATGATAAGTAGCGTCAAATTTCCGCTATCTTATACAGCATCCCGAACATGATCATTTTTTGCAAATCTAAAATAAATGGAATTTAGACGTTATTTTCCAAGCGTTATTGAATAAATATCGCATGAAATGTATTTACAGTCGTAAACAAAATAGATGATCTTAACATAAGACATATGACTTTATAGGTGCTAAAAATGAAATCAATAATAATTTAAGTACCAGAGAAGCTCCAGGTTATAACTTAATTACTGGGCAAACTGTGACAGTAACAGCCATTCTCGAGTAAGGCTTGCGTAAATTAGTTGGAAGGTGGCTCAAGTAATTACGAATACCAGGTACGTTTACCAGGTAAACCAGAAAACGATAAAAATTATATAGAACAATATCCTTACTCCCAGCCATATCAAAAATATTTTAAAAACTTCTGATAGGGGGCTTCTTTTTTATTATCCCTGCAATCTGCTATGGAGTCAAGGCTCTACGTTTTTCCGTCCTTACTTTTATGCCAGTGTCGGCCAATTCGAGAACGTACGGTTATAGGTCCGAATCTGCACATTGATGAGTTTTGCATCTGCACATGGATGAGTTTTCGGATGATGAAAATTCCCTTTCCATTCGCCCTTATCGGGATGAGAGCCCAGTACTTCCCGATCCAAACGCCAAAGCTTAAACCACTGTGCCATTTGGTCGGGTGCTAGGGGCTAAAGCCTAAAATAAAAGCAAGCTGTTTAGTTCCATCACTCTAAATTGTATTTTGAGAAAATCGCTGTACTGTTGAACAAGTTCAAATAATAACGGATATCATTAGGGGTGCACTTGATGACAAGAAAAAACGACCCAGTGTTTTCAACTAAGCTTGGCACCAAGGGCATGAATTTAAAGTGCATCGAGACCGGCCTACAACTAATATCACCACAAGGCAGTGCACTTGATCCTACACTAGCAACATTTAGTTATCCTAGCAGTGGGGATATATATTTTGGATGCAATAAGCATACTTCGTAAAGCAGTTAATACAATGAATAACTGGACTAAAATTGGTGCATTTTATTAACTGAAGCCGAATCAGTGCATGTCAACTTTACAAGACAAAAAATAAACTAGATTCCCCGTGATTCTTAGCCTAAACTAAATTTCATATGGAAATACAGCGAACTACCTTTTCATGGCCCTCTCAAAGCTAAATTGGATGAACCAGATAAACAGAAAAATAAGAGTTAAACATAAAATATAGGAAAATGTACTTGCCTGTACTTGTATAAAAATGCAAACATACGTCGTATGTAACGGGTGTTTTTTTAGGAGGTTTGTTTTTCCGATAGATGTCGTTTTATTTTATGACAGTTGTTTTGACAGCTCAAAGTGGCATTTCTACTCAGTATTGTTTGGCAAATCATTATGAATAGGTTAACTCCAGAACAACGTTTTCAAATCGTGGAAATTTATTTTCAAAATCAGTGTTCAATTAAAAATGTTTATAGAGCACTTCGTGAATTTTATGGTGCACATAATCGTCCGTCAGAGACCACCATAAAGAACGTAATTACCAAATTTCGGTCTACATTCACTCTTTGGGATGCCAAGCCACCGACAAGAATGAGAAGAGTTCGTACAGAAGAAAATATTGCTGTCGTTGAGGCCAGTGTCGAAGAAAACGATAATTTATCGATTCGTCGTCGTGCTCAGCAAATTGGACTTTGTCCATCGACTTTATGGAAAATTTTACGTAAAGATTTGGGTTTGGTGCCATACAAAATTCAATTGGTGCAAGAATTAAAGCCACACGACCATCGTTTGCGCCGTGAATTCAGTGATTGGTCGTTAAATCAATTGAACGAAGATCCATTTTTTTACCGTAAAATTCTCTTCAGTGATGAGGCGCATTTTTGGTTAAATGGATACGTCAACAAACAAAATTGTCGCATTTGGAGCAAAGATAATCCACACGCCGTTCTAGAATTACCAATGCATCCTGATAAATGTACTGTTTGGTGCGGTCTATGGGCTGGTGGGATCATCGGTCCATATTTCTTTAAAAATGAGGAAGGACGACGCGTTACCGTGAATGGAAATCGATACAGAACCATGTTAAATGAGTTTTTGTTGTCAAATCTTGAAGATATGGATATGAATGAAATGTGGTTTCAACAAGATGGTGCCACTTGCCATACAGCACGTGAAACAATCGACTTATTGAAAGAAACTTTCAACGACAACATTATTTCGAGAAATGGTCCGGTGAATTGGCCTCCGCGTTCGTGCGATTTGACGCCACTCGATTACTTTTTGTGGGGATACGTGAAGTCATTGGTTTATGTGGATAAACCTCAATCGATTGACGCTTTGGAAACCAATATTCAACGTGTCATTGCTGACATACGCCCTCAAATGCTTGAAAAAGTGCTGGAAAATTGGACCTCCAGAATGACATTTGTGAAAAATAGTCGTGGTAGCCATATGCCAGAAATTGTGTTTAAATGTTAAATGCCAAAAAATTATCTACCAAATAAAAAAAAATTTTGGTCATTTCATAATTTTATATGTGTTTTATTCAAAAAAAAAATCGGCAACCTCTTAAAAAAACACCCTTAGAACGCCACCAATGCAGTGAGAAGACTTCAAATTTGGCAAATATAAAAATCACAAAATTTACAAGAAACTAACTACATAAATATGAGAAAACAACAACAAAATTTGGAAAATCAACAAAACCAGCTTGAACCACATATACGAATTTTCATAAAAATCATTCCAGCAGTTCTCTTGGTACAAACATATAATTTCATGGCGTTTAAATCTAATATTTACGGTGAACCGGTGGTCCATCGAATACAACATGCAAAGAGTGGTTTCAACGATTCAAAGTTGGTGGTTTTGACGTAAGAGCCAAAGAACTTGAAGGACCAAGAAAAACAATTGGCAGAAAAGTTGAATATTACCCAACATAGCGCAATGGGAATAGTGCAATGGGAATGATTCAGAAGCTGGAAAATTGGGGGCCACACAAATTGAAAAAACGGGACATGTAACGTCGGAAAACCTTGCGAATTGTTGCTTCAACGACAACAAAGAAAGGGTTTTTTTGCATCGGATCATCACTGGAGATGAAAAGTGGATCCATTATGACAATCCAAAGCGCAAACCAGCGTGGGTTAAGCCAGGTGAACCAGGGCCGTCGAAGCTAAAAGCAAATATCCATTGTTCGAAGGTGATGCTTTGTATTTGGTGGGATATGAAGGGTGTTGTGTATTATGAGCTGCTGAAAGAGCGTGAAACCATTACGGGACAAGTGTATCGACGACAACTGATTGCTTTAAAGTAAGCTCTAGCTGCAAAACGACCGGAATGGGACAAAAGGCACGATAAGATTATTTTGCAACTTGATAGCACTAGGCCGCATGTTGCTATACCTGATACCTGTCAAAAACTACTTGGACAGGCAGAACTGAGAAATTCTACCCCGGCGTAATTCCCAGATATTGCTCCCTCTGATTACCACTTGCTCCGGTCGATGCAATCAGCCCTGGCACAGCAGCACTTCATTTCATATGGAATGAAATTCCTCCCCCTACGGGGAAGCCGTTTATTGCCTGAACGAAGGGCGAAGGTTTTAGCTTCCGAAGGAGCATTCTTTGCATAAAACATTCTTTCATTTTCTACACAAACTAATGCCTTTTATTCCACTAAAAAAGGTCGGAAATAAATACATTTGTACACCCAATAATACTTTTTCAAAGTGTTTTGACATTATTCGCAGCAATGAAATTGGCCTGTATGATTTTTTATCGTTAGGTGGTTTAACTGGTTTTGCAATCATGATTACTTCTGGTACTTTCCATTGCCATGGAATATATTTTAACCGAAAGCTTGCATTGATTCTATTAAATAGCTTACGAAATCCTTTACCTGGTAGAGCCTTGATTATTTGGCAAGTAATCAAGTAATACTCTGGGGCTTTTTTAATATTCATGATGTTTTTCGTTTCTTCTTTTAACTATTTGAGAGTTACTGGGCGTATATCAAAATCATCTAGCTTGTGGATTGACATTATATTTTCATTGGCCGTTTGTCTTGGTAGTGGTTGGAAGGTATTCTCGAGATACTCCGCAAACAGATCAGCCTTCTCTTGAGGACCTCTTGCCCAAATTTCATCCTCCTTTTTAATTGGAGGCACTTGCATTTTGGGTCTCTTGAGTCCCTTCGTCGCCTTCCACAATGAATAATCAGAATTTTTTTATCGGTTAGGCTTACTAGATATCCGTTGATTGATGCATTTTTAACTTCTTTAAGAAGAGATTTGAGACTATACCTAAATTGTTAAGAATTGCTAGGTTCTCCGGTGTTCTAGTTATTTGCCACTAACTTCCATTGGGTAGGATATGTTAAGCTTCTCCTTTTGAATTACCATTTCACTGATTGTCATGATAACCGGGGAATGATCCGATACTAGAGAATTACTGTATTCAATGTGAACGTAGTTCTGGAATATAAATCTTACTACATAAAAGTCTAGTAGGTCAGGTATCTTCGTTCCGTCACTAGGCCAGTATGCTGGGGAACCACCAGAGTAAAATTCTCATTTTAATGTCTGCCCTGCTTGAAGCAATTCTTTATCTTTTGACGTCGTATGTTTAGACTCCCAATAGGTGTTTTTCGCATTAAAGTCACTTCCAATAATAAAATCACATCCAAGCGATTTAAAAAGTTTAAAGTAGTCCTCACATTTCAAGTTATACCGAGGGGGACAATATATTGCAGAGACAGTAAGCTGTCTGTGTTTAATTTGGATCCTTACAGTAGTATTGAGTGATAATATAAAAGGAAATCCAGAACAACCAATAGCGCAGTAAAAGATTAAGGATAAATCGAGTTCTGAAAAGTCAAAAGCTCAAGTATCCGGCATCGCCACATAAAATCTAGGATAACGTATACCGAATTAGAAACTGAAGAACTCCACTTAGAGCGGGAACTTATCAGTAATAAACAAAGATGCGAAGAGCGCCGTTAATCGACAAAAAAATATTTATCATCAAGTTTTTCAATTCTTACGTGATTGTATCCAAGAATAATTTTTATTCCTTGTAACGTATCATTCCCCAAGATGCATCGAACGTTAAGAATTACTGTTGAAACCATGTGAACAAATGATTTTATTTTGACGTCTTCGAATTCTAAAACAGCCTCGAATCGTTCTAGTATTGTCGTACAACTCTTCGCGTAGTAATGTTAAACCACTTCCGGTATCCATAATTGCATCGACGACATAGTTGTTCAATCTTAGCCCTCGCAGCTAGGTGTCCATGTTCTAAGCATTTAAAATAACCTGGACCTTCTGCCTTCTTCTTACAGTGCGCTGATTGGTGACCAAGCTTTCCGCAGTTGTAACATCAGTGGTTCCCGTTCCTTAATTCGTCAAACATTTGAATTTTTTATTTAAATTCATCAACGGCGTCTTCGTGCCATACAAAATAATTTTATTAATTTCCAAATCACAAACACCACCAACTGTGTACTTAATGATGGCAAAATTTTCGACACGTTCTAATGCACCAAATTCCCTCATCGCCTTAAAATAATCTCGTAACGATTCCGCGAATTCCGGGCCGTGAGGTCCACCTCTTCAAGTCACGTTTCTATGTTGTTACTTGATTCCCCGTTAAGTGCTGATATCGAATTCCTCATAGCGACGTACAGCAACCCCGACACATTTTCATTTCTTTGAAACTGTTCTGTTAACTAATTATTTCTCTGATATCCGCTAAGTTGTCCACCGAATCAGTATCACTGCAGAGTTGAACTTAACGTAAAGTAAACTAAAGTTGTATTTCTGGAGTTTATGTTGAAATAACGATTTTTAATAAAGCTACTGCTTTTACCAAAAATTGCTTAAGTTTTAAATTTGCTTTAGTTATACCTAAACGTATTCGAATGACAGGGGCTTGTCAGAACATGGACACTCAACCATTTGTATTCGTTTATATGTAAATTCGACCAGCCTTAATCTTCTAAATCTAAATGTAACTCTGAATTTATGTCTCTCGATAACGAGGTTATAATATGTATAACCTTAATCCGCACCATTTGCTGCAAATAATTTATGTTAACAACGAATATTGCGAATGGCACTATAAATAAAGACGAAACCAAAAAAAATCTAGCGGAACATAACGCAGTTGTTGCGCCACCAATATTTCATTACGTATATGCGTACATAACGACATAAACAACGTTGTAATGTACCTACAGAAGTGTTACAAAGTTTAAAAACTTAACGTTGATCATAAATCTTTGTATACGAGAAGCAATATACGTCTATTTTCGTGTATCATCTTTACAATTTTTCTAAAAGCACTCATACACAAATTCAGAGGAGGAAAAATTGGAAATGCTTATGAGGGCTTTATACATACCAATCGTATATTATTGAATGGAGTTGTACTTGTGCACCACACACACGCGTATTATACAAGTAGTAAGCATTCATACAGCAGCCCAATCATCATCATACGCAACATGAACTCGGATATTTATAAAATGTTTTAGGGATTGAAAAATATCTACAAGATTTTTTATTTACCGAAATATATCTACCAGGTGTACAAGTATGAAATGCGGATTTTTTTTTTATTCGAAAGAATGATAAAAAGTATTTTATTCAAAGTATGCTCCATCGCTTGTTATACATTTTTCCCATCTTTCGGACAATTTGTGAATACCACGCCAGTAAAAATCTTCCCCTTTTGCTGCGAACCATTCATCGAGCCATTTGTTCACATCTTCGTAAGAACCAAAGCTCTGCTCAGTAAGTGTGAAACCCATCGATGCAAACAAGTGGTAGTCGTAGTAGAACTTCGCAGTTGAGTGAATCCAACGTGTCATCAGCAGAGAACAGTTCAAATCGGTCAATTGTTATTGGTAACGTTTAGTATTAACCGGTTCCCCAGATTTTAATAGCTCATAATAGGCCACGCCCCTCTGGTCCCATCAAACACAGAGCATCGTCTTTCTGCCAAAGCGATTCGGTCTTGTGGTCGATCTGGATGGTTCGAATGGTTTTTGCGCTTGGGATTCTCGAAATGAATCCAGTTTTCATCCCCTGCAACTATACGATGCAAAAACGACTTCCTTTTGTACCGAGCGAACAAAATGTCACATGTGTTTTTGCGTTTTTCCATTTGCCTGTCGTTCAACTCATCTGGTATGTGTTGGAGGTTTTCCACGTTCCTTGTCTGGAACATCGAAGTCACCACTTTTGGAACGCCGAAACCATCGTTCACACGTATCTTGTGATGGAGCATGTACACTCAAAGCAGTAAGTAAAACGCAGTTTTCTTCAAATGAAAATAAAAAACTAATGCTGTACGCGAATGCTCTCTGTTCGGTATAAATTTCGATATAT
Source organism: Nephrotoma guestfalica (assembly GCA_963691935.1). Lineage (NCBI taxonomy): Eukaryota > Metazoa > Arthropoda > Insecta > Diptera > Tipulidae > Nephrotoma > Nephrotoma guestfalica. The sequence goes on from OY829915.1 coordinate 228,388,476, forward strand.
TAAACACATCACTATGCACATACTTTTCGAATTTATCACTCGTGCGCATCTGACGAGAATCTGAATCCCATATGAATTCCAGTTGTATTTTATGAATTGTATCCGATGAGCCGAATTGGAGTCACCGAAACCTAGAACTTCGTAACATTCTGAGAAGTGAGTGATTTTGTAGTGACTATGTTACATTTGCTGTTGTTTCTGCTGTCGGTGGTGTGAGAAGTAAGGGACATAAGTAGTTTACTGTATGGAACAGTTGAATGTCATCAATATCACTGGAACATGGCTAACAAGTTCGTACACTTCTGCAGAGTATTTTCCTCCGGACTCTTTTGTTTTCAGACACGATCGTTATTCGGTTCTTGCATCGACGGCGAGAGGTGCCGAACTTCTGCTAGCTGTCTCGAAATATACAGGTGCGGATATTATTGACTTCGAGAGTAACAAATTGGAGATTTTGGCTGTTTAACATGTTTTCAATGGAACGCTAATGTTGATTGTTATTTGTTAGATTCATAAAATAAATAGCTTATTGTTGAAGCTGATCTTCTGTCATTCAATGATGATTTAACCTCAGACCTCGTGATGGAATCAATCTATTCACTCAGACTAAGACATATTAACAACATCGAGAACCAGAGCAGCGATATCGTCGATCTGATGTTTATGCCAATGGAACTACACGGTGCAATCTTTCCTTGTGATAATCTTGGCCGTTCTTCCACTATTTTTCATACACCATAAGCATCCAATTAATTTTTGAAAATGTTAACGTTAATTTTAGTTCCTGTGAGTCTGTCCACTTTAAAAAAGGAGACTATGATGCCCTCCTGTCTGGCCTAAAATCGGAAATTTAAAGCTCATAAAAAATACAAATTGAATTCATCCGTCGTAAATTATGAAATATTTAATGCTCTCAGATCTCAATTTAAACTTTTAAATCGTTTCTTGTATCACCTGAGAGCAGAAAAATCGCACAATTGCATTTTTTTTTAATTATCTCGCGAATCGAAATGTTTTTTGAATTAAAATAAGTTTAAGACCATTTCATAATCTATCCAATGATGCCACGTGTGTGCATTGTCTGTTCAAAACCAGGACAATAACAACAATAGAACACAGCAACCCGAAAACGCTCGTTCCAGGCAGCACCGGTTGCGGAACTTACGGCAGGTATAAAAGGGTAAGTTTTACGGGGAACAAGAAAATGAATGCCATACCAGGGGTAGCCGCTGAAGTGGTTCCACTATTTGATGCGGGGCAGGGCAAATAAAGTAAAGTGGCTCGACAACTAAATTTGAGCCGATTCGCCGTTCGTCAAATGTGGTAGAGATATTACGAAACTGGCGGCTAGAGACGGCGACAAGGATCTGGCCGATCTAGTGTTTCAATACAGAGTGATATCCCCTTTTTTATATCGACTTTGTTGCGAAATCGTAGTTTAAATGCGGTTCAACTTGGACGGCGGCTCCAAGAAGTTCGTGAAGTTGAAGTCAGTCTGTGGACAGTTAAAAAACGACTTAGATAAGGTGACTTGACTGCACACACATTAGCAAATGAGCCGAAATTGACCCTAGCCCATCGATTAGCCCGCCTTTAGTTCACTCGAGAGCATTTGGATTGGACAGAAGAACAATGGAGAACAGTCCTGTTCGCTGACGGGTGCAGAATGCATTCACATGGCAACAATGGGTGAGGAAGAGTATACAGAAGATCAAGAGAACGGTTTGCACAATGTTTCATTGAAGAATGTGTCTCGTATGGCGGTGGATCGTGGTTTTCTAGACATGTCACTGGAGGCGAAGATAGATCTTGTGTCCATCTCCGGAGCGAGTACTGACCGCCGAACAAGAGGATTGACTTTTCAACAGTACATTGAGGAAGTACTCGAGGACTACGTCGTATCTTTTGCCGGGTTTATTGGTGAAAAATTCCTGTTATGGTGTGGTCAGCCCTCAATCCCATCGAACATTTGTAGATCGAGATGAAAACAAGTTCGAGCCATTGCTCCAACGAGTCTGCAGGAGCTGCGACAGGCGATCGCAGAGGAATGGGTGACGATACCTCAAGATTTGGTGAAAACTTTGATGAAATCAATGAAACATCGGAAGTGACAGCTACCATAAGAGCTTTTTCGTTTTTTGTAAAAATTTTGAAAAGTATTTCAATTACGAGAAAAACGACCATTAAATTAATTATTCTAAATTAAATTTTCACCGATATCGGGTCAAATCAGTTTAAAAAAAATTTTATTTAAAAGAAAAGGTCGCCTAATCGGGGTAAAACTTCATACATTAACTTTTTCACAAATTATCTTGGATCGAGTCAATTACTATCTATATTCGTTTTTAGTAACTTTACGTCAAATCTTTCCTTTTCTACATTTAAATTTTGTTTTAAAGGATAGCACGTGTCGTTCAGATAGTAGATCGAAAAACATGCTTTAAATGTAAACAATTGTAGGATAAAAATCAAGTTTAAGTACATTTTAAATTCGTTTATTTTTCAAAAGCTCTATGGCCAACTGATCGAAAAATCTATTCTAAAACCTATTTTTACCATAGTAAATATGTAACCCGATTATAGCTCAACCGCTAGATACACCCTAATTGTAAAAATAGAAGAAAACGAGATCACCCCTCCCTCCGGCACGCCAGTAAGCTTCATACAGCAGCAGCATGTTTCTTCCAGCATGCCTGGGACCTGGCTAGAATTAAATGAACCAATCACTTATTACTCCGAAACTAAATTTATTTAGAACCTTAGACGTAAGGCAGTAAATCTTTCAATGGGATTGCGAACGTGGTTGGGTGAGTGCGACCTCTAAAATTTTGGGGGCCAGTTGTTTCAGTTTTGGAGGTCGTAATACTAACCGGAATGATCCAAACAGCGTGCAAGTTAAGCTCTTACATGTTCGCTGGTTGAGGTACATATTTTGGAAAATTAGTTTGAGCTACTTGATAAGTTCGATTGAAAAAACACGTACTATACGTAAATACATATGTCTGGCAAGTGGCAACCTTACATAAGATGAATGAAATTAATTTTCTCACATAAAAAATACATAATCCAAAATTTTCAGTTTCAATGATAACTGACGGTCTGAATAATCTGTAGCATTTGACTTAAGGCTGAACCAGTCAGTCCGTAAGAGCTTAAGATACTCAGTTTTGACGTTTTGCATAACAGTTACAACCCAGCGAGACTTTAGGATTTGTTGATTGAGCGCTGACAAGATGATTTTTAAAGTTAGTTGGTAGGAAACCGTAATAGAAACGGTCCTAATCTCCTACGAACTGACTCGTTCAGACTTAACGCATCCATACATGCGCAAGTTCATTGCGTCGTAGCTTGGCATTATTTTGATATTTCGATTTCGGATTGCGCGTATTGTATACAGAAACATGGCACGAAGTCAGATTTGTCAAGCTATACAGAACATAAGAGCATCAGACCAACACTCGGGGCACAATGCAGACGAGACTGGATAGCAAACGTAAGTGCAACCGAAAGTCAAGAGCAATGCAATAATCACCTTCGACCAAGTGTGATGAGATAAGAGGCAGGCGCATTAACGTGCCATTGACGCACTCAGAACACAGAACCGACAGCGCATGCAAGCACATCGTGCATTAACGCATTCAACATTCGTTTCATTTGTTTGGTTATGAATCGGACATTGAATATTTGATGGATCCGAAAATTGTTATCGGTGCAATGAACAAATAATGTCAAAATTGTCATGCATTCAAAATCACTGCAGGCACCCGGCATCTTTTGCACGTCGGGCAAAGTCGTATTACCAACGTTTAATTCAATACCCGAGCTTATGGATGGCATGACTTCGGCTTCAAAATTGTTTTTGTGCAAAATTCGTAAATTCAATTCGTCCTTCCAAATGACGTCTTTAAACGAAACCACCATTGTTCAGAGCAACGACGGTCAAAATTTTGAATCGAAATTAAAAATTCAAAGCCAAGTTTACCATCTAATTAGCTCTTTATTGGCAATTGTAAATGAAGCCGCTGTTGTTATATCTGGCGACCAATTTAAGCGTCGAAACATCAAAATCCAGCGCAGGGGCAACACAATGCAGACGATTGCGGACACACAACGTTTGTACGACGCTCTACAATATATCCACGGTTATGCTGGGAAGGAGATGATCTTTCGGAAGAGTATATTCATTTGAGAGATGCTATTGCCGATAACGTAGATAGAAATATCAACGAAATCGGCAACGCGTGCCTTCTTCCATCCACATATATTGACAGCCCAACTCACATGCAAGATACTATGACTTTCGTGTGCGTTTATGGACGCGACCATATTTATTTATAACGTTCATATGTAATCCAAAATGGGAAGAAATACAAACTTTGTTATTGCTAGGTCAATCAGCAAAACATTGCACATTTTCGGACCAACATGTTGCTGGCTGTATTTTATTGAGTGGCAAAAGCGACTAGTCGACAAAATACGGCTAGAATTGATAACATCATTTCAGTAGAAGTACCAGATCGGTCAGCTGATGAAGAAATTTTCGATATTGTTACCACAAATACGATCCATGGTCCATGCGACGGTTATTCATTGTATCGTCGTAGGAACAAAGACAATGGAGGTCAATCAATGGGTAGTACCATATTCGTATGTATTGTCAAAAACTTACAAATCTGTTAAGTCAATCAAATACATTTACAACGTTCAGTATTCTGAGTTATAAGAGACCCATCTTGAAAACGATCAACACACTTATTTTCCAGAAAACAATGCTCTGCAATGAGCATTCAATCCACGAAAAACCACACTGATCGAATTCTTCGAATTATGTAAACGAACAGATATTTTCGCTCAATTCGCACGAACATCGTTTTATTCCGATATGCCACGACATATCACATGTAATAAGCCGTCAAAGAAATGGGAGCACGAATCGAGTGATCCTGTTCAGACATTTCCAGGCACATTTAAAACACGTATGTCTATTGAGCCGATTGTACACTGCCCACCCAAATCAACGTCAGTGCTTCTCTTTCCGTTTGTTATTGGTAAATGTTCAACGACCAACATCAGTTCGCGATCCATCGAATATTTACGAACTGTCAACGGATAATTGCTAGAAAACTGTTCATTCAAAGGTCATTGTTGTTCAATAGAATTGGGCCAATTCTGGATTAGCACAAATTCAGCCACTATATTTTTGGGATGGCAATGAACATACCTGACAGGAATATACTATCTGAAATACTTATGACTTGAACTTTAGAACATTTTATTTCTATTGTTTAATTTGTTGTACAACACAAATATTATTGAGCGACATACCTGTGTATTTGATTTTTTAATGTAGTATCTTTCAGGGGCTAGTTTGGTTTTCCTCGATTTATGAATGAAAATTTATGAAAATCATATTTCTATGATAAGTACAAATTTTATCAGTTTAGCGGCCTTTAAAAAGTTTTAAAATTAGGCTTAAATTATTTCTGGGTTTTTCTAGAAATCGAGTTTTATTTATTCCGTCTTTCAGGCGAAATTTGAAATTTTATTTTCCCGTTTTTCGGCTAATGGACTAGTACTACACAGTTACCTACAGCTATTGTTGTTACCCGGCGGTTTTTGTTAGGTATTACCTGTCATTCAGACATCACCGACATTAAATATGTGTACAATTGCAAAACAATTCATCAGCGGAGACATTCTCCAAACAATTGTTGGATATTGGTGATGGTAAAATTCGTTTGCATGAAGATACGCAATTAATTAAATTGCCAGACAATTTCTGCAACATCGTTGTTTCGAGAAATGAATTAATGGAAAGTGTATTCCCTAGTTTAATCGATCGAGACATCAACCACACATGCCCCACAGAACGAGCGATTTTGGCTGCTAAAAATTTTAATGTTGATCAAATTAATTTCCAAATAAAACAAACATTGCTCGGCAACGCCATGACTGATGTAAACGAAGCTGTCAATTATCCCAGTGAATTCTTAAATGCACTCGAATTGCCTGGATTACGCTACAACATAATCTGCGCTTGAAAATTGGGTCATCAATGATTTTGCTTCGCAATTTAAATCCATCCAAACTGTGCAATGGCACACGATTGGTGGTCAAATGAATGGTAAATTCAGATGTACCAATTCAGTCCAAGCGCGTACAATTTCCTATTATTTTGGCAACGTCCATAAATAAGGCGCTAGGTCAAACAATGCCCACATGTGCATTGAATCTGGAAAATCCATATCTCTCACACGGACAACTTTACGTTGCGTATTCACGGGTCGCAAACCGTCATACCCCTACCTGTATGCACCAGAAGAAGGAATAACCAAAAATATTAGCCACACGTAGCTTGAGATAAATCAACATTTATTATCATCATTTAGCTTAGATCACAGAGATTAAGAGTCCATTTTTCTTAATTTTGTTCTTCGTTATCTAATTACATTTACGTATTTTAAGTATTTCAATTATACTGAATAAAAGATTTTAGATTTTAGACGGTCCTACTTATTTACAAAAAATTATAACCAACATTGACCTCAATGACGCATTCAATATTGGTTTTGAAACCTTCGGTAGATTGCGGTTTATTCTCAAAAACCATATCTTACATAAAGTCCCATAAAAAAGAATCTAATGGTGTTACATCCTCCTTCGTGAAATTAATCGTTCATCACCAAAAAAGGAATGGATTTCGATTATATTAGTTCGACTTCAGGCAAAATTGAGTTCATTTCACTAAATGGTCAACCTTCGACTGTTATTTTGTTGAGCTGAATAACGGAACTTTTGAAATAGCTACTTTATGTTCTACTGTAAAAAAATCTTATTGGAACACCCTGCATCACCCCACAACAATATTTAGCAATGAAATTTATAGCAGCCAATTTATGAGAAAATCCAATTCTTTTTCTTCAAACATTTTTAGGTAGGAATATTTCGAATACTGAGTGCTAAAATCAGCATTGTAATCCAACTCGAAGTTAATCTTTCGCGCTTAATATATGACGACCTACTTAAGATTGTGTGACCCAATGCAAATTTAAAAGGACATTAGAGCGGAAAATTATTTTACATTTCTTCGTCTTATGCAACAAAATCTTTCTTTTCTTATGCAATTATTTTAAAGAAACCCGACATTAATTAATGACGTGCACACCTATACACATTTAGTGTTTAAGACGCAAAACTGTATATACACCAAAGAGTATACACAAGAATGAAACATTTAAGGGTTATAAAGAACAATGTACAATGGTACAGCGTAACTTAAAACATTTTTTTTTATTTCTTTTGTCACAAAATAAGAAATTATTTCACATTTTCTGTTATTTCTTATTAAAATTATGTTAAGTAGGAAACTTTTAAAGCACCCAACAAGAAAAGCATCGTTCCCTAAAATATAATATATGAGTATGGGAAGCTTTAAAAAAATAACGAACTTTTGTGTTTCAAACGAAAAAAAAAATAAAATAAAATGAAATAAAAAATCGAAACAAATGAAATAAAAAAGCTCATTTTTCTGTGCTTTTTTTTTTGGAAAATTGCCAAACAGAATGAAAAAAATTATTTTTTGTGTGTATGTGTGTGTGTGTGTTGTGCTTGTGCCATTATTATTATTATTCTTGGAAAGCACAGCACCAAAGTACAACAAAAAAGCTCTAATAAAGAACAAAATAAAATGTTTTCACCTAAATTACAAGGCGAATGTGAATGGAAGAAAAATGATTTTGTTTTCTCTTGTTTTTGTTTTTGTGTGTTCATCGTCGTCTCTCAAAAATTTAATGTATTGTAGCACCAGACAACAAATTGAGGAAGGACAATAAAGATAATTGTCAGGGTACAAAATCGAGGAGGGAAATATATCTACATACGAGTATACCTCTCTGTATATGTGTAAGTATTGTGTATGTATATAGGTTAGAAGTATTTTTATGGAAATTAATTCGTATATTTTCATGTACAGGTAGATATTTTATGGCGTTCAGGGACATATGGGTTAAATTACACAACATATATATGTCGTGTGTTAAATAGATGTATGATGCTTTTTCGATGTACAGTACACTGAATAGACTTTGGAATCATTAACTAAATGGTAATTTGTTACAGGAAATCCATTTTCACAGCCGGAAAATTTATTATATCAGATTGCTGCATTGTGTAAATTGTGTGTTACTAACAATTCAGCGATGAATAATCATCTAATTTAAATTTATCTGCTGGTATCACACCAATTTTACTTCTATAATTACGCTGCATTGAAAATCGCATTGAAGTCAGCTGGGAATTTTATGGAGCGCAGTTCTGACTACGTTTTACTATTAAAGTCTTACTCTTGTTATTTGAATTGCTGAAATTTGAAACCACCATAACCATAAGAGACTAATCAGATCATGCTCTTGAGAAAAGTATCTTTGTTAAAAGCGGAACCTGTTTCAGAGCTAACACAAAACGAGCCATCTGTTGCAGCCCAAAATTCTAATTTCTTCTTTTTGTTTGCTTGAATTCTGATATAGAAGGGGTCTATTTATAAGTCAACCACAGACCACAGAGTATTTCGTAGAATGAAAGTCGTTCGGTGTTTCCGAACATGGGCGAAGGGAGGCAATCGGCCATTTTTCCTTTATCTTGACAATAAAATATTTTGTGTAGTGAGATACAGTGTGTACAGTGCAACCTAGTGTGACAGGATATGCCGTAACTCGTTTCCCGATTTGTTGAAATTTTGGTGAAAAGAAGCGGAATTATATTAAAAGAAAGTGAAATGTGTGAATACATAAACAGGAAGAAGAGAAATAAAGCGAAGAAAAGTGAATTATCTAGAAAATATAAGAGAAAATAGAAATAAAAAATAAATTGAAAGCAAATAAGCAAAGTGCTATAGTAAAAAAATAGTTAAAATGGCGAAGAAAACAGCAACGTATGGAATACCGACGTGAATGCCTCAACGCTCGACGCTTCAAGAAAATTTGCTGCAAGAGCGAATGAGATGGGAGTAGAAAATGAAGGTCGTTTTCAAATATAACGTTGCCGCAGATCAACACCGAAAGTGAATGGAAAGATTGATGGAAACAAAGCTCGTCCTACATCTGATCGTTCAAAAAATCGTATGCAAATGACGCTCAACGCCTGCGGGAGCATAACAATTTAAAACTATGATTAACGCCTTTTGTGACAAACGTTGTGCAGTATGCCTAAAGCAGTGCTATCCGAATTAAGTACTTAGGTACTAAGGGTCTAGCACATTCTATTGCATATTCTATTTATATTACTATTTGCCTAAATTCCTCAAGGGACAGGCTGTGATTATGGTTTGCCTTCGATGCCATATTCACTTTAGAGACGGAAGAATTAGTGTACCACTACCAAGGGTTACTGAACAAACTTGGACCCAGTTGTGATTCCAGAAGAAATTATCACACACACTCGAAGTAATTAGGTTTGACGGTAGATTCAGTCAATATGATTTTATAGGTCATGCTACACTCTTCACGAATGATAGCAAAATTTAGCGAACAGCTTCCAAATATACTTTCAAAAAACTTCAATCATTCGGAATATAATTAAATGCGATTCGATTTATCACAGACAATTCAATATTTTACTAATGTGTATCCTGAGCGTAACCCATAGCCGATTCCTGAGAGTGAATATTTGGAGCTCAGAGATTTGATCGCAATTAAGTACGATGTCGTCAAAGACAAAGAAGACGTCTTGCTGCAAGTTATTCTGAAAGATGAGTTGAATCTTGGACATTACGCATTGACATAATGCATAATGCAGTTGAGAATTTGTTTTTTAGAACGTAATGTGGGCGTTCTCGTTGTTATAGATTCGTCCTTGGGTCTGTTGCTTTGCGACATTAAATTGTGTTTGCGGATTCTCATTCTTATGGACCAAAGGGAAACTCATAGCCAATTTGATGGGGATGATCATTTATTAAGTAGCAGAAGAAAGCCAGAATGACTATATTCACATTCGGGCATCGGTTATAGCTGCGTTTGTTGTATCTCATCCCGGTGAATAGGAATCTCATTGAGGCTTCTGTTTTGCTCGCTTCCCCACCAGAGTTTGGAAGAACATGGAGGCTCAATGAGATTTTTAAACAGTTGTTCGAAAAATTTCTTTGCTCACACATTTCAACATAATCTTTCTGACCATTGCATATATATGCTGGTTGGATCGTTCGATAGGATAAATCCTAAGCTAACTGGCCATAAACGCCACATCCGCTGAATAATTATGTAAGTTGGAAAATATTTTTTTCAGTGGATTCACACAATTTTTAGAAATTTTTGTTTTCTCACACATATCAACAGAAGCTTTCTGAGCATCACGTCTATATGTTGATAGTGTTATTCGGTAGGACAATTGCTACGCTAACTTGCCATATACGACTCATTTGCGAATGAATTTTGTGAGCTGGCCAAAATTTTTTTCAGTGAATGACTCAATTTTTACCTATATTTTTGTTGTTCTCACACATCAACAAGAGCTTTCAGATCACCACGGAAGCTACCGAAAGTTGCGCTAGTGTCGTTCGATAGGGTAGTTTCTAAAGCTAACTGGCTGATAACGTCATATTCGCGGACCTATTCTGTACGCTGGTCAATAGTTTTTCACTGAATCAGACAATTTTTCAAACTTTTGGTTTACTCACAAGCATCAACGAAAGCTTGATGTTGGCAGTGTCGTTTGATCGAGAAAGCGAAATCTAAACGATAATCTCCCTTAATTTTCTTATTAGATCCGCAAGTTTCCAATCAAAAATTCAAATGTAACCCTAATTACGTTAAAATCCATTTTATTTGTAGTCTGATCTTTAGGGTTGCCAAGTTGGGTATTTTATTTTGAAGGTCTATCGATGCCATTTATGTATGAAAAATGATATCACTCAATTGTTCAACGCACGGCCGGATTTACAGACGTCAATCAGAAGGTCAAAATTGTTGATGACAGTTTCAAATAGGAACATTTATTTCTCTGGCATTTTACGTCGGATGATGGCTGGACTATCAACGTACACTTTGTTTTTTCAAAATTTCCATAAAAGCAACTAACAATGTTAAATTGCTTGATCTTGCAGGCCAATATACATTTTGGCGACGCGAAATTAAGCGATTTGCGAAGAACCTTTGCAATTCGTCGATAATCTCACGTGTAGAATGGCAAGTTGCATCTAAATTCGATCCGTGCGAACCCTTAGCCTGCCAGAATTTGGTGTATCTACCACAGAATCTATAGTCTCGAATGTATTTATGTGTTTTTCAAACCGCAAAGGCCATAGCGCATCCTTTGCTGTTTTCATTTAACACGGTTTCAAATGAGTGTAGTGAATCTAAAATGAAATAAAATTTCTCACGATAAGTCGAATAATAATAAGTGCATGCCATCAAATGGAGGGCCTCAAGAAGCAAAGAAAAATAATAAAAGAATCCATAACCAAACTGCTGACATTCGTAAATGGCAACATGAACAATGTTAGCCTAGACGATATTTCAGTGAAGCAGGAAAGGGCATTGCGTAGAAAAAGTCTAACTGCGGTCCTTCTTTGAAATTTATACGTAAACTATTCACAAACGAGACAACTTACGAGAGGCGCAAAAGTTCCAGTACTTAAAGGGGCGGCTAAAGTGAGAGCCAGCACCATTCATCCGGAACCAGTTGTTATGATACATAGCCAAACAATGATTATGAAAGAGAGCAACCCGAAATCAGAGAGATCCAAAACCAATTGGGATCTCTTCCAAACACTAACAGAAAGAATTAGTCTGCAGAACCCAATACAGGGACCAGGTCAAATAGAAAACGAACTAGATAAGCTCATCCATAATATCCAAAGTGCTGCGTGAAGAAAAGCACGAAAGAAATGGCAAAAACATCGAAACCAGGAAAATAAGAGGGCATTTAACCATTTGTGCAACAAATTAAACTACCTAATAAAAGACATTAAAAATCAGTCAGTTAATAAATTACTCAGCACTCTAACTGAGCAAAAAGATACTGATTATTCATTATGGAAAGCTACTAAGACTCTTAAAAGACCCAAACTTCAGGTTTCTCTAATTAAAAATAAAGAAAAAAGCAGATTTGATTGCAAACAACAAACATTCCAACCTTACTCCAAACAAACGTAAGAGGAAATATCACCCCGATAAATAAACAGGATGAAATGAAAGACACAGAATTACACCTGTAACATTGCAAGAACTAAGATGGGAAATCAAGAATAACCTGAATGCGTATAAGGCTCCCGGATTTCATCTTATAACTGGTCAGATAATAAAAGTGTTACCGGAGAAAGCGTTGAGGAAACTAGTGCATACAATTAATGCAGCATTTCGACTAAGATACGTACCAAGGCAATGGAAAGTTGCAGAAGTAATTATGATACTTAAGCCGAACAAACAAACCTCCGGATGATAAAGCTTCATATAGGTGAATTTCTCTACTACCAACATTATCGAAACTATTTGAAAAGGTTCTTCTTAAAAGACTACAACCAATTACCGAAGAAAGAAATATTATCCCCCCGCACATCAGTTTGGATTAAGGAAAAACATTCTACGAAATTCGCAAGCAATCGACAAAGTATGGCACCAAGGGTTAGAACTCAAACTTCATCGAGATCTTTCGGAGCAAGTTTTTCAAATTCTAAAATCATAGATATCAGAGAGGCACTTCCGAGTAAAGTATGAGATTGAATACTTCCAACTAAAAAGAATAACAGCAGGAGTACCACAAGGGAGTGTCCTAGGGCCAATTCGACTTTTGCCGATGACATGGCAATACTTGCAACAGCAAGGAACATCAATGACTCCACTAGTAAATTACAGAAGGCTACAAACCTGATATGTAATTAGACAAAGAAATGGCGAATTAAATTAAATAAAGCAAAATCAATCCAAGTGAACTTTACAAATCTAAAAGTTAATCCTATACCAATAAAGATAAATTCGATAGTAGTACCGCATTAATATAAGGAAACTTAGATGTTCTATGCACAAGCTTGGAAGAGCCTACCAGGCGGAAAGGAACCAAATAGCAAAAGAGCTAAAATTGTCTCGCTTTCGAGTAGCAAGAAATAAATACTTCCATGAAGTGTTTATTGCAAAACAAAATAGTTTCCAACGGTACGTCACGGAACATGGTAATAAAGACCCATGGGGGTATATAGATTTGCCGCTGGCAAAGCAAGACCCCTAGAAGTCTTAAACACCGTCAGGAAGGCAAATGGAGTCGTCACTGACACTTTGCATGACACACGCTTGGAGTTACTCAACTTACTTCTTCCGGACGAAACGCCAGACGAAACTGGGCCTTAAGCAGAAATGTGCGAGATCGCTACCGACAGTAGTTGGAACGATGCGGAAGACCCCTCATTTACATGGGAGGAGGTCACCAGTGCCTTAACTTGCTTCAAGCGTAACAAGTTCAGTGGACTGGATAACTTGAACGCTGAAATAATCCAGCTGGAATGGCCCATCATAGGGTCTAGCATAGTACAATTATTAAACAGCTGCTTAAAATTTTGTTACTTCCCCAAGGTGTGGAAAAATGGCGAAATGATCATAATCAGGAAACCTGCCGATAGAGATCCACTATGTTCGAAACTTCAGCGAAATGACTCGAACTTCAGCGCCAGGGTCAAATTGCAAATAAATAAAATGATCCAATGGTGTGAAGTAAATAAGATGCTGCTATCAACAGAAAAAACAGTGATGCTGCAACTAAAGGGCAAATTTGACTCTAGTCGACCACCAACAATATCACTAAACGGTAAAAACATGAAAATGGTCAAGTGCGTTAGATTTCTAGGTGCTGACCTTGATGAACGAATGAGCGTAGCATCCCACGTTCTTAGATTCTGTGAAAATGCTAAGAAGCTATTCCACTCTTTGGCGAAAGTGTCAAGAGAAGGATGGGGACTTAATCACAAAACACTGAAGATAATACAAAGGTGTGGCGGAGGCGCTTTTCGAATATGCGGCGGCTGGTTGGTATGATAGGTTAAATTGTCACCATATCAGATCACTAGAAAGTGCTCAGAGGAATATCCTGCTAGGAGTAACAAAAGCTTACCGAACGGTATCTAAAGATGCTGTAGTTGTTCTGGCTAGCGTACTCCCGGTTGATATTCTAATAAAAAAGTTTAATAAAAAAACTTGTACCATCTAAGAAGGCGTGGCCAAAATGATACAGGTGAATATGTACATGCTGCTGATAGTAGGCAGGATCAATATAATAATAAAAATGATATAGAAGCGATGGCGATTGACCTCTGTCAACGAAGGTGGAATGAATCAGTCAATGGAAGGCATACCTTTGGCTACTTTCCTGATATAAAAGATAGAATAAAAATGAAGTTACCACTGACGAGCTCGATGTACCACGTTATCTCTGGACATGGTAAGTTTAAAGCATACCTGCAGAGATTTAAAATAACAAACCAGTGTCAATGTTTATGCGGATCGCAAGTAGAAGACGTTAAGCACCTACTTTTCGAATATAACGAGGTGACGGTTATGTCACTAAAACATTGGCTTGGTAACATGAACATACATGAATTGCCACTGCCTATATTACTAAGCAACGACTTACTACCGAAGTTTCAGCCATATTGTGCTGACCTGATCAACGTCTTAAAAGAACGAAATAGTGTACAATAGTGGATCGGTAAAACGGAATGTACAGGTCTCCCCGTGACTAGAGACGGTAACGTTATAGTTTTTGAATTACAACGGCTGAAATGTATAAACACTGGTATCGGTTAACTGCGCTAATTGATTGACATGAAAATTGGCTAAGTAAACCGATACAAATTTGAATAATTCTTAGTTTAAGGTTATACCTAGTTTGACGAAAATTTTTCCGGAAATGTTGACTACGACGAATAAATGAGTAGTACCGCATGCAAACAATATTTCGGCATGACTTTAGATGCTAAACTAAGGTGGAAGGAACACATAAAAAAGGAGAGAGAAGAACTAAACATAAAATTTAGAAAAATGTAATGGCTCTTAGGGAGACAATCTCAACTTGCGATCCATAACAAACTGCTGTTATACCAACAAATCCTGAAACTGCGATGCATTGTTAATGCACCGTGATACATTCGAACACCTACAACGTCTGCACCAACATGAAAATCTGAACATACGATGTATGCTGACTACCACCCCAACAAGAAGACTGCAAAGAACCAAACCACTGGACTTATTGCGACCAGGAAGTCAGTCGACTTACAGAGGCGAAAAATCTGAGGAGGAGTTTCACGTAACTGGGGATAATCACTTGATTACGCCGACTAATCAAATACTTTATCTTGATATATAAAAATTGATCGTGGTTTGTTCGGATGCTTAAAACTTGATTTTGTTCAATGTCAAGGTAAATGATCATGAATAACGCAAAATATTTATTTTCTATTTATAAACAGCTGATGATCCAGTTTAATATACTTTAAAATAAAATCAAAACAATTGTGTCGAGTACATGATAACAAAAATGTAATAGATTAGTATATTCAGCATAATGAGTTGATTTTATACAATTTTGAATGAGCGTGATTTTATGCGCGGAATATAGGAGTGAGAGTTGATAATTGAGTCATGGACAATTTAAATTCTATAGAGCAAATTTCATATTCTATTCTTTTGGCGACTACATACGGGTGAGCATCAGAGTTTACAAAGACAGAAATATTAAAATATATATTTAAGCGATAATTGGTGGATTTTCCTGGTACATTTAAAATATAAAACGACTGAACCAATTATGTATTTCTGAGTGATATAAGGTAAATTATTGATTAGTGAAATCTTTTTGTGCGATTTATACAAAGTGATGATCATTTGCAGTTCGATATTTGATACGATGCCAAGAAGAGGTTATGGTAACATTGGTCGTTCTCAGAATGCCACGCGCCATCGAAATGCCGCAGCACGTCGAACGGAAGAGAAACGTGCTATTGAAAGAGAATCACCTCGAATCAGAAGCATTGCAATGCAGTAAAATTTGTGAAAGAACCGCCTAGATTGTGTTGTGCGAACGGCAGGGTGAAATTGCTACAGTTGCTTTCACCACCAGAGTCATTGCGCACGCTGCATTTGTACAACGTTTGTTTTCAAATGACGTGGTTTGGTGGTGAAATTGTAAATGAACGAAATTATAATCCAACATTCAAGGTAATTTCACCAACATCACCTAATACACCAACACTAACACCACAAAATACACTAACACACTACACACAATACATGATATACATCACGATGTAACACAAACTAACACTTATCTTGCCAACAAAAGACAAAAAATACATAATTTTCTTCCAATTATAGAGATTCATGGGAAAATTTTCATCTTGCTGGATCGCTGTTGCCGCATCCAGATCAAAAACACAAATATCTGCAAATATACTTTCTTGGAGATTCACATGATGAAGTAAATCGGCGTTGTGCTATCTTTAATACAATGAATAGAGAAATAATACAGCAACTGCAGCAAATGTTACACGAACACAATGAGCTCATCAAACTGTTTACGACTTCGTTGGATCAGATGCCATCCGATGATCACAGCATTTTTATAAAAACGTACAAACGACCAGCAGGAACTCATAACCGACAATAAAAGGCACCTACAGTTAGTGAAATATCAATTGTTGTTGTTGGTGAAAGTTTGGAATCGCGTGATATAATCATCAAACACCGAACTGGAAACGCACTACAGCGAATAAGTGAGACACATCGATCGTATGGCGCACTGCAATATCCAACATGGTAAAGAACATGATAAATCCGGCCAATGGTTAGTACAAAAAAACATTTTTGATTGTCACTTCCTAAATTGTATATCTTTAGGGGTCGAGACAAATAAAGAGGTTAGTTCAATGAACTTTTACGCATATCGAATGATGATTCGCCAAAACATTGACAAACCACTTAATGAGGTATCGCCGATTGTTTCAACAATATGCAGTCGATATGTACGTTAAGGTTGAAACAAAACGACTAAACTACATTCGATTCAATCAGGCTAAGTTGCGATCTGAAGATTACAGATATTACAGATGTTGGCGGACTCACAATTTTACCATCGACATGCATTGGCAGTCCGAGACACATGCACGAGTACTCCTAGGACGCGATGACTTACGTGCGCAATTCTGGACGACCGGATTTGTTTGTGACGTTTACTTGCAACCCAAAATGGCCAGAGATTACGCAATTATTGCATCCCGGTCAATCACCAAGCGATCGCCACCACGTTACAGCACGAGTGTTCAAACAAAAACTGAGATGTTTAATGGACTTCATTGCGAAACAACGTGTATACGGTACTGTTCGATGTTGATTGTATTCAGTTGAGTGGCAGAAAAGAGGTTTGCCGCACGCACACATTCTTTTTTGGATGGTGGACAAAATTACGCCAGACCAAATTAATGACATCATTTCCGCCGAAATCCTGATCCTGAGATAGATCCAGAGTTGCGCGAAGTGGTGAAGACCAATATGCTCCACGGACCATGCGGACAACACGGAAACGATGGATATCCAATCTATCGGCGTCGCTCACCATAGATGACAATGACAGAACATTCATTACTCAATTAAAAGGTGGAGTTATCGTGATTGACAACACATGGATCATGCCATATTCGCCAATATTGTGTAAGGCATTTAAAACACATACCAATGTTGAGTACTGCAGTTCGGTGAAATCGATTAAGTATGTTTGCAAATACGTCACCAAAGGAAGCGATATGGCGGTTATTGGTGTTGGACGAGATGAAATCAGCAAGTTTATGCCGATATATGAACTGCAACGAAGCACTCTGGAGAGCATTTTCATTTGCGATTCATGAACGTCATCCGACTGTTGTGCATCTGGCAGTTCATTTCGAGAATGGCCAAAGAGTGTATTTCAACTCAGAGAACGCAGCACAGCGAGTGAAAAGACCGCCAGCTACAACGTCAACGAGTTTTTTTTCAACTTGCGTCAGTGATCTGTTTACAAGAACATTGCTTTACTCGGATATGTCTCGATATTTCACATGGAATGCATCATCGAAGAAATGGTTACGCAAAAAGCATGGCAAACCATAGTATGGATATCCAGGTGTGTTTTCAAGTGATGCATTAGGACGAATTTACACAATACATTCAAAGAATGACGATGGCTTATACCTTCGGTTGCTTTTGGTTAATGTGCGCGGTTCAACTTCATTTGAGTCATTGCGGGCTGTGAATGGTACGGCGTGTGCAACATTTCGAGAAGCATGTCAACAGTTACAATTGCTTCAAAACGACAATCACTGGAATAAAACGCTAGGCGATGCAATAGCTTCTTCGCCCGCCCATTTCGATATGTCAGCCTTCAAACTCACGTCAATTATGGGATACGTACAAAGATGACATCGCAGAAGACATTTTGCATCGCTTTCGAGTCGGGACAGGAAATTTCAAATTGCAAATGATCGACGACATCTACAATGAAACGTTAGTGCTGATTGAAGATTTGTGTTTGCTTATGAGTGGCAAACTTTTGACTGAAATTCTTATGCCAGCGCCAAGTCGTCAAACTAGAGATGTATTGAATCGTGAATTGGAACGCGAGCGTGCTTACGACACGATAACTTTACAACAACAAGTACAAACAAATGTTCCACTGTTGAATGAACGGCAAAAGAGTGCGTATGATCAACTGATGAAGGCTGTCGATGATGGAAACGGTGGACTATTTTTCCTTGATGCGGCCGGGAGCACTGGGAAAACGTTCCTGATATCATTGATATTAGCGGCAATATGTGCTCAAAGTGACATTGCGTTAGCTCTCGCATACACCGGAATTACTGCAACACTGTTGGCCGGTGGAGGAACGGCACATTCAGCACTGAAGCTTCCCTGCGAATCAACGAGAATCCTGTTTGCAACATTTCGAAGCAATCAGCCATGGCAAAGGTATTCAAAAATTGTAAATTGATCATATGGGATGAGTGCACGATCATTAGAAGCACAAACGATCACAAACGATCATTAGAAGCACTCGATCGAACATTGAAAGATTTACGCAACAATAATCGTCGCTTTGGTAGCGTGATGATACTGTTGGCGGGCGACTTCCGACAAACACTTCCAGTGATTCTGAAATCAACAGCGGCAGATAAATTAAACGCATGTCTCAAGTCATTGTATTTGGGGCGATACGTAAAAACAATTCCATTGAGTATGAATATGCGAGTGTTCTTGCAACACGATAAAACCGCAGAACTTTTCTCCAAAGAACTGCTGAGAATCGGAAATGGACAAATTCCTATAGATGCTTCAAGTGGTTTAATATCGATTCCATTTGAAATTTGTCAATTCACTTCAACGAGAGATGAACTCATCACTAATGTATAACCGAACATTGGTCAAAATTATCGTAACTACGATTGGTTGAGCGTACGCGCAATTTTAGCAGCGAGAAATACTGATGTCAATGACTTGAATTAAACGATTCAAAATCAAATTCCGGGAGAATTGCGTTCATTCAAATCGATTGATCGCGTTGAAAACGAAAACGAAGTCGTCAATTACCAGTGGAATTCCTAAATTATTTGGATGTCATCATTATGTTACGAAATCTTCATGCCCCGAAACTGTGCAATGGAACCCGACTGATTGTGACGAAGCTAATGAACAATGTGATAGTGGCAAGGATTGTGAAAGGGTCGTTCAAGGGAGAAGAATGCCTAATTCCGCGAATTACCCTGACTTCAACCGATTTGCCGTTCCAGTTCAAATGCGTTCAGTTCCCAGTGAAACTTGCATTTGCGGTGACCATAAATAAGTCACAAGGGCAGTCGCTGGAAGTGTGCGGCATAAATCTGTAAATGTCATCCTTTTCACACGGCCAGCTATATGTGGCGTGCTCCCGAGTTGGGAAACCATCCTCACTCTTCGTTTACGCTCCAGAGCAGAAAACAAAAATGTATTCTATCATGCAGCCTTAAATTGAATACAATCATTGTTCAATTTTTTTTAGATTTCAATAAAACGAATAGAATTCAATGAAATTAATACTAGATTTTATTCTATTTTCGCCAAGTGTTGGACTGAACGAAGTCCGTCGGGCCAGCTTTCCCTATAAATATAGGGTAATGAATACAATTAAATTCGAAAAGTGTTTCATTCAATCTATAATTCGATCGAAAAACTAATTTCGGGTGGAATCATGAATGCTCGAATGTAATTCAATCAACAAATATATTTTGGGCAAAACGAGGTTTGCCGGGCCAGCTAGTTATGCAATATAAATTACTAAATGGGTACAAGACTCAGTCAACATATAAATAAAAAAAAACTAATCATAGCTGTCAAAATTGTATTTTTTTTTTGTTCCATGGTGTTCTTTTATTACGTTCCGTATGGAATATACCGAGGTCACGTGATCATCATTTCTGTCCATTCCAATCCTTCTTTGGAATGAATAAAAGAAAACACCAGTAATTTGCATTCCGATGAAACAAATTGTAAATTTTATTTTCTTGTAGCTAAACAATGTCTTGTACAGTGTATTTGTTCTCGAGAATGGAGACTAACCGTCGTCGGACTATTTTATACATAAAAATTGTTTATGTCTCGAGATGGCATGCTTATGCAATAAAAATGTTACCGTAATAAAATTTTTATCAATATATTTGTCAGAATTTCCGATCAAACAACAATAAGAGCAATGTTAAAGTCAAGGAAATCGGTTTTATTTACTTGCCCTCATTGAATCCGTAATAAGCTTGTGGCGCGCTTAAGAATAGTTCTTAGACATGGAAATTCCTGAAAAACTTTGTTTGTGTTTAATATTTGTTGTTCGAGCTTTCAAAAAGCTGATTTTCATTAATAGATTAAATTTTATGTTTATTTTGCTTCACATCTATGTTTGCACGGAATACTTAAAACACCAAAAATAAACTTTATAATCAGATAGCATTTGAACACTAGAAGAACAAAAAAAAAATAAAACCATTTAACTTCTTCTGGAATATAAAAAATAATAAAACATGAGATTTTACCATTTCTCAGTTTAAAAAGAAAATATTTTTTTAGTGCTGCTGCTGCTGCTACTTCTCAATCACATTATAATCTCCTTTCAAAAAAAAAAAATAGGGAAAACAAAAATTATTTTGGTTTAAATTTAACAGAAAGAAAAATATTTTTGTTACCTTTGGGAAATTTAATGATTTTCCATATATTTTGTTGTTGTTTCTGAATCTCACAATCTTGTAATTTCCTGATGGTATGACTAGCAAAAAACATTTTTTTTTAGATTTTTCTTAAAGTTGTAGATCCTTCTAACTACGATTCATTTGGGAATTATTTTTGTAAATTTTATTACGAGCGAATCCTGCCACCAGTTGAAAACTGAATCTATTTATACTTAAGTATTATAACATAGGATTAGGCCGGCGGGCAGGTTTAATGCTTGCAGGGCACACGAACAAAGCAACAAAGTGTTAATTTTGATATTTGTAAAATATTTCTGCCAGCAGAAAATTTATGTTGGCTCATGTGTTGTACAAAATCACATCCTCCGCACATCTGAAAACCCATAAAATTATTTTTATTAATTTTAAATCGTTATTTGGCAGTCAATTTATTCCATGTTTATATGTATTTTATTTTATATATTCAGTCATGACACCAAATATAAACCACGACCCATGCATTTTGCACAACAAAATATTATTTATTATCAAGTTTATGCAAAAAACCAAATTTTTTTTTTTTTTGTAACAATAAAACTATAAATATAAAATTTATGCCAATAAAATTCCGGCTGCCTGCCTACATATTACATAGAGGACAAATACAGGGCATATAGTTGAGCCAGATTTTTGGTGGCGTGGGAAATTCGATACTACGAATCAATAAAAATTGGCTAATAGTCTGAATTATAAACGTAGCACTGTAATATGCAAACCTTACTCACTGAACCATAATCAAGTTAATTTAATTTTATAATTTTAAATGTGTCACACATTTTGTAAATGTTGGATTATTTTCTATATTTTTGACGCATTTTTGGTTAGGGACCGAAATTCTCAAATTCGTTTATTGATTTTTATATATTTGTTGCACATACAGCTATAACAAACGAAATTATGCAATGCTCAGCTAATATTGCATGTTGAAATCATATTATCGCAAAAAAAACTACATAAAGTTTTGCTGTACGAAATTATATTCAATTTGCAATTTTATGACAATTAGATTTCGATTTTACTATCACAAAAGTATTAAGCGTTATTTCTTGTATTTTCTACAGTTCTCAAATTGGCCTGAAGTGTATGCGTACGAAGCCAGGACGTAAAATTAGATATATGCGATGGCAACACTTTTGGTTTGAATCTTGGATATTGCATTTATAGGGTCCATTTTTTAATTTAACCCGAGCAAGCAGGCTCGCCCTAGGTATTGCACACTGAAAATGATCCAGTCTACATAAAGTAATAATTTGTTTTTTACTTTGCGTACTCTTTCTTCGTACACTGATAATACCAGTGTGTGTTCGGAGTAAAATTTGAAGAAGCGAGTCGGCACGGTATAAGTGCAATTCACAAATAAAAACAAAGTGCGCAGAGTCAAATTACTCAGGTTGAACAAAAAAACACAGAGTATTTTTTGACAGCGCACTGCTTGCTCACGTTGAATTAAAAAATAGGCCCTTTGTATAGGGTTTTTCAATAAGAGCACTTCAACTTTTTTTTTTGAATAAAACACAAACTGTTCGACTTTTGAACTAACTTTTTTTTTATTAACGAATTTGAACATATACATTTAAGTATGAAACTCGATTTCTTTTGCATGACCACCGCGTGCACGTTTTACGAAGTCCAATCTTTAAACCCAATTTTCGACCACTCTTTCGCATAAATCGGCCGAAATTCCAGCAATTTCACGATCTATATTGGCTCTGAGCTCTTGCAACGTCGCCGGCTTATTGGCATAGACCAATGACTTCACATAACCCCAAAGAAAATAATCTAGAGGTGTCAAATCACACGAGCGCGGCGGCCACTGGACGGGCCCATTTCGCGAAATAACACGCTCATCGAACTTAGTCTTCAATAATGCGATTGTATCGTGTGCTGTGTGGCATGTGGCCCCTTCCTGTTGAAACCACATGTCGTCCAAGTCCATTCCATTCAATTGCGGCCAAAAAAAATCGTTTATCATATCGCGGTATCGATTTCCATTAACAGTAACGTGGCGATCGTTATCGTCGATGAAAAAATATGGCACAATGAGGCCACCGGCATGTAATCCGCACCAAACAGTAACTTTTTCGGGATGCAACGGTGCCTCATGAATCACGTGTGGGTTGCTTCCTGCCCAGTAACACATATTTTGCTTGTTGACAAATCCATTTAGCCAAAAGTGAGCATCATCGCTGAAGATGATTTTTCGGTGAAAATTTGCATCATTTTCGATTTGCTCTTGAGCCCAATTCACGAATCGGCGTCGCTTCAAATGGTCAAACGGCTTTAGTTGTTGTGTCAGCTTGATCTTATCCTGATGTAGGCCAAGATCTTTACGTAAAATTCGCCACAATGATTTCACAGAAAGGCCCAATTGTTGCGAACGTCGTGTGAGCGACACATTCGCGTCTTCTTGAACTGAAGCCCTGGCGGCTGCGATGTTTTCAACACTTCGAGCACTTCTTGCTCTCGAGGGCACCGGAACATTATGTAGCGAAAACGTAGACTCAAATTTTGCCACTATACGGTCGATTGTCGAACGGGCTGGCTTGATAAATGGACCGTAAAATGGCCGTAATGCTCTTAAAGTAGCAGCAACAGAACGATTATTTTGATAAAAAATGTGCACGATTTGCAATCGCTGTTCACGTGTGTAGCGTTCCATGATGAAATGTATACTAATGAAGTTTCCAAATGACGAAAGATTAATAAAAAATATGGCGTCGTTCGCCGTCCCTATCGGAAAAAAGTTGAAGCGCACCTGTTGAAACACCCGTTACAATACAGCCCAAAGTAAAGTGGAATAATATGATAAGAATTTTTATAAAAGTTAGCAAAAAGAAAAATTGAATAATTAATCTAGCCTAATTCCGAGACATTTATTGCTCATTTAAGCAATTTTTAGTTTAGAACATTACTAAAATTGTTTGTGAGATTGCTGACATCTGGGGTTGATCAGTGGTACTAAATTATAACTGTTGTTGTAACCATAGCGAATTATAGTAGTCTAGATCATAACCTCTAGAATAAATTCAGGCGAATTTAGAATATTCGATCGATGTATAAATACGAGTGCAACGAACACACTGGGTCAGTTTTAGTAAGTCATTACAGTACGCGAAAGATTCAAAGCTAAAGTGAATAGTGCGAAAGAACATTTGTGGTGTGTTAGAAATATTTCGGAAGCGGTGTGAATTGTGAATTACGAGAATTGTTGCTGTAACCCTCAAAGTCTAGAATGATATTCACAATCCAGTGATATGGACCGGATTTGACAGGGCAAATCCGCATTTGGGCAACTGGTGACAGCGGTGGGATTGTGAATACTAGAAGATAGGTATTATGGATTTAACGGTTACGTAATTCAAATTCCAGTTAAAGCAGCGTAATTTACCTACGGGTGGTT
This sequence comes from Nephrotoma guestfalica, assembly GCA_963691935.1. NCBI lineage: Eukaryota > Metazoa > Arthropoda > Insecta > Diptera > Tipulidae > Nephrotoma > Nephrotoma guestfalica. Next base: position 228,413,132 of record OY829915.1, read on the forward strand.
GTAAAAACGCTAGGATTAAACCCGAATAATTATGAGTACGGAGAGGTAATACGGAAAAACTTGAAGATAAACGTAAAATTTATCAAAACAAATTGATCTTAAATTTTACCAACTAAGTAAAGATTAACGCGAAATGAAACAAGAAATTAATGAAATCAAAATACGTACACGTCGAAGTTGAGAAAGTTACAGTCTGAGGTTCAACGTCTTAAAAAAAATCTTCTTTGCCTGAAAGCAAATGAAACAACGTCGCAGGTAGTCCAGTACACTTGAATAAACTTAAGCCGTCAACAGAATGGGATGAAATGTGTCATGTCGCAGAATTACTAGTAGCTCTTAAAGGAGGAGGATAATAAAGGCGCTGGATCAAAACGCAACAGACATCGAGCTGGTTTTGTCACCGAAAGCAACTTCCGCTGAAACTATTGATTGTGATTTAATTATTGAGACTGCACAAGATATTATCAAGCCATCACTTAAAGTACGGCGGGTTGAAATAAACACCGATTACCAGATTGCGCGACAGTAGGATTACTTGTTAACAAGGCGGGTCACATCTCTCATGGAGCAGCATGGAGCTTCAAGGAAAACAACGAAAGCGAGGAAGATCACCAACTCCATTGCAGCGGAAATCGAAGAAAGATAAATCATTTACAAAAGACAAGAACCCAAGTAAAGGATCGTTAAGCCCAACGACCCAGCTTAAAAGGGCAGAAACTGCCTTCCACAACTTAATGCCACATGACCTCTATCAGTATTTCTAGATTAGTACGAAGTGATGGCAACTCAACAATAAGAGAAGATATTTATGGCAAAGTTATTTGAAAGGATTTCATCAGTGGAAGCACACAGCCAGCCAAGGTGTTGAAATTGCTAAACAGCGACTGACGACAGTGCACTCATCCTAGGTAAGAACATGGTGAAAATAAACTGGTCGCTGATATTATCGATGAGGTCATTCTAGTAGTCATGGAATTTATAAGAACGAATAGGTTCGTGTTGGATGTTGGACTAGAGGTTCAGGGCTACGGTAATGTCTACATGCAACTTCGACTCAGCGGTAAAAATGTAACAACCATCAGACGAGTAATAATTGATCACCGAGAAAAGTTGCCAACAAACACAGAAAAAATTATTTGGATAAGATTAGGGGGGGGGGATAGTTCTGGATCACGCAAGTTATGTATTGTATAGAAACTAAAGAACCGGAACAGGGAATTGGAGGAGTATGATCGAGAAAGCCGTAGTAATAACGATGATAGAGGCCCAATTAGAGCTCTAAATCTCTCGAATAAGTCAAAAACAATCAAGAAACAAATAATAGGATCTCACTAAGGAGCAAAAAATTAAGCTCCGCGATTACTAGTACGTTACATGTCTATTTTCTGAAGTACATCAGATAGAAGGAAGATTGACTTTGGCAAAACAACAAGCAAGGCGAATGGTTAAGGATAAGCGAGCGGCAAAAGTTATCGAGTCATCGAACAGTCCGTTGAGCTCCCCGGTAGTGTTGGCCGAAAAGAAGGACAGCAGCACGAGATTTTGTGTAGATGCTCGAAAACTTAATGATGTGGCGAAAAAGATCAGCTGTCCATTACCACGACTCGATGAGACATTAGGTACATTGTCGGCCGCTAGAATGTTCCCCACATTGGATCTTCAAAGTGGTTATTGGTAGTTGAAGTTCAAGAGAAAGATCGTGAGAGGCAACGAGTTATGACAGTTTATTGTAATGCCATTTAAATTATGTAATGATGCCCCAGCGACTTTTGAACGGTTAATGGAGCGCTTACTAAATGGATTACATTGGAGAACTTATCTTGTATATTTAGCCAATATTCTCGTCACCGAATACAATCTGCCGAGTTAAAGTTAAGTCCTAAAAAATGTTTGCTCTGCAGAACAGAGGTAAAGTACCCATGGAATTCATCCAAACGAAGCAAAAATGTCAACGGTAAACGAATGGCCAAGACCCAAAATTTACATGAATTACGAAGCTTCCTTGGATTGTGCAGTTGCATGTCAACAGAAGCAGGAAATGAGGATGCAGTCGAAGGACAGCTTATAAAATTTCTACCCGATGTGGACTGAGCGGATGAACCAAAGTAATGTAGACAATCGGTAGTAGAGTGGTGCAAGATGTGATGAATGTACAGCAGTCAAAGGACCTACACGAAAAAGCCGAGTATTAATGCAACAATACAACAGCTAGTCATTAGCCAAAATAATTTTTGGGAATAATCTACGATTACCAGTAGATATTAAGTTTGGTGCTGTTCCCTCGTCAGCGTTATGTGGTCAAGATTACCTCGAACACAACAACTTTATGAGATACACAAATTTGAAAGAAATGTCGGCTAAAGAATGAAAGAAGCGATAGAATGAAGGCTCTTTATGACATACGTGCAAATAATAAAACTTTCGAAGGACGAATGGTTTGATTCTACAATCCGCAACGAAGAAAAGGATTTTCACTGAAGCTCCAACCGGCTTCAGAGGTGCCATATATTGGCTGGAGGGGCTTAGATGGAGGAAATGTTACGATCTGGTCTATTGCGTAATAAAATTTGCTCATTTAAGGTTTAGAATTTTGAAAAATTTTTGTATGATATTGGCGACATCTGGGGTTTAGTTGTAGCACTAAATAAGTTTATAACAGTTTGTTGTGTAGCAGAGAAAGAAGAAAAATGTTCTAGATTTGCCTAGAATAAATCTAGGCGAACCTAGAATATTCGAGCTGAGTATAAATACTAGTGGAACAAGCACAATGAGTCAGATTTAGTAGCCATTCAGCATATAGGGTACGTGAATGGTTAAAAACGAAAGTAAACAGTGCGAAAGAATACTAGTGGTGTTTTAGTGAAATAAAACTTTGTAACTTATTATAAATTGTGGAAAATGAATTAATAATGAAGAATAGTGAAAATTATTTTAAGTTGTGTTTTTAAGTGTTAACGAAATATTTGGAAAAATTATTTTAAGTTTGTTTTTTTCAGCGTTTTCAGGAATATTCCAGAAGCAGTGTGAATTATGAGAATTATTATTGTAACTGTCAAATTGGATTTGACAGGGCAAATTTATAACAGTATGAATCATAGTATTTAGTGCACTAAATTGGAAATAAAACAAATTTATACTGTGCAAGAGTTTTAATAACGTGTAAAAGTTGCTGGCAAATTGTTAATGGTTCTGGGCAAAACATGGTTGCGGAATTGTTCATCCAGTAAATTACATGGTTCTTCGAGCCTTACATTTGGTTTAGATGAAATTTGCTACGTCCCACAAATCATCATCATCAGGCCACCACGAACCAATAGTACTTCTGTCTGACTCATACGATTGTTTTGAAATTTACCTAGGAAGTATGTTAAAGTTTTCACTACAATAAAAAATTGAATTCTTGTCCGACAAATGTTTGGAAGAGACTATCTCGAACCATTAACATTTCCACATATTCCATTTGAAAGTTTCATATTAAATTCGGCCTAATTTTTTGAATTGTAATTTATGATTTTTTTAACAGCAGTTCTGTTTTTTGTGCTAACAAATCCCGCTTTTCAAATTCCCGCTTTTCGAAATCCCGCTTTTCAATACCCCAAATTTTATTAAAATCTTAACAAATCCCACTAAAACGCGAAGTTCTGGAATTTTTTCATTCTAAATGAAACTTAGCCATTTCTTAACCGATCATGGTCAAATTAGATTGTAGAGCTAGATTAGAATTATTACATCAGTTTTGGTTTTTGGACATGAAGGATGCATCTTTGTCATTTCTTAACCAATATTGGTCATATTTGATATATCGATCTAGATTCAAATTCGAATTTGGCATTGCTTGGGTTGTGGTCGTTTGCCCTCATTTCAAAATCCCGACTTCCAAAATCCCGACATTCAATAGTCCAATTTTAAATTTTTTTCTGAATTCGGGCGAATTCATGCAACCCGAATTCATGAAAAAATTTAAAAATCAGGCTTTTGAAAATCTTTTTCTAATGAGCGCAATGTGGTAGCGAATTAAAATATGAAAACAAATATATTTTTAACTTAATCGAAGAATTAGCAAAGGAGATGGTGATATGGAAAACACGCATTGAGAAGTGGAAAGCTGGTTAACGTGTTCCACTAAAAAAGAAAAATGTGGAAAGAAATAGCAGAATTTTAAATGAATATGATAACAAAAACAGTACCGATCGATAAAATTTGGGTTGTTCGGGTTGATAGCCAGATATTGCTTTTACAACCCAAATTTCATGCAGAAATTCATGTACGAGTAGAAGGGATTGACAATTGCGTAGGGAAACATAATAATTCGCTAAGGCATTGTGATTATACTTTATACGTAAGTGCAAAGTATTTTCAATATTTTTGTAGTTTGGTCACAGCAGACCGATGAGACGACCGAATTTTTTAAATTAAAAAATTCAAGTTTCATTAGTTCGAAACCAAGCTTCCATTTCAACGTCTTGGTAACCTCACGTAGATGTAATACCGATAAAGTTACTTATTTAAAAAATATTGCTCATGCTTAAATTTACTTGTTTATTTATTTTATCATTAAATATTTCATCAAAAACCTAAACGTCCTTTTCAGGGCAACCAAAAATATATTTCATTAACAGACCATATTTATACAATCCAATTTTGTAAATTAAATTTTAAGGAATAATTCTAGGAAAATTCACAATAAAATGCAACTTACATCCGATAACCCAAATTTGGCCAAGATCGGCCAAAAAAGACCGAGTTTCAGCAAAAAGCGGTGTTTTGAAAATCGGAATTTTGAAAGTCGAGGTTTTTTTTTCGGGATTTTATACTTCGGTCTTTTGTAATTCGGGATTTCGTACCGACCCCAACTAGGCCATATCTTATCATATTAATAGTATTACTGTAATATAAGAGCTGGAATGGGATTTTCCCATACGTTCTAGATGCAGAACTAGTTTTTGCCAATACTGGATTGGAACTAAGTCATTTAGTATGCAGATTTGATTTAAGAATTTTACAAAGATTGATTCTGGCGTATATCTATTATAGATTATAAATATTTTATTGCATTAAAATTTATTTTTATGGTCGTCCTGAGAAGGACGGTTAATTTTGATGAAATATGAATCACAAATTGTTATAAAATTGCCTAGTTTAATCTGGCTTGGCAATTCAAAGTTTCTTACAATGTAGAATTCTAATACAGCTAGATTCAGAGCCAATTAAAAAAATTATCAAAACTCTGCTTTTTATTTTTTTTGTGAATTCGGGCCACAGCAAAAAAATTAAAAAAGTGGGCTTTTGGTATTTGGATTTCGGGATTTTGAAAACCAGGCAAATGACCCCAACTCTTATACATATTGTTACGAATTTACCCTTTCAAATCTGAAATATCGTTCTAGAATTTGATGGTTACCACAACAATTCTCGTAACTCACACCGCTTCCGGAATATTCCTGTATATTCTAAAATAATTTTAGAAAATTTTTCCAAATATTTCGTAAACATTCATTGTCCAAAATTTATGATGATACACAAAATTTTATTTCACTGAAACATCACTAATATTATTTCGTATTGTTCACTTCCGTTTTTAATCTTTCGCGTACCGTATCTCCTGAACGACTTACTAAGTCTGACTCGTTGGACGCTTTCAGGACACCCATCAGTTGAGTAAAATCGCAGCCAACGTTACGAAAATATTTAGAACTATGAAAGTTTCAAATCAAATTGGCGATGATTTTACTAATCATGATAGGGTACCTGAAAGCACCCTTTATGTTTGTTACACTCGTATTTACACACGGATCGATTTTAGATTCGCCTAGATTTATTCTATTTTTGTTCTAAACTATGTTAATCTGCTACATAATAAACTGTTATAAACTCATTTAGTGCTACTACTAAACCCCAGATGCCACCAATCTCACACAAAAAATAGTAAAGTTCCAAACCTCAAACGAGCAATTTTTGTCGAATAAATGTCTCGCCAATGCCGAATTAATTGCCCATCAACCCAATAGGCGAGATCATAACAATACAAACAAAAAACGATTTTTATTTCAACTCAACCATATAATTTTATTTCTACGACTGATCAATACGGGTTTACTTCTCACAATTTGGTTTATCAACTTTAAAATTAATCTTAATTATCATTGCGCCGTCGATAACTGATTGGTTACTTTAGGTTCACGGTTAATAAATTTAAAAAAATATAGTTTGAACACTGATCTTGCTCAGCTTATAGTTTGGTTTCAAACCATTAATCTGTGAAGAGTTAAGTTGTTAACCCTGCTTAGCATTAGGTGTCCTCTATTTTCTTTCGTTAATCGAAACGTTAAAATAACAAAAGTAAAAAGTGATTTCCACCAAGATGTTTCCAACGGTACTATATACTAGCATGCACCGCTCATGATTGTCGATATAATCTAAGTCAAATCTCCTGAACGGGGAAAAATGTTGCATCATTTTAGCCACCCACAATGAGGGAATAGGTGATTGTGTGTGCAATATTTTTACTCCCTCAATATTCGTACTCTATACACTCTTTACAAACATGGACGCATGAATAATTTACGACGTATATTTTCTATGAATCTTGTTTATGTGGATGATCAGCCAAAAACCATCCACATAAACAATTGAAATAGATGTAGCAGCTTCCTTAAAAATGAGTATGACCTCGATAAGATTGGCCTTATAAGAAAAGTACGAGGCCATTAATTTACGTTCTTTAGGAGGAGCTGCTTTAACTTTAACTATTTTTCAGCCTAGATTTATTATTTTGTATTTATTCAAATCAACTGTACAACTAGGAATGTTAAAAACTTTCAAGTCATGATTAAGATTTATAGTCAGACGAAATTAAATTTTTACCAAACACGTACACGTCGTTTAAAATAGATTTAAGGGAAACAAATTTATTTTCACAGATACCAATAATCATGGCACATCCCACAAATGAAATATTTCCCGAAACTCATAAAAGTGTATAATTTTAAACGTAACATACACATTTGCACGTATGCTTCTATAATTTTATGCTAAGCCCGTATTTTAAAATCAATTACAGTCTATATACCTTAAGATATCTACATTCGTCTTTATAGTAGGCATCAAAAGACAAAACGCAAATCTATGTCGACAATAATCTTATTATTCCTCGTAAGATCATCGAGCAGCATAAAACATAAAATTACATTTCCCGTTCGTTTTATTTTACGATGTCTTCGTTGTTACCGCGCTACCACTATATATCGTATATAGGATAAAATTATGCTACGAATTTATTCGATATTTTAAAACCCGAAAACGCGTTTGACAATGCCTTCCATACCTATACGACAAAAAACTCATTTTCACTGTACGATGCAGAAAAATTGTTACACCGAACCCACCACCACCGCGGCACGATTTATAAAAAATTGAAATATTTTTTCAACTAAATCCAATTTGAAGCGAAAACGGCACACAGAGCACGCGAATTTAATTTTGGTGCGTGAAAATCAAATGCGCCGGATTTTTGTTGTTGCTGGAAATCAACTTTTTGCTGCTGCTGCTGTTGTTGTTAGAAAATACGAAACAAAACAAACTGAAAATCTCGCGTACGTGAAATGAATTTTTATTTTTTATTGATTTAGGTCCAAGCCCCATCAACCGAAAATACATTTAGGTTTTGGTACACGTCTTGCGAAATCGACTTTGTTAGTATGCACATATGTGTATATGTGACACTTCCATTTGATGATGGCCCAGCACATCGAAAATCATACCCAGCCAACACTGTTAGTTGGAAAATTGAAAGCATAGAATGCTCCTGGATGTAGGGATATTGCAATAATCGTAACAATAAACGAAATGATATATGATACACCCGTATTTCCGTTAAATCGAGAAATTTTTTCTCGTTTTCCGATTTTCTTTTGTTTTTTGTTGATACTCGTTGCAAATTACGTGACTTTGTTACACTAAACAAGGTTTCATGTACAAATCGAATTGATTTTCCTTTTCAAAATGATGACAAAACGGTTTACTCGTTTCCTAGAGAACAGCAGAATAAAAAAAAATTCGATCGTCTTAAGATTAGAATAATCTAAAATTAAATTTTTAAAATAATGTTGTTGGTGTATCATCGCTTTATATGTGACAAAATATTTCAATTTCCTGATTTGGGATTTCATTTTTATAAATGGTGTAACGATGAGATGAAAGAAATTATGCAAGGTAGATTTTTTTCGGGCATATATGGTATATAGATGACGACCCACGTTGAGAAGTGCCCATGTGCATTCATAATTTATTTATTAGTCATTCAACTGTAATCAAATATAGAGAATAGTGTTTCTACCCTTAGAAAGTATAGTCATGAATAATATATCGGGCTGCCAAGGAATAATGCATGAATTATTACTCCCAAATACATCAATATTTAATTTATTCAATCAAAAAAGAAAACTGTCCATTCTAAGCACCTCATTAAAGCAAAACAATAACAATACACATAATCTATTTACCTGTTGGCCAAATACATATACAAACAATATACGGTCGAGGTACTTTATATTATTCATTTGATTTCACGGGAAAATGGATTTTCGCACCCGCCCATCTCATACATAAATAATACATAAGCTGGTCAAAATTCATTATTTACCCTTTAAAACGATTACGATTCATTTTAGAACAAACACCTTAAAAACACAACCGAAATTGAACAGCATTTTCTTTCAAGCCAAAGTAACAATAAACCTCTTAAATCTATAGCGAACAGCAACAATAAGTCCACTCCCCCAAAAAAATGGATTTAATTTATTTCATCTTATCATTTAAAACAAAACCAAAAAAAACTTCTTTATGTCTGCTTTATGTGTTTTTGTGTAAGAACAGCAAAAAAAATTTATGATAAATATTTTACGACAACAACAATAACAAAAAAGTATCACGCAAAGTGACACAAAATTTGCAACAAATGATATGATTTATATCGACCGCAAAAAATACTTTGAGCAACGAAGAAGAAAACGAATCCATTATCTGCATAAGACTGGCAGCTAAACTTAAAAATACCCGTAAAGCGAACTGAAACCGCCAAAGTATTTTTTTTTGTTTATCGCACAATGTAACAGAAATGCAGATTTTTTAAATCGTCTCGAATAATTTTTATTCATCTTGATTATTTTGAGTACGACGTTTCAGGGATTTTAAAATCAAATTTTAGCAAATTGCAACAAAACCACACAAGTTTTAATTTATTTTTGTCACCACGCGACGTGGATTTTAGACAAGTGCTGCTTTTGGAATTGCTATGACTTTTACGGTTATTACCAATGATATGTTTCCTAAACTTCTATAATTAACGAATAATTTTCTATCAGCGCCAAAACGGTAAATTTTGGAATTAAACTACTGCTAACCGAATTATCGCTAGTTCCAAGGTCTATTAAATGAGATTCAATACGTATACATTTTTTTAATAAATTAATATTTGGCTAACATTTGGATGCCATATTTGGCATCTTGCCCCCGTCCATAACTTCACTGCCTGGATGCGTGTTAATAACTCTGCCATCTCGGTCATCTCGGATAAGCACGATGTACTTAACTTGCAGAATTGCTGATTTATATTTCTGGTGCCATCGATGCCAAAAATCTTGCTTGAACTGTAAATCAAAGCTTGAATGAACAATAATTATCTGGTATGGAGCGTTCGAGCACTTTAATTTCCTCGGAAGTTGTCGTATAGTGAACATGAATTGAGGACCGCTTCAATGCCGATCATCTGTGTTGTGGTTTCTTCCAATGCGGCTACAGATTCGCCGATAACTCTTTCCAGGTGAATTTTTGCAGACATTACAGCCGCCTCCCAATTACCTCTCATTGTAGGAGAACCTGCAGGAATAAAATGCCAATTTATGCTCTTTTCTAGAAGAGAAGAAGATAATTTATTTGTATTGGTTTTCAGAAAATCGAACAGCTCGATCAATCGTCCATTGGTCCCGACAAATTGTCGCTAAATATATCCCCACTTAGTTTACAGCGATCAGTGAATCGAGACAGTGCACCTAGAAAATTTTTTCTTGCAAGATTGCCGACACATTCAATGTGAACCGCTTTAGTGATCAGGCACGCGAAGATACATATTAGCCCGAGAAGTGCCCGTTTCAACTTTGCTGACGATCATTCGTCCATTGGCTGTTACTGTCTTAGTGGTTGTTTAGTCTAATTAAATTGAACAGTGGAAATTAGAGTTGAAAGTACAGTGAAATCCTTGTGAGTGATTATAATTTTATTTCTCATCCGCGTAGCATTCTTGCAACAATACGATATGGTGGGCCAATCAGAATCACGAACTCACCGATCTGAGCGAGCTGACCACGCGCTTACGGCGCTTCGAGAAGCTAATGGAGGAATTCACGAAATTGGAAATGGTCATTTTTACGGAAGATGCAGAAGAGACAAGCGCTCTTACCTACGAAGAGAGTTATTACAATGCGACTTCGATGTTGAATAAGTGCATCCGCTCCAAAAGACTTAGTCAAGGTGTAATAAATCTAGACACATGTCACAATAAAATGCCAATTGGTGAACATTCCAAGGTCAAGCTACCAAAATACATATCCCATCGTTTTCTGGGGATTACTCGGAGTGGCAGTCCTTCTTCGATATGTATACCATCACCATACACGAGTCGCCGCGTCTGAGTGCAGTTCAGAAAATCCAATATCTCAAGAGGCTTCTTCGAAGAGAAGCAGCTTTATTCTTACGTCATATTACTGTGACTAAGAGTAACTACATTGGCGCACTCAACAAATTAAAGGAAAGGTATGATAGAACGAAACACATCATCAATTCTTTCATTCGCACATTCATAGAACAGCCGGCAATTCAAAACTCTACTGCAGCTAATATCAAAGGTCTGATGGATACTTCTGACGGGGTCATACGAGGACTGCAAGCTCTTGGTGAGGTAAGAGAGACGCGCGATCCCAGGCTTATTTACATCCTCCTACAAAAACTTGACGATAAGTCTACAGCGATGTGGGCCGAGCATTCAGCGGAATCAATCAATCCAGAATTCTCCGACTTTAGAGTCATTAACATCTCCATCAAAGTGAAAGCGATCCATTCGAAAGCCAGAAGTAAAGGGGCATGCCGCCTGTGAGCATGAACAAACAGAAGTTGGTAGTTTATCAATGCGCGATGTGTAACGACAAGGATCATTATATTTTTCAATGTAAGGAGTTTCCAGCGTTGACAGGTAATGACTGAAAGGAGTTCGGAAAACGCACAAATCGTTGCTTCAATTGACTAAGCAGCAGTCATCCAATTTTTAGATGCACATCCAAGCGACGATGTCAACGATGTGGCAAAAAACACAACACGCTGTTACATCCCTAAGAAGCCTCTGGTGAATTACTCAAACTACATATCATCCATCTTCAGAAGAAGTCAAAAGTCATCACTGCCAAAACAATAGACCATTCCGCCGTTCAGGGCTCTGGACTCCGGTTCACAAGCCAGCTTTATAACTGAGCGCTGCGTTCAACGTCTACGGTTGAAAACGAGAAACGATCGTTTATCGATCAGTGGATTGGGTCATTCGAAAGCGGGAACATCGAAAGGCATGGTGACGTTGAAGGTTAGAACCGATCATCATCTTGAATTCTCAATCGACGCCCTTGTGATGGCAAAAGTAACCAGCAAACTACCTCCGCAAAGCGTAAACAGCAATATAAAGACGTACGCTGGCATCAAACTAGCTGACCCCGATCACGACAAGTCGGATAACATTGACCTATAGGTATACTCATTGGAGCTGATCACTTCTTCAGTATTCTCCGGAACGGGCAGATTAGAACAATCGCGAATGAGCCGGTCCATCAAAATACAATATTCGGTTGGATAGCTTTAGGCCAACCCGGGCTTTCCAAAAATAGTGGCCTAGTTTCGTTGATGACGTTGTCCAGTCAAGAAAGCAACACGGTGAACAATGATAAAAGTTTAAGGAAATTTTTGAAACTCGAAGCACCCAACGAACAGCAAAATCTATTAACGCCGGAAGAAGATTTCTGCGAAAATCATTTTACAGGAAACGTAAAGAGGAACTCTGAAGGTCGTTTCGTGGTGAGACTCCCGTTCAATAGGCCACCAAAACTCTTAGGGGATTCATTATCTGCTGCAATTCAAAGGCTAAGGGGAATTGAACGCCGATTCGAACGCGATCCTACATTCGCAAAATTATATCGTGACTTTATGGCAGAGTATCAACAATTGAACTATATGACTGAAATATTTCCATTTAAGCCCATGGAAAATCAATTTTATTTACCGCATCATGGTGTGCTCAAAACATATAATAACGTCGCAAAAATGACAGATGTATTTGATGGATCTTCAAAATCTAGCACATGGGTTTCCCTAAATGATTGTTTGGCAGTCGGCGCAACAGTACAATCCACTTTGTTCGCGATTATTCTGCTGTTTAAAGAACATAAAATAGTATTTTCTGCGGATGTGGAGAAAATGTACCTCCAGGTAGAAATTGCGTCAGAGGAAGCTCAATATCAAAAAATTGTTTGGCGGCCAGATCCTTCGCAACCCATAAAATATTTGAAGCTAACCACGAAGACAAAGCATTGCGGCTAAAGGAAAGATAGCAGATATTTTAAGTACCTATGGATTCCATCTCAGGAAGTGGAAATCAGATAGTCAACGCATATTGCGCAATATTCCTCATAAATTTCAAGACGTAGAAGGCAAGAAAATTCAGGACCATAATAAAGAAATCGTGGAATCTGTGAGAGTATTAGGAATCCACTGGAACCCAAAACCCGATTGTTTCACCTTCAATGCTAAGCTCCAGAACTCCACGAAATTCACAAAACGCACAGTTCTCTCCGAAACTAACAGGCTCTTTGACATTCAAAATATTTCTGCAGATGCTCTGATGTGATAACCTGGAATGGGATCATCCCAATTCTCTTCCAGCAGAGAAGGATATTATATGGAATAAGTTAAGATCAAATTTGCAAAATATTAATAAAATGTTCATTCCCAGATTTATTCACTCATCAGTTGGCTGCCGAATAGACATACAAGGCTTCTGCGATGCAAGCCAGTCGGCGTATGCATCTGTAGTATATTTCCGCATTGTCAACCAAAACGGAGAAACGTATGCAGCCATGGTATCCTCCAAAACAAAGGTGGCGCCGATAAAGCAGCAAACCCTTCCTCGCCTCGAATTATGCGCAGCTGTATTACTGATACATCTCATCAACGCTGTTAAAAAGGAGTCAAAACAGAAAATCAACGATATACATGCATGGACTGATTCACAAATCATATTGGATTGGCTTGGAAGTCATCCGAAACGTTGGAGAACTTCCGTTGGTAACCGCATGTCTGAAATTCTCACCACATTATCGAGGAAAAGTTGGCACGATGTTCCTTCAGCAGAAAATCCAGCCGATTGTGCTTTTGGGGTTTGTCTCCCAGCGAACTCAACTCTCACACACTTTGGTGGAATGGTTCAAACTGGCCAAGTAAATCCATCGAATCTTGGCCACTCCAATCAAAACATTACGGCCAAACCATAGAAGAAAGATCAACTAAGACCATATCTCTTACACTTATTTGTGCCAAGTTAAATGACTGGTTTTATGAATCATTCATCATTCCGCAAGCTTCAAAGGACTATGGGATATATCATACGATTCGTCAACAGCGCTAGAAAACGCAAAGATATCAGAACGAGCGGGATTCATTTACTACAGGAAGAGCTGATTCATGTCGCGCATCTTATTTGTCAACACGTACAAAGCCAATATTATAAAGATGTTATATGGGCACTTCAATCGAAACGGGACATCAATAAAACCGGTAGCCTCAGGTCATTAAATCCGTTCCTAGATGAGATCGGGATACTTCGAGTTGGAGGCAGGTTGCAGAATAGTGTGGCTCCCTACCTTAATGATTTTAGCTGGCTGGATTTTGGCAATTCTATTTTGGATTGCGGGCATCGAGTTTCTTCAAGAAAGTGTTGATGTTGAGTACATCGAATTAAATGTAATGCTGCAAAACTCATGTCAGTACTATTACGAGTAATAAGAGGTTTGAAGTTGCTTTCCTTTGGTAGTGAACGACTAATGTGTATGAAGTGGATGACGTAGTCTTAATTTAATAAAAACTGTTATATTTTGAAACGTGGCTTTTCAGTATATCGTACATTTATTATGAATGTTACTTCCATACTTTTAAACTCCTTATTTGCGCCAAATGATGATTCTTGAGCTGGCCATTCAGTCCCAGTATCTACCAGCCATTTGGGTCCATGCCACCATAGCTCGAATCTAGCTAAACCTACGACAGTCATTCTCCTGGAGACACGATCCATTGGATTGTCATCTGACGGGACGTGCATCCCTTCTCCCGGTTATAAGAACTCAATACTTCGGAAGTCCAATTGGCGACAAACGTAACACGATGTTGTCGATCCACAGTACGGTTCGATCCATGTTTTTATTTTGGGCTAAGCGTACCTTGTTTATTAGCTTAATCAATAGTAGAGCGCCCATTAACTCTAATCTCGGCACGCTTATTGCATTCAGTGGAGCTACCTTTACTTTGGTCATCATTAGCTATGTTTGCATTCCAGTTTCTGTCTTCGCTCGGCTGAAAATCATTGTTGCGTATGCTATTACGCTGGCGTCCCAGAACCCATGTAGTTGATGCTAAAATGTGTACCCAGCCAACGTATAATGTGAATTTGTTTGGCCTCCACCAGATCATCCCATTCCAAATTTAACAACCATAAGTTCTGAAACAGTATTTCAACCAACTATGACTGGAGATAGCCACCCTAGAGATAGCTATCCTAGGGAAAAAAAATCGAAAATGTTATTGGTTCCGGATAACAATGATCGCTTTGTATGCTGTTCTCGTTCTTGTAGATTGACTTTTAGATCTTCTTCATCGGCCGGCTTTATTGACAATTCCATCTTCAGTTCAAAACTGCCTAATTTTTCCAGTTCAAAAAGCCTTCCGCTACTACGAGACAGGCCGAGATTTTGAGCGCATTACTTGGAGCTAAAGGAGACCTGCGATGTTGAATCTAATAGTGCTCGACACATTCGTAATCCACCAAATTCGTCCTTTATTTTTACCGGTTCAGTTTGTAAAATCACCTATAATTTCTCAAAATAATCCTACATAACCTTGGATTCTACGACAGTTTTAGATGTAGATTGTGCCGGCTGCGCTTAAGCTGATTTGACGGTTTCGGTATGCAGAAGAGGATTATGCTTTTTGTGGCATTAGCGATAGTGAGCTCGTGATTTACACCTGAACGAACTATGGCTGAAATTGAAACAATTTAAAAAAAGTTTTTCCATTCGTATTAATTCTCATCGTTTATTAACGTCGATTTTCTCAAACCCATCTCATCTAAAGATTTTAAGCTCATGAGGTTTGCAAATTGGACACGCTGGTTTTGTAGAACTAGAAATTTCCTGTTTTGGATTTTGAGGAGCATTCGTTTTTTCCTACCATTTCTTCTAATTGATTTTATAGGCATCGGTTATCTTTCCGAAAAAGTCAAAAAGCTCGTTTAGCTGGAAAGTCCTTTTCTGATGATTGTTGAGCCCATAAAATTTTGGACTTCGAACCTAATTTACTAACGATTATATGGAGCGATTATACATTCCGCATTGGATCCGAGAGCATTAATCCCTTTAATAACTTCGTCGGATGTATCCCGCAGTATACGAATCAGTGCCGAATTGATATGGTTGATATGAGACTGCTCCTAAAAAGTCTTAATAAACGCTCGTTCTTTGGATCAAATTTTGTAGGTCAAATTATGTAGTTCGTCTCATTAATGCTGAGATGTCGCAACGGGGATGCAGCTTTGCCCCATAACAAGCTTTTAGGTATTAAAACTTCTGTGAGGTGGTGAAATAACCGTTCCATTTATCGAAGGGATGAAGTCATAGAATAACTGCCTATCAACGTAATCATCTAATAATGGAAGAATGTTTATTAAAGGCAGTTTAATTGACGGAGCTGCTGAGGCTATATGGGGCGTAATCGCCGAACGATCCATTATGGACGTTAAAAAGCCTTCATGTACATTACGTCTTCCTGTTTGAGAAATAATTTTCCACCTCTGCCAATACCGATATTTTCTCAGCGTCAAGCCGAAAAATATCACACTCGCATATTTTAAGTCTCATTTTAAAACTTTCTAAAGGCGGCTAAACTGACAAAATTTGTGCCTATCGTAGAAATATAATTTTCATTCATAAATTGAGGAAAAACAAACTTGCCCCTAAATGATACTATATTAAACGACCAAAATACAGAGGTATACCGTTCAATAATATTTGTGTTGAACAATAAATTAAACAATAGAAATAAAATGTTCTAAACCCCAAGTCATAAGCTATTCAGATAACATATTCCTGTCAGGCATATCCATTATCATCCGAAAAACATAGTAGCTGAGTTTGTGCTAATCCAGAATTGGCCCTATTCCATTGAACAACAAAGACAGTTGAATGAACAATTTTCTGACATAAAGTGTTCTAGTAACCAAAGAAGTAGACACTTCTGATTGCATATTCCTTGCATTTTCAGTCACTATATTTTTCGGGGGGCAATGAACAAACCTGATAGGGATATGCAATCAGAAGTGCCAACTTCATTGGTTTCTACAACACTTTATGTCAGAAAACCGTTCAACGGTTTTGTCAGTTTCACAAATGGCACACAAATGGCACAAATTTTGTCAGTTTAGCCGCTTTTGAGAAGTTTTAAAATGAGGCTGAAATTTTTTCTGGTTTTTTCTAGAAATCAAGTTTTATTTTTTCGTCTTTCAGGCGAAATTTGAAATTTTCTTTTCCCTTTTTTTCGGCTCCTGGACTAGCAGTAATTTTATCCCGTAAGCACTGATTAGCACAAATTGAACTTAATCGGTATGTAAAGTTTCATTTTGAAATTCGCAAGTTCCTCTGCTTCAGTTACCCATACCCTTCCGCAACATAGCGAATGGAATTAGCTTGCTTTTTATTCTGGTTTAAGGCACAATGTTGCCAACATTTATTATTTTGCTTTGTGTAATTGTATTTACTTCGTTTTAGCATAATACAAATACATCTGCATTTACGCGTTCACTTAATAAAAATTTGAAAATGAATTAAAAATAGAAGAAGTAGAATAAAAATATAGTTTTGTTCTGTATTTGAACGTACTATCTTGATTGGGGCCTTTCTCCATATATTAACCCATCTAAGGCCCTCAATACATGCTCTATAGCTAAAGAGAACAAGTGCGTTATATAAATTTTGGTATCAAATGTTGGAAATCATCAAATTATTTCGTTCTCTTTAAGTCACCGTAGTATTTAAGTACCGGGTGACTGACACGAAGTGTTACCAATTTCAGACTGTCATTTCTGTCATTTTAGTGGGAAATATTCAGAAAAAAAGTTATCCGCAATGGAGTTCAAGCGTAATAGTGTGATTGCTCTATATTTGGCTGGAAATCCACAGCCGCAGATTGTTAACCAGTTAAAACATTTGCATGTGAATAAAATGTTTGTGTATCGCACCATAAATCGTTATAACGATACTGAAGGCCAAATTGGCTCGGAATCCGCGCCGTAACATCATAAAAATGGCTCGTGAGGCGAACATTTCGCTCGAACGGATGCAGCACATATTGAAAGATCATCTTGGACTAAAGGCCTTGAAATTTCATAAAACGCATGGTCTCCCCGATGCTGAAAAAAAAGTTAGAGTGGAAAGAGCAAAGGAGTTGTTTTGCTTGCACGAAAGTAGCGATTTAGTTTTCTCCGGTGCGTTACCGTTCGTTATTGAGCAATATGTGAACAAGCAAACCGACAGGATTTACTTGCCCGGCCGTTCTACTGAAAATTTGGACCAACGTCAAGGTTTGGGCCGCTATAACGGCCGAAAATCGTTCATGTGTAGGAGAGAGCGTTAAAGCCTTGGGCACAAAAAAATTTTGGCCGCAGAGTCTGGACATTTCAACAGGACTCGGCGCGGAGTCATACAGTGCGCTTCAATCAAGATTGGCTGAGAAACAATGTTCCCCGGTTTATTTCCACTGTCCAATGGCCACCAAACTCACAGGATGCAAATCCGCTAGATTTCTCGGTTTGGGGTATTTTGAAGAGGGGCAAAAAATACCAAAGTGTCGATCATCTCAAGCAAGCGCTTCGCCGGGAATTTATCAAAATACTGCAGAGCCACTTTCGTGCTGCATGCAATAGCTTTGTCGGCCGTTTGAGGCCATAATCGCGCTAAGGGTGGCCAAATAGAAAACTGCTAATGCAATTTGAAAATTTAAATATTTCTGAACATTTTTTACTTTGACTCAATAAAATTCATCAAAAAATAAAAATTCTATGGCGTTTTGTTTTGGTAACACTTCGTGTCAGCCACCCTCTAGAGAGTGTTCACGATTTATGTACATTGATGTTAAAAGAAAGTAGGATGGTGGCCACTATAAATACACACACTCTTCCAAAAATAACTTACGACAAAAAATCGTTTTTCCAACCCTGGCAATTTATTTTACAAACAGTTGGTTTCCTTCGTGTACATTTTTACCCAAAAGTGTTAAGCCTTCAGCCATATTCGTAGAGTAAACTACTTACAGATTTAATTATTTAATTAAAACTTGTCGGAAAGTAGAACTAAGACAATTTTCTCGTGTACCGTAAAAAAAAGTTTAATTACGTAGATAATAATATTATGCTTGTGCTGCACGGGGGGGGATATCTAATGTTTAAATCTGATCTCCAACATCACATCTTTCCCTCTTGACTCTTTGCTGCATTATAATAATGTTGCAATCATAATTTTGATGTTATTATTATTACGTTAAATAAAAACAACCAACTTAACTTTATGCCATCGTGTACTGGTTCTGATATAAACATAAAATTATTTACGTTATTTGCGGATTTTGCAGCAACACAAAAATTAAAACAAGAGAAAACTTAAAATTTATGTACTTGTAACAACTTACCAAGTTACAGTTTTGTTTGGCTAGGTACAAACCAAAAACTTTTTCTTTCTGCTTGGCTGTATGATCCCATCACATAAAATTGGTGAACGTATATACATTTTATACATTATATACAATAATATACTGGTACGAATACAGTACATAATCCTTAAATCGTTTAGTTCGATTTTTTGTTTGTGGGTGTGAGTGTATTCCTGGAAATGGGAGATTAGGTTTTGCGGACTTAAACGAATTCGTAAAATGTCCAGCAACAAAAAAATCCAAACCGAACATTTATTTTTATGTTTTCGATAACTTTTCCCATTATCATTTGCAAGGCGTACATATCGGTTTAGATTAATTATTCTTAATTAATACAAATCAATAAAGTCAGGTACGAGCATATACAGGTAACTGAGAGACGATGTGGAAATTTATTTATTTCTTGACTCTTGCGTATACAATTTCGACCGACTAAATCCTAATCCGAACACACAATATATAAATTAGAAAAGTTTTAATTTTTTTTTTGTTGGTTAGGTTTCTTGGCGTGGTTGTTTTATTTTGTGCTTTCTAATTTTTGGTTTCATTTAAAAGTTGGGTATATTTTTCCAGTAATGAATATTCACAATTCTTTTGGTGAGATGTATGATGTGAGTATAAAGGTGTGTGGTAGATGTCATTTCGTTATGTTGAGTTAAGTAATATATTTCGATATGTCGGGATTCGTGCAATACATGAATCTTTGTGATAGACAGCATTTAAAACGTTTATCGGGATGAATAAGAAAATAATTGGAAACCAATTGATTGATTTGTAAAATAGTAGACGACAAGGAGCACAATAGGATTTTCAAATAGCTGTCAGAATTAGAAGGATGATAAAAATGTATGGGGGTCTATTTGAGGTATATTATAGCTTCTGGTATATCTGTTTTAGAATAAATTAATTAATAATTAATTATTACTTATTTATTTTTTATTAATAAATTTAAGTTTTTATTAATTAAGCTTCTTAGCTGTTTGATGAACAAAAATAAACTAACTTTTTAACAACGTTAAACCAGCTACTTATGATTGTGAAATACATACCAAAAATAATACCAAAAATGTACACTGTTAAATTCAAAAATATTCCAATTGGATTTGTTTTGTAGTGAAATTGAAACGCTTTTAGATAATCTTTAACATTTATACTAGAGAAGTCCCTGAATCCCTAATAGTGTCGCTGTAAAGATCAAATAATTTTCTAACAATTTCAGATAAACACGAGAAAATTGTAATATAATTCACTAAAGTTTTTTCAATTCTAAAGAAGGTTTTTTTAGACAATGTTTCTACTTTTATATCTCCGAATCTAGAGATGTTCACGGGGTCTCACCTATATGGCTGAATAGCTAAGTCAAAACCTCACGTGTGTGGTGAATAAGGTTGAGATATGATGATTTGTAAATTGTCCAGCGTATTTTAAACAATAGTGGTTTTTGATTTATATCTATTTTCAAATTTTTCTGTTGCCGCTCCTTGAGATGTTCATAATTTTTTTAATGTATTTTGGGATAGCATAGATAAAGTTCTAACATTGCAATAAACATGGTTATCTTATGAAAATATTTACTGTGCCATATACGACTTAGAAGTTTCATGAATTTCAATAAATTTTCAAATTTTATTTCACCAATCCTAGAGATGTTCACGGGGTCTCACCTACATGGTCAGATAGATCAGTGAAACCCCTATGTGGGTAATGAACGGTATCTAATTATGATGATTTTTAACTAGTCCAGAGACATTTTTACGTTTCCGGTTATATCGCCCATCCCAGAAATGTTCACGGGATCTCTTTCATATATTCGAATAGGCCAGATAGTTTTCTATCAATATTGTGAAAATGGGACACGAATGATGATTTTCATCATGTTTTCCATAATTTACAACTTCTTCGTTTGCAATTTTACTCTCAATTGGAAATTTTGGTATTTTCTCCAATAGGATTTTTACCCAATTGACATTCCCAAATAAGCTACGAACCTGATTTATTGTGAAAACAATCAAATAACAAAAATCCTATGGATGTTCACAAGGTCACGTTTATACTTTTAGATAGTTCAAAGTTTCGACTATCGATAGTTCCGAACAGGGTTCAATTGTGATGATATTTACTGGACCATATATGACTTAGAAGTTTCATGAATTTCAATAAATTTTCAAATTTTATTTCACCGATCCTAGAGATGTTCACGGGGTCTCACCTACATGGTCAGATAGATCAGTGAAACCCCTATGTGGGTAATGAACGGTATCTAATTATGATGATTTTTAACTAGTCCAGAGACATTTTTACGTTTCCGGTTATATCGCCCATCCCAGAAATGTTCACGAGATCTCTTTCATATATTCGAATAGGTGAGACAATTTTCTATCAATATTGTGAAAATGGGTCACGAATGATGATTTTCATCATGTTTTCCATAATTTACAACTTCTTCGTTTGCAATTTTACTCTCAATTGGAAATTTTGGTATTTTCTCCAATAGGATTTTTACCCAATTGACATTCCCAAATAAGCTACGAACCTGATTTATTGTGAAAACAATCAAATAACAAAAATCCTATGGATGTTCACAAGGTCACGTTTATACTTTTAGATAGTTCAAAGTTTCGACTATCGATAGTTCCGAACAGGGTTCAATTGTGATGATATTTACTGGACCATATATGACTTAGAAGTTTCATGAATTTGAATAAATTTTCAAATTTTATTTCACCGAGTGAAACCTTTATGTGGGTAATGAACGGTATCTAATTATGATGATTTTTAACGTCCAGAGACATTTTTACGTGCCCACAAACTAAAAATAACTTATATGGCCGCAGAAAATGGCAAAATTATAGTGAAAATTCTAATCCATCAATTTTTCCCAGATTTTCCTGGTAGTCTCAGTATGACCTGAGCTATTAGAAAACAATCGAAAGTATTGGGTACTAGTGGAAGTTTTTGAGATATTGGCCAAAAACTGAAAATAAACTAATAAAAAAATTTAAATTTTCAAAAGTATTGGTAATGAGATGGCCTAGTTTAGTCCAACATGAACAGATCCTAGAATTTTGTCCTAAGGTTTGGACCCCTGATCAATACTTTTATCTAAATTTCATCGTGAAAGACGGAATATTGTTAAATTTCAAGATTTCATTTACCGTGTTCTTTTACTTCGGAGATCAATCAATTTGTCATTTTAAGGATCATATTTAATATTTTATTCCGCTGGGATGTTTTATTTAGTGAAAAAAGAGATACAAAAGGAATAAGAAATTTCTAATTGTATAACAAAATAAATTCTCTATTGTGATTGAGCTGCCACTTGCGGCGAGTAACGAAAACTCTTATTTTCCGCTGAGAAATGTCCGCTAACTTAAAAAGCATATGAAAATCATCATTCGTGTTCCATTTTCACAATATTGATAGAAAATTGTCTGGCCTATTCGAATATATGAAAGAGATCCCGTGAACATTTCTGGGATGGGCGATATAACCGGAAACGTAAAAATGTCTCTGGACTAGTTAAAAATCATCATAATTAGATACCGTTCATTACCCACATAGGGGTTTCACTGATCTAACTGACCATGTAGGTGAGACCCCGTGAACATCTCTAGGATTGGTGAAATAAAATTTGAAAATTTATTGAAATTCATGAAACTTCTAAGTCGTATATGGCACAGTAAATATTTTCATAAGATAACCATGTTTATTGCAATGTTAGAACTTTATCTATGCTATCCCAAAATACATTAAAAAAATTATGAACATCTCAAGGAGCGGCAACAGAAAAATTTGAAAATAGATATAAATCAAAAACCACTATTGTTTAAAATACGCTGGACAATTTACAAATCATCATATCTCAACCTTATTCACCACACACGTGAGGTTTTGACTTAGCTATTCAGCCATATAGGTGAGACCCCGTGAACATCTCTAGATTCGGAGATATAAAAGTAGAAACATTGTCTAAAAAAACCTTCTTTAGAATTGAAAAAACTTTAGTGAATTATATTACAATTTTCTCGTGTTTATCTGAAATTGTTAGAAAATTATTTGATCTTTACAGCGACACTATTAGGGATTCAGGGACTTCTCTAGTATAAATGTTAAAGATTATCTAAAAGTGTTTCAATTTCACTACAAAACAAATCCAATTGGAATATTTTTGAATTTAACAGTGTACATTTTTGGTATTATTTTTGGTATGTATTTCACAATCATCAGCTACTTGAAAAAATGAAACGAAAAACTTGTGAGCAACTGAGAATTAAATTAAAAAACGAATGTACCTACCCGATTTTATGTATTTGCAAGGAATACCCACTTGACAGAATTTTAATCAAAACATTAAAAAAATAAAACTTGTCAAAATACCGTCACAATACTACCCCACCAGTAAAAACCTAGTTTTTACGAAATCTGAAACTACCTGAAACGTGTAGGAGTGCTAATTATTCGTCCTGCCCTTGTCGAAACCTGTGTCGGTATTTGATTTACTTTTGGCTCACACCCAAATGACACTCTTTTGACTGGTTTGGAAGTGGAACTACTCGAAGTGTCTCGTGAAGATGTATTAGAAGGGTCACACTCTATTTCTTGAAATATTTGTTCAGTGCACAAGCTCTCACTGCGTAACATGGTTTAAGTCGATCGATTGATGCCCTGACTTTGCTGGACCTTGCTTCATGAGGACCGGTGTACGGTGGTTGTAAAGATTTCCTCAAAGGATCTGTTCTCAAAAATACGTGTGAACAAGTCAGTAGGTCTTTAATTACGAAGATGTTATCTTCACTATGACGCGATGCCGGTGTAGGCCTAATTTCAGTAAAATGACCTTTTAAATTCTGGATAAGTTCAATTGCGAGATTTTATTATTAAAATGTTGATCTATGAAAGCACTTGGAATATGTACCGTGGTGCCAAAAACAAGTGCTACCGATGATGCTCGCAACTCCTCACTGAAAACTGCCCTTAATCCTAATAAAACTGAGCGTACGATATGCGTCCAGTCTGGACGATGATGGCACATAATGGCAGCTTTAAGAGTACGATGCCAACGTTCTACCATCTCATTACTTTTTGGATTATAACTTGTCGTACGCTTTTTTTCAAAATCAAGTAAATCCGACAATTCTGCAAATAAATGCGACTCAAATTGAGTACCCTGATCTGTGATAATTGATTCTGGTACGCCAAATTTTGCAATCCATGTTAAATAACTAGCGAATGCAACTGTCGAAGCAAAGATATCTGGCACTGGAATAGCTTCCGACCCACGAGAAAAACGATCAACCATTGTCACAGAATAACGTTGTCCCTCCGAAATGTGCAATGGGCCGATGATATCCAAATGCACTTCAGCAACTTCAGCTTTGACACGACAAACAACCTTGTGCTATTACCTTTGTGTCATGTTTAATGGATGAATATCATAATATGCTTGGCTAATAATTTGACCGACGCTTTAACACCTGGATGTGAAAGATTATGATATGTTTCAAAAACAACTTTACGAAAATGCGCTGGAATATATGGTCGTGCCAAATCAGTCGACACAGCACAATATAGCACTTTGCTCGAAGAATTGTTCGAATTGAATGATAACGGAAATGGTTTGGAATTAAGTTTGCTGTTCGTATTACATTTCAATATATTTTGAAACTCTTCATCTTCCTCTTGCGCTATTGCTATTGCCATGTAATCCACGTTTTCCGGTAGATTGTACTGCTCGATACGTGACAGAATACCTGCAACAATATTGTCCGCACCGGGAATGTGTTGAATATCTGTGGTAAACTGCCTAATAAAATCCAGATGTCTAAATTGCCTATTATATTTTCGTTGTGTATCAGTGACCCTGACAGAAAAACACTAAGAGGTTGCCAACTATTTGCAACGAATTGCTGCACAACTGCACCAACAGCCACATCAGACGCATCCACCATTATTGCTAAACGAGCAGAAATGGTTGGATGAGCTAAAAGAGTAGCCTGACATAATTTTAGTTTATATTCAGTGAATACTTTGTCGGTTTCTGATGCCAACACTATTGATGTTCTGCTATTCTTTTTGTATTCTTTCAAAAAATTATTCAGCAATGATTGGTCTGCAGTTGCATTAGGCAGGAAACGACGATAAAAATTGATCATTCATAAAAAACGCTTAAGTTGCTTTACAGTATTGAGTCTCTGTAAAACTTGGATAACTTGAACAGGTTCGTGATCAGGTAAGATACCTTTATTAGTCACCATGTGACCTTCAAATTTAATTTGTGATTGTGCAAAAACACACTTGCTTGCATTTATCACGAGACCATGTTCTGAAAACCTTTGCAAAATTATATTTAAGTGTTCTAAATGTTCATCAAACGATTTTGAAGCCACTAACACGTCAACCAACTACACAAAACAGAGCCCTAATCCACTTAATACGGTATGCATCAAACGTTGAAAGGACTGAGCCGCATTACGTAAGCCAAAAGTCATTTTGCCGAATTCAAACAAGCCGGAAGGTGTTACAATAACCGTTTTGTGGAATGTCAGCTGGTTCTATTGGTATTTGATGATACGCTCGAATCAAATCCAAACTCGAGAACACATCACAACCTTCCAATTGATAAGAAAAATCCTGCAAGTGTGAAATTGGATAACGGTCAGGAATGGTAATTCTATTAAGAGCACGATAATCACCACATGGCCTCCAATCAACATTCTTTTTGTTAACCAAATGTAAAGGACTGGACCATGAACTGTCACTAGGTCGACATATACCTTGTGTGCTTATTGTACATATATACATTTGTTGTATCGAAATTTTCATTGATATCTGATATATCCATTAATTTCTGAAAAAGAAGTAATTATAAATTAAAATAGTGGAACTATTGTAGGATAAATTAAATTGTTGCCAAATGTACCATTTGTCATTAGAATATGACAGCTGATTCTTGTTTTTGTAAATATGATATTTGGTCGATTAAAAAGTCTATCTGTATTATCGACAAGATTATATAAGTTCTTCGTTTCGATCGCCCTGCCATCTATGGTTGAACTTCTATAAACTTCTTGACTTTTAAATTATTCAGCATTCCTAGTTATCTTTCGATAAATTCGGGAAACCAAAAAACATATCAAATATAAAATGGTCCTTCGAGCCGGATTGAATAGCTGAGATCTGAAATTCGACGATTCAATTTAGATCTATAATGGTGATACAGATATCACCACCAAGGAGAAACCGCACATCAAGGAAAAACATAAAACTAAACAGCTTGCCCGCCGCCAAATTAAAATATTATAACCTAAAACCGCGTGAGTTTTTTAAATTTTATATTCTTTTTTGTCGTTAAAATCAACTAAGTTCTCGATAAACTAATTTAATCGGTAAATAAATCAAAATAAATCGTGTTACAAGTGAAAATTGTGAAGTGAAATTAAACATTAGCGGTGATCTAAGAGCAAAATACCAACTATGGTGGATGAATTAACACGATAACGTGGATTTGCAAAGGCTGCTTTAACTCGCCTCGATAAAAACATGTCACATATGACCGAGACAACTACCTCAATAGATATATCTATCCAATTAGAGCAGCTCGAAAAGGTGTACTGTAAATTAACTAATTTAGATGAAGAAATAGTTTAGTTGGAGAATTCGGAACAAAGCAGTGAAGTGACGGAGCTTGAGAAGCGATATTTTTCTTTAAACTCAAAATTTAGATCAGCACTAAACCGACAAGGAAGTTAATGAGCACATGAATGTATCCATTAATCGTCTATCTGATCAACAAAGGGAACTGAGCACCCAGGGGGTAAACTTCATTCGAGTACGCTGAATTCAATGGTGCTAGTCCCATTTCAAAGTTAGTCTCCATTTTTGAGATATCGCTTTCGACATGTTTTGGCCCTGGGTCAAAAATTTGTCAAAATATACACTCATTTTCACGTTGATAGCTCTTGAACTATTAAGATTTTCGTTATGCCTTCAGCAAAGTTGTTGCGCAAATCAAGACAAACCACTTTGCCGAACATATCAAGGCCGAAAAACCACATCCACCATATATGTGTGTTTTAGTTAGGCCAAGGTTCGGTTAGGTTAGGTTGGAGTGCCTGCTTCCGCACAATTTGACCAGTAGTGGCCCGTTGTGATACCACAGGATCCTATTTCTCCTTTACCTCTGTTCAAAACCATTTGGAGCTACGTACGTAGCGCAAAATATCTCACACTCCACAGTCCGCGAGATCTGAAAGGCTTGCCATACTGTACACGCCCAAATACCTCTGATTTCTGTATGATGGTGCCGAACATGTAACTTCTACAAAGTCATTCATCTGTAGACCCGGTCTTCCCGCATGTTCCCCAAAATGGCAGGGTCTTGTCAGTTTTGGCAAAAGCTTCTCACAGAAGACTCCGGCTCCTACCTTGCCGTCAAGAGAAACATGGGTCCACCTGTGCAGAGATCCGTATACATAGGTAAGGCTAAATACAACTGGAGGTAGACATACTTAGGCTAAACAGGACGCTCATTTCAAATAAGATGCAAAGAACACACCAATGACATAACCAAGTCATGAGTCATGAGTCAAATTGCGGCCAAAATCAACACTCTGAAAATATACAAAAACAGAAACGCCGACAATTTACTTAACGACCAAATGAACACAAAACCAATAAAATTTACGACTTATTATCAATAACTTAAAAACAAAGGAGGTGCCAAATAGCAGCGCATAGCAGCAATATATAAACTTCAAAATATATTATGGTTCTCAAAATCGATATTTCTAAAAAGTTAAAAATTTGACACAATAAGTAAGAACTGAAAAAGGTGAAAATCGGCTTGTGAAATCTCGGTGTTTTAAACTCAAGTGCTTCTGTTATGTGTGTCGAAAATTTACAATTATGAGCAATCGCCGCAAAATAAGTGAAGGAACCGCTAATTTATATCGACTATACTTATCACAAAATGTTGGTAGTGGTGTAAATTGGACGCCGTCTTTTGCTTGTACGGCATGGATTTTCGATCTGCATAGATGGCAAACCACTGGAGCCGCAATGTCATTTAGGATCCCGATGATATGGAAAAATCAAACAAAGTGGTTCTTTGACGTACACTGCTACGACAAATGCTCAACTACCGCTGCCGCATTCAGATGAAATTCCTGTTCCAGAAAGACCAAACCCAACTGAAGAATATTTACCACCAACATTTTAATCTGATGAAACTGGAGAAACATCTGCATCAATATATCAACCATCAAACTTCATTGCGCCATGCAATCACATTGAAATTTCGGAAAACCATTTGGATATTATGGTACGATGCCTGAAACTATCGCAGCGGCAAGCCATTCTTTTGTCAAAGGATTTAAAACAAGTGAACATTTTGGCTCCAAATGTTAGGATATATGGAGCAATAAATCGTCATCGTCATTTTATGAATTTTTTCAAATCAATTGAGAATAATTCACTCGCTCTTTGCACTGATATCCGTGGTTTGGAAACCTCAATGCACAATGCATATAATCCCAAAGATTAGCGATTGTTTATCGATTCCTCCAAAAGCAGTTTGAAGGCAGTTCTCCTTCACGTTACCAACTGATTAAATACAATGACCATAAGTGACAGCTCTTTTAAGAGGCATGCAATTGGGTGACACTAAAGACATTTGTTTTATGTGCTTATGGCATCACGTTTTAAAGGCGACCAATACAACGAATGGAACAGAGCGACACCATCGTTGAGGCTCCTCTTGTGTCAATTGAAAAAATATTGCTACCACCACTTCATATCACGCTTGGAGTAGTTAAACATTTTATAAAATCGCTGAATCCAGATGGAAATGCGTTCATCGGATTGCGTCGCATTTCTCCACGGTTAAGTGGAATGAAAATAAAAGAAGGTTGGTGTTTCAATCTATTCGAATCTAGGTTTTGATCAAATGAAATTTCATTCCGCTTCTTGTGGAAGGAATACAGGAATACTTAATGGATCAGATATTCGTCGTTTGATGAACGATGCTGCATTGTAAAAGATGTTATTAAGAATATTCTCGGAATTAATCGACCGATTTTCATAATATAAACGTTCGAATGTCATTGAGAATACAGTTTTTGCATTGCCATGTCGCCGAACAATCACCTGCCGAATCCGATGAGCACGGCGAGCGTTTTCACCAAGTGACAACAAGGCTCGAACATTGGTAGGGCGGCAAAAAGCTATATGCACTCTTGGGCGACATTTGGCTGGCAAGAGGAAGAAGATCCCGAAGGTGTCGTCTTCAATCGATTTAAATTCAATAAATGGACAAAAAATTATAGAAAAAGTGTTTTTCGTCGAAATGAAAAGTAAAAGATAACACAAATATGTGAATGTAGTTGTGGTTTTTCGGTTTTGATATGTTCGGTAAAGTTTTTTGTCTTGGCTTGCGCTACAACTATGCTGAAGAAAGCAAAACGAAAATCTTAATGGTTCTACGTGCAAATGAGTGTATATTTTGACAAATTTTGGATACTTGAATTAGGTTTACCCCCTGGGTGCCCAACGTGTCACAAAAAGAAAGTTTGCGATTCAAGCACAGTGGTAGTGTATATAATACAGTACAATACTGATACAGGTCGAGCTATTGGAAACGAAAGGCCACAACCCGTGAACATCTCCAGGACTGAGGGTACAAAATTTTGAAAGTTTAAAAAATATTTTGAGCCACCTAAAAATAAAGTTGTAATGTATCTGTGGGCCTCTCTAGGTTATTAAAATGTGGATAAATTAAAAACGGCGTTCATTGTACGGTATTGGTCATCTCGAGAGTAGTGGTTTATCTGATCCATTTGTAAACACTGACCGGAACCCGTGAATATGTTTAGCTTACCACCAATAAGACTTGAAATACTCATAAAAATTGTGATGTTTCTATAAGCCATCGGAAAATTTATCATAATTATATCCCATTCGCTATAGACCCAGTAAATTGGGTGAAATAAGGCTTAAGCCACCCGCACCAAAAATGGTTCATTTCTAAATATAATTTTTAATTAAAACGAATCTCAAAAATATACTTTACGTAGATCTTAGAAATAGGTATATGCTTCACCTTCCCAAAAATGTCAGCTAGAGCCTGTAGATATTTTTAGGTTCGACGGTACAACATTTAGAATCGTGCCCAATTTAATAATATTATTTTGAAAACAAAATCCAATTCGAGGAATAAAAAATTTTTCAGTGTAATTTTTTAATAATTTTTAGCACAAATTTTTAAAAACCTACTTCTGTTAACGGCGCCTTGGTTTTGTGACACCACCTCATCGTTATAAAAAAACAAGCGGTTACAAATTTCAAATGAAATCATGTTTTCCACGCGTCAATATTAAACTCCCACAAATACGATTAGCAATATCGATTGAAAATATTTCCAAAAAAGAAAACTAAGTAAAAGAAGATTTTACAACGCGCGATTAAAGTTCAAAAATCGCGTGAAAATATATTCGCGCAATAAATTTATTTTTAATTTCCAATGTTAGCAACAAATTACTAATTTTTGTTCAACGAAATGTTAAAAAAAAATAAATAAATAAAATTAAAAACAAGCAGCAAGCACAACACACATAAAACATTATTCACAAAGTAATTAAAAGTAAGCCTCCTTATAAGATTTTAAATCCAATATTAATACATAAATCTTAAATTAACTTAAATTTGTTATCTTACCTTTTATGACTTAAGCACAAAATACAACAAAAGCAAATACGAGATTCCTTTTTTTAATACATATATTGAAAATTCAATAAAAGTTATTCCCTAGGTAATAATACTCGTTTTCATTTTTCGTGTGTTACCTTAATTTTTCCCTCTTTGTCTTAAGACGAACACAAGCAAAAAAAAGCAAGTTTGGTAAAATTTTCCTGGGTAATACAATTTAAAATTGAAGCAAATCAAAAAGTGCCTACCTAAAGACGAAGAAAGACATTTTTTTATATCGTCTTCAAAAGAAATCAAATTTTATATATTTTGTCGTTAAAATAAATAAATTTGAAAATATGTTTTTGTTGTATTAATTTTATGATTTTGAAATGAAATTAGAAATCAAGAAAGGGTTAGAAACGTATATAGGTTGCTAGGGTGGTAATATTAAATAAATAGAAAATATCTCGCGAGTTCGAAGAATTCGAAAATCGTTATAATTAGGTGGAATGGTGCGGTGACATTTTGTCAATCCCGCATAACATTATTTCCGCCGAGTACATACGAGTACTTCCTATATATTTAGGTTAAATAAAATAAAACATTTGTATGTGATTAGAACTTTTTAATCATACATACAGACATAAATAAAATATGAATCGATTCGTTTGTTAAAATGAATTTCCACGTTTATGTTTGATCGATATCCCCCAACCCCTCAAAAACCTGATACGAATATTAAACTAAAGCACTAAAATTATTTTTAGTATTTTAATAATAAACAATTAGAAATTTTTTTGTTTTTATTACTCAAGTCTGCGTTTGACAGGTCCGACCAACGAAAAATGTGTACCCCACATAAAGCAAAATAAAATTATGAGTATTGGATTTTATACGGTGAGCAGCATTTGGGAAATAAAAAATCAATTAAGGGAAAAACATTTTATTTTGGTTTTCCTTTCATAGAAAAATATAAAATAGTTGCTTTTAATTTATTTCATGGCTGAATATCTAATTGAGCAGATAAACAGGGTTAATAAAATGGTTTGAGTTCACGATTAATTGAAAATCTTTTAGGGGATTTATCAGGTGCGCAACTAAATTTCCGGGTTTCACACATAGATGGTGCTAGCGACACATCTAGTTGTATCGCAATACCAAAATATTTTTTCTAACAACGTAATGTCTAGTTTTGTGCCAAACAGACAGCATTTGCGGAGAGCTTTGCTTTTATGCTTCAACTTGGGGGAAAAAATGCAGCTGAAGCACGTCATTTGCGTGAGGCGGCCTACGGCGAACACGCACCATCGAAAAGTACCTGTGAAGATTGGTTTAAATGCTCCAGCAGCGGCGATTTCGACATTGAGGACAAGAAGCGCTCCAGAAGGCCAGAAAAATTTTAAGACACCGAGCTGCAAGCGTGTTTGGATAAAGTTGATACGCAAAATCAAGATCAACTTAATGCCTCCGCAAACACGACTCGCCAAGATATTTCCAAACGTTTACATGCTATGGGAAAAATTCAAAAGGAGGGAATTGAATTGATACGGGAGATGCGAAGTAGATCTTTTTTAAAAATTCCACATCCCGGCACGGCCAAATCCCTTCGAACAGAAGACAATGCTCTGCAGTAGCTATTGCGACACTAGGTTGGTGGGACCAGAAATGAATCGTGTATTATGAGCTGCTGATACAGGGCGAAACTTGCAATGGATCTGGTATTCATGTATTGAATAAACCATTTTTTATATTTCATTTTGTTTAAACCCGAAAATTTAGGTGTGCACCTGGTTATAAGTTAGATTTTCATCAGGTGACCAGTATTGCGCCGTATTATCTAACCGCGTAGTTTATAAGGGCTGGTTAGACCATCTGCAAAGAATTGTGTTTGTGGCTATCATCAAAATAATATGATTTTTATTGGCAAACTTTGTTACGACTCCTTGCGGGGTCATAACATTGCTCACAACTTTTTTGTGTTTTTCATTTCTAAATATCGTTGCTTAAATTAGTTTTACTGATGACATTTCCATCTGTTCTATAGTATAGATACTAAATTTTTTGGAATCTAGCCTTCGTATCATGTAAACTTCGAATAATTGTAAAAGCGCGACCAATGTGTATACCTTGTGCGTGTGTTCCACCGGAGGAGATATAGAAGAATATTTTTGTTACACGTTTTTTGTTTTGTCTCGTTCTTTTGATGCGCGATGAGAAGAGGTGGGCAAGTGATCCGCACGAAAAAGAAGAACAAAAAGCACCACCACCAAAATATTTTCTTCCAGATTATTTTTGTGCGAACAGTTTTGGTGAGTCTAGTTTTAAATTGTATCAAGTTAGAGTCTAGTTTGAATTTTTTCAAGGATAGGGCCGCAATGTTGGGAAATCGGCACAACCAGCCCGCAACGGGCTGGGTTTGGCATCACCGGTGACATGATGGCTACAAGACCGCAACTCCACCACAGGCACCAAAAGGGTACCGATTTTCAACGAGCGCCGCGAATATTCAACGAGTGACCAACCACGAGGCTATTCGCATTTGTAGTTTTTGGTTTTCTGTGAAAAGCACCGCAACGTGCAGGTGGCCAACCGGCCATTTGTAACTTGTATCGGTAAAACACCGCAACGCTCAAGGATGACTAAAAATTCAAGTTTTATTAGTTCGAAACCAAACTTCCAACGACTTAGTAACCTCACCTAGATGTAAAAACAATATTTGGCTATCACCCAGAATAACCCTAATTTTTTAATTTCTTTTACCCCTTTTGTTGAATACCTAATAAAAATTGCACGGCGCTTCGTTTCGGCATTTGGTTTTATTTCTTTCATCGTCGGCCTGGGTCTATCGCGCAGCTATTTTTTTTTTTGGTATGTTGAGAGGGTGCATCTCATTTCGTGTCTGATCAACGTTTACGGGTTGGACTTACCACTCCTCTTCATCTCCTTGGCAGGGCATTCACAGGGTCGGAGTGGTGAGTCCAGTATATGTGTCGCCCATTCGGGGAATCTACACGATCCCCCGTGGCACTCCGACAGTCTCCAGCTGTCGGAGTGTGTAATGTGCACTTTAGAGATCTCTCAGGGTGAAGAGAGGCTTTGTCTGATGTAGAGACGTCCCTGCCCTCTTATGCATACTTCGTTGTGGTTGGGCAACGGCATCTAGAAGTATATGGGTCATTCGGAGAGTATCAAGCCTCAACTTCTCCACGACACAAAACCCTGATATCTGGTCTTCAATCCACCGTGAGAGAGGCCTCTGAATACTTACAAGAATCTGCGGAGTGGTTTCTGAACCATCCCGTAACAACTTTTTGGATGGAAATAATTCAACAAAATACCCGAGTATCTTAAATAGATACACAACATGAATATGCATGATGTAACTCAATAGTTCTAACTATCGAACAACGTATAGCCGTATTGACAAACAAATGATATTCACCTATGCTCCTTTCTACCTTTATTTCCAGACCTTGAGACTTTGTTCATAATTTTAAAATTCTTTATTTATTTCTCCAAATCTATTTAGTCCCACTCAAAGTAATCCCTCCCTCCTCGGCCTCAATACACTTGTGCCAACGTTTTTTCCAATCCTCGAAACAGTTGTTAAAGTCAATTTCCGGAATAGCCTCCAATGCGCGTAGCGATTCACGTTTAATGTCTTCAATTGACTCAAAACGGTTTCCCCGAAGCGGTCGTTTGAGTTTGCTGAACAGCCAGAAGTCACACGGAGCTAAATCAGGCGAGGTAAATCAGGCGAAATGGGTGGAATTTTTGGCGAAAAAATCACGTAAAACCAATGCAGTATGAGAAGGAGCATAATCGTGGTGCAAAAACCAAGAGTTGTCGACCCATAATTTCGGTCTCTTTTTACGAATAACTTCGCGCAAGCGACGCATAACACTCAAATAGTATTCCTTGTTGACAGTTTGGCCGGTCGGAAGGAATACGAAGTGCACCACACCTCGATAATCGAAGAAAACTGTCAACATCACCTTGATTTTTGACTTGATTTGACGTGTTTTTTTCGGCTTCGGCTCACCTTTGGCATGACATCCTGGTAGTCGGAAAGCATTGTTTCACAGACGTCAACGCGACGCTGTTTTTACAAAAAATTGAGTGATTTTGGAACCAATCGTGCTTTCACTTTTCTTAGGCCCAAATGATATTTCAAAATGGTTTTCACTGATCCTTCCGATATTTCAGCGATGCCAGTAAGGTCTCTGACTGTTAATCGTCGATTCTCGAGCACCAATTCCTTGATTTTATTAACGTGTTGATCATCAGTTGATGTTGATGGCCGTCCTAGACGTGGTTCGTCGTTCTCGATCCTCTTTGAACAATTTGTACCAATTAAAAACACTTGCTCGCGACATACAATTATCACCGACCGATTCTGAACGTTTCGGCACCACAAAATTGATTCCGCACACAAAATGTAATGGAACTTCTTTGTTGAATAATTTCACTCATTGAAAAAATCGCCGAATGCACTTTTTGTACTTCAGAAAGACAAGCGTATACTAAACACTAATGATTATTTTGATGTGACATTTGGCACAGATGTCACTGACAGTCATACCAACATAGAAAAAAAAATATTTCGACGAATGGTTTTCCGCGCGAAATTTAAATTAAAAAGTCTTTCTATTTTTTGCCCACAGTAGTACGTTCCAAGCAGCGCCACAATTTGTGCTGAAAAATTGTTACCAACAGATAAGGAGTCGACCCCCCATGCTTGTGGTTTATTCGGAAGACTATTTCTGGAATGAATCACCCAGTCTTTGGTCTTCTAAATTTCCTCTCTTTACAATTTTATATTGTTGGCTTGTGCCTTTGGTGTTTGTAGTGTTTTTCCATGACTATTCTCGTACGACTTTTGTCGTTTTCGAAATGACGCGGACTGACTTTTTCGAAACAGTTTCGTGTGCACTAATCACTCTATGTGCACAGATCAGGCATATAGAATCCCAATTTCGCCGACACGAATTCATCTGCATCGCTCGGGCCCAGATAGGAATGCATAAAGAATTATATAGGGTTTTCCAATAAGAGGTTTCATTTTGAATAGCCTGCTATTTGGGAAGCTGTCATCTTTTCACATTTGATTAGTAAAAACTACGTCATTACCAAAAATGGTTGTTAAAATTCACTACAAAAATGGTGAAAATTTTGCAGTCACAGTTCGCAAAACTAAAGCATATTTGGGTCGTTGTGAAGCACCTTCTCGGCCGGCAATAGTGAAATTGGTGGAACAATTTGAGCTGTTTGGACAAGTTAGTGATGTGAAGAATCGAAACCGTGTGCGTTGCTCAAGAACAACTGAGAATATTGCTGCTGTAGCCCGTAGTGTTGATGAAAACCCAGGTTTGTCGATTCCTCGTCGATCTTTGGAATTAGACATTCCACAAAAGAACTCAAGCCGGTCTATCACCATAAACGACGTATCTTCGCTGATTGGGTCCTTCAAATGCATCAAAATGACACGGATTTTCATCGAAAAATCATCTTCAGTGATGAGGTCCATTCTCACCTCGGAGGCTACGTTAATAAACAGAATTGTCGCATTTGTGGTCAGAAAATCCAAGAATGATTGTTGAAAAGCCTCTCCATCCTCAACGTACGGTTTTTGGGCTGGCGGTGTGATTGGACCTTACTTATTCGAAAATGAGGCTTGGTGCAACTGTTTCGGTGAATGGATTGCGCTACCGAGCTATGATTGATGATTATTTATGGCCGGAATTGGAAGATATTGATGTGAACGACGTTTATTTTCAGCAAGATCGCGCTACGTGCCACACAAGCAACGAAACAATCGGAATTATAAAAGAAAAGTTTCCTGACCGTGTTATTTCTCGAAGAGGTGATCACAATTGGCCACCGAGATGTTGTGATTTAACACCTTTAGACTTTTTCGTTGGGGCTACGTAAAATATAATGTCTATGCCAAGGTCTAAGGTCTAAGGTCGGGATAAGGTCTATATGGTGCTGCAAGCGTAGTCGTGGTGGCTGATTAAACATTCATTGATTTCTCTTAAAAAGTACTCGTTTGTTTTAATATCAAAATGAAACCTCTTATTGGAAACCGCTTACAAGTGACAACTCCAAGTAGTAGTTTACCGTGCTATAGGGTTGGTCGGCTAACGTTCGGCATTATTCGAGAGAAAGATGTAAGATTTGACATCGATTTGTAATCCCATTGTAGAAATTGAAGCCATAATAAACAGAATCTTTGATGGTGCTCTCCAACTCATCCTTGTGCTTAAATACGGCGACTTCCGGTATAAAACTAGCAAAGCTAATTAGCTGGACCGAGTACAAAGCCATGCTAAAAACCACAAGTAAGTCCATTCCCCTTCCTATCCTTTTCCTCTTCGGTACTGCAAAATACGGTTATCAATATGGTATGTTCAGCAATTATCCTTTTGATGTAAGAAGGCACGTTCCTGTTACCTGTTTTACCTCGTAATCTATTCCAATTTTGTTGTGTTGATTGTATTTTTAATATCTAACGTAACAATGGCGCGGAAATTTTCCGGGATTCTTTCCATCTCCAACAACTGATTGCGTTTTCAGCTTGCCTGATAACGAGCAGCAAATTTGCCTTATGAGAGTCGAAATCCGGTTGTTGGTTTAAGAAAAAATCCCTGTGCAATATGCCGCCTGTGCCGAACATTATCGGAACGAATACTTCATTGTCAATTTCAACGTCTGTCCCATGTGCCACACAAGATAGTTAGACAAATTACATAAAAATCCAAAACAGAAAATTTCGGTGTCAAGTTATGGCGCCCATCCGACGAGTTTGTGCACAACGGATTGTTTCGTGTGCTTTTATCAGATTGAATTCGTCGTTAATCTTTTCACGAACAATTTTTATTTTTTAACGTTAGCGATTCCCATTTTGTTTCGGTCAATGAGATTTACATTTGATCCAAGAATCATCACTTTAACTGGAGGTGTATTTCTTGCAATCTAATGAGCCTTCGGTTATATTTTGTCATTTATTAGGATGAACTTGAAAGATCATTATAGGTCTGGTTTTTTTTTTTTGCTTTATTATATGTGGAGATGATGAGTACTGTAATAAAGCTCTACTTAAATTGCGAAATCGGTAAATGTACGAATACAAATTGGGAACACTGTCTTACTGACCCGAAATCGTTGAAATATGGGTGGACTATTTAAAACTATTTTGAACTACCTAGTCAACAACATTTGTATTGGTTAACTTCCGCCATGAATCTCACGGGCGCTTCCCACACTTCATCATTCCAAGTTTAATAAACAATACTACAGGTTTTTAGGCGAAGGGATTAAGAATCATATCGGTAGTATAGGCTCCATTTACAAATCGATTTTAATCGTGTGAATGCTTTGAAATTTTTTTAATTTCATACAGTTACCGATTTCGAACTATAACCGCAACATGGTCAATAAATCCCGAGGCTAACTACTAAAAACATTCTTTTGCAAAATTCGATTTTATTCATCAACATCGTTCTCTTCAAGAGTGGTACATTTATTTCAATGCTTCTCTAACATTTCGAAGACATTTTTGCAGAACGATTTATCTTTGACCTCGAAATATTCGTTTATTTCTGAGGTAGTATTCGCTGGGAGCTAGATCCCGAGAATACGTTGGATGGGGAATTCATGCAATTTATGCCATCGGCGCCGAGGACTTGTGAAACGGGGCATTGTCTTGTTCAAAAAGCACATTTTTCTTTTGTATTTGGGGATCATTTTTACAATTTCTTTCCCTAAACACACGGTCTTTCTTTTCTCAAGGTAGTCGAAGAATAAAATATCGTGCGCACCCCAAAACACGGAGGCCAAAACCTTACCGGCCGTCATTTGCATTTTGGTCGCTTCGGATTCTGTTAAAGTTGTAACGAAAAACCTTAATAATTTAATGTTAAACAGTACGCTAACGTTTATTTGATATGCTTCATAAAATCTGATGCGATTTTCCCAATCGCTGAGCAAGAAGTGAATGAAAAATTATTTTATATGACATAATACAACTAGTGGCGAGGTTCTCAACTAGACCACTGCTGGCTTACTGATAAAATTTGCGGCAATAACGATGTCATGACGGAATCGAGTATCTGTGGCGTTAACATTCCCGCCCCTGTCAAGGAACTAATTCCTTAACTTCGATGAGTTTAACCAGGTTAATTACAGGACGTTCCATAGTTGAAGTTGCTGTTCTACTTTAGTGATACGGGCTAAAGGCTAATGTAGAGCAGGGAGATTCGTATTTTTTATTAAAAACATCTCCAGGCTGTAAATTTTCGTGTTTTACTTTCCACTTGTTCCGTTGCTGTAAGTTGTTGATATACTCCAAAGTGTATCGTTTCCAGAAATTTGCTTTCGTTTTTGAAGTCCTCATATTGTCAAACGATTGTGGGGTTTCCGTGTTATCGACCTCAGGAACTGATTGAAGTGGTGCAGTGGTCAAAAAATGAGCTGCAAAAATGGTATCGCAATCTTCAGTTGCCGGTGTAAATGGCAGAGAAGCTCCTCGAACGTGAGGTTTGATTGCCCATTCAGCCGTGTAACATGATTGTTTACTGAATGAACCGCAGCCTCCCAAAGACCTCCGTAGTGAAGAGATGCTGGAGGATTGAATTTCCATTTTATTCCGTGTTCTGTGGTGAATTTATGAATCGATGCGTCCGATGTGTTGGCATATAGTTGTTGGTGTGCTTCGCTGAGCCTACGCCTTGTGTCTTACGCCTTGTGCCTACGAAGTTGGTCCTGTTGTCGCATGATATTGTAGCGTACAAACCGCTTCTGCTGAGAAATCGCTTGAGCGCAGCTAAAAAGGCGTCCGTTGTTAGATTTCCAGCCAACCCCAAGTGATTTAACGAATTTAGCAGTGTGCGTGAACGGTTTCGTTGGAGTTACCCTCTTGACTGGCAGGTTCCCCAAAATCTTATTGGTCGGACGAGCGTTAAACCTGCGACAAATAATGCAATCGTTAGTAATCTTTCGAGCTAGCTTTCTAACTGTGATGATCCAGGATGATTGATGTGAGAGGTGGGAAAGAAGGGATGGACCAGGGTAAAGGTAAGATAGGTGGCGATAGGATAGTATTATTCTACTTAGCATGTGATGATTATGCGAACAATCAGAATTTTTTAAGCGTCCTCCTACACGCAGCAGACCATCATCATCTAAAATAGGTGATAGCGATGCTAGGTTTCCCTTCGTAACTTGGTTGCTTGATACGAGAAGCTTAATTTCACTTGCGAACTGTTGTTGTTGCACAAGTTTTGCTAATTGCTTCGGCCCACTTATATTCTTCAGCTATTATACCTCTATGAGCTGCAGATTTCCTAGTGTTCGACTGTTTCGGCTGACACAGAGTGATGAATCGTTTGAGATGCACTAAGATTCTAACCAACGTTGTATATTTGGAATAGATCTGTATCAACTGTAATTTTGTGAAAGGAAACGGTGCGTTCTTCCAAAACGTTTTTCTCCGGGATCGCTTTTATTGGCTGCTAGCCACTCAGCTGATTGACGATTTGATTCCGGAGTGTAATGGTGACTCCATGTTTCAGAGTTATTGTTTTTGATCCAATGTGAGCAACTGCGGCACCCACCTTGAACAGAGCTTTCCCATGAACAAATGTTCATGCAAAGTAGTGTATGCACTGGCTTTTGATATCTACAAGCTCCCTCACGCAATTTCACTTTGCGGTCTTTCAAAACGATTTTTTGCACTTTTTTAACTTTTCTGTATTAACTGCTGAATTCGGGCGTTCAGAGCGTTCAGTATCATCGGTGAATGTAGGGCCACATTTAGACATTGTTTTGAAAATAACAAAAGTGGCGCTACAAAACAATTGTATCTTGTGAAGAAATCACCTGATTTTCATAAAATATTGACTCAAATCGTTTGAGGTTTGGTACTTCCTAAAAACTATATGCGTTTTTCATTAGATGCGCCATCTTTTTGTCAGCCTCGCGACAGATTAAATTATCATTAAATACCAATTTAAAAGAAATCATAAAATTTTCCTGATTGCTGAAAGAAACTAAAATTTTCGGCATTGTCCACATTCCCTACATTGACGACGCCATTATTTTAATTGTCTTGCAAGTTCTTTCAAGGTCCTCTATGTCGGACATTAGAACAGAGTATTTGGAACATTCGGTACACTCTTGGTTGATTTACTACATAATGGGAGATATTTCTCCCATTATTGACTATACGTCACTAATGATTAAAGCGCCTAAAGGCAAGCTATAATTTTAAGTTTCCATAGAACCGTTCAATACAAGTGATAAACAAAAATTTGCATAATTAAATCACTTGGTTAATACCACGAGTAACATATTGTAGTCACCGCAGTTCATACATGGGTAATAAAATGTCAAATCAGACGTATATATACCAGAAATACACCAGTACACTACTCCTGCCATCTGCGAATTTATTGTAATACGGAAAATATGAAAAATTTCTTCTTGATTTATTCTTCTTTAACCATAATGTAGATGGAAAAATATGAAAAATAAAAATAGAAGCAAAAAATGTAGAAAACAAAGTCTATCAAAATGTCTTTTACTCTAAACAGCAAAAAAAAAAAAAAAAATTCTGCAACAAGAAAGGCAATTTCTGTTGGTAATCAAATGTCAATTTATTGTAATATTAAATGACATATTAGCAGAATATACATAAATTTTGTAAATATAAAATAAAATATTAAATTTATCTAGAAATGTGTCAATGATAAGTGTTAAAAATTGTAGCATAGACATCCCCATCACACTCATCCATGAAATATGCTAAATATCGATATCTGGATATCGTATGGCACACATCTCAATTACAACAATAATTATATCTAGATAAAAACTATCAATTCGTTTACTATTTGCAACAAAAGACAAATTTATCTATTGCTCGAGTACATTTTTATTTTGATATTACGAGTATGTAAGTACTAGAGTGACAAACATGAAATATTCATTTAACTGTTACTAATTTACTTATTTATGTTTGTCTGTTCTTACGTGTATCAAGAATAAATGTTTTGTGAATAATCGTTTTTGCTGCTTCTCAGGCCATGCATTGTCATGATTTTTATTGTGATGTGCTTGAAGGTAAAAACTGTGTTTGTTGTTGTTTTCTTCTAAGATAAATATAATAATGGTGGTACGAGGACATAATTTATTTTCATTATTTTGCAATTTGTTAGTCCAATAGCCCGAAGTGATCTATAACTGTACTTAGAAAATGTGTTTGTTGTTCAGAGTTCTCCACTTTTTTGTTATGTTTTACCGTTCATATAATCATTTCGAGGAAATTCGCAAGTGCATAGCTCATCTTTAAAAAACAAAATTAAAAATTTATCAGTGTTTAAATTGCTATTTTTTGGCTTTCTTAAAGCGGAGCTTTCAAAATTAAATTCGTGTGCTGCAAGGAACTAAATAAATAAAGAACTTCAAAACATAAAAATATACTACTGTGGGCAAAAAGTAGTAAGACTTTTTAATTTAAATTTCGCGCGGGAAACCATTCGTCGAAATATTTTTTTTTCTATG
This sequence comes from Nephrotoma guestfalica, assembly GCA_963691935.1. Taxonomy (NCBI): domain Eukaryota; kingdom Metazoa; phylum Arthropoda; class Insecta; order Diptera; family Tipulidae; genus Nephrotoma; species Nephrotoma guestfalica. The sequence goes on from OY829915.1 coordinate 228,455,435, forward strand.
TTGGTATGGTTGTCAATGACATCTGTGCGAAATATCACATCAAAATAAGCATTAGTGTTTAGTATACGCTTGCCTGTCTGAAGTACAAAAAGTGCATTCGGCGATTTTTACAATGACTGAAATTATTCAACAAAGAAGTTCCATTAAATTATGTATGTGAAGTTAGCCCGAAAAATAACCTTTCACTATTTTGGTGCTAATTTCAATACCATCCCGAAAAATATCGTAATTGTATGGAAAACACATATCTCATCCCGAAATAATTGTTTCATCTATGTATCTACGAAATTTGTATTAATTAATATGAGAAACCTAAATTATCCCGAAAATTGATTGATTGATTGATTGATTTTGAATGTACGACCAAGTTCTTAGGCTTGAGTTCCCGGATGACGTCGGGTCCACCGTACACCCTTTTTACACATAACAAAACCGAAGGATTGGATAGGTTAGTTAAGTGGGACAGAATCGGCCCGGTTACAGACACCTAGGTATAGCCGATAGTTAGTAACACAAAGACAACACAATTCTAATCTACTAGATGAAGGATAAAGGCTTAATAGGTTAATGGATAACGATGGTATTGGTCTTCAACAATTGCTTCTTTAAAACGGCAACCTAAGAAAAAATATTATTATTTCACATGCAACTGGAATTTTCCTGAAATTTAATTCTATTAATACTTTTCGGCTTCCTAACGAAAATGGGTTGACTCGACCCGTTACAGACACCTATGTAAAGTCGTTAGTAATAAAATGACAACACAATTCTAAACTACACAATCAACAATTACAATGAAGCATTAACTCACAAGCATCTGTAAATTTCCTGAAATGTAATTCTAAATTCATATTTTCCGGCTTCCTAAATAATTGAAACATTTATTAATTTAATCATTCTGCAACTCCGCAATTTCCTGAAACCAAAGTTATAGAGGTAGAATTTCCTGAAACCAAAGTTATTTGAACTATATTCAAAATAACTCAAAAATTCATTAGTATTTAACCGTTGAATTGGGTGAACACGAAATAGCAAAAAAAAAAACAGATTAACTAGATTAACTACCGGATTGCATTCAAATATCCCTTAAAATATCCATCCATTAAAATATCCTAAATAATTTAGAATTCGCAAAAATTTCGTATGTTTACTAAAAATTTTTTATAAAACTGATGAATTTTTCCCGACGCCCATCCTTTTTCACAAGGAAACAAATACTTTTATCACTACTTTTGCACTAGTTCTGGAACTTCTTCTACGTTTGCTGGGGATATATCACATACAATTAATCTCAGACATGACACATGCGACTCGTCTATGACTTGTCACCTCGTATTAGACTTGTCACAAACGATTCATCTCAGACTGGTAACAAACGTAAATTAGTAATTAGTGTGTCGTCAATGGCTTTCCTGCTGGAAGGTAATATTTAAGTAAAGGCAACTAGATAAAATTTGAAAAAATTATTCTAAAATGAATGATAAATAAGTTTATTTTATAATTTTTATAATTAAATATAAATCGTACCAGTATCTTAAAAGAGGGATAATATGTACTCGTATATTAAATATATTTGAATGAGATTTCCTGAGAACCGAATAATTTTAATATAATAGCTCGGCACTGTACATGTAGATTAATATTTAGGGTTGATTTGAAATTGGGAATTAATAATTATAATTCTTGTACTAAAACAGTCAAGATTGGCAACGTTGCATTTTATGACAAACATCCAGTCGTTGGTGTATTGAAGTATACAAACCTTCTCTTTCTTTTGAATAATTATATTAATTATATCAAATATTTCTAGATTTTCAGTTACATAGATATAACGAAGTCGCCGATAAACAATTCTTTATGTTAAGATTGTTAAAATCCCAAATCCGATGCAAATAATATTTCTTTTTATAAAGCAAAAATATCGCTAATAAGCTGTGAGAAAATACTAGTAACCCATATGCTGTATAAGATAGCAGAAAATTTCCAGCAGAAAAAATGTGTTTTTGTTATTCACCGCTAGAGGCAGCACTATCACAAAAAAGAAAATTTTCAGCTGATAATTTTTGAAACCAGCAGAAATTTTTTGAAATTTTTAAGCAAATTAATAATTCTGACCAGCAGAAAGTTTGATGAAAAATCAAATAATTAATGAAAAAGAAGAGAACACATAGATTTAAACGTTTTGAAACGAAAAAATTAAATTTTCTTTAAAGAAAGATTTGCGGTTGTATAAGGACTCTTAAAATATATTAAAATTATTATAATCATCATAATACAAATACAGGGCAACACAAAAAAAATCACCTACGTTGATAGCACTCCATTAATTTTTGAAGTCATTTTAATGTGAAATGTTTTCAGATTTTCAACAAAAGTGTTAGAAAAACCCTCCTGTAACGACCCTGGGTTTATGTTTTTATGGTAGCTGAGATCATAATCTATATACATGAGCAACATAAGAATCATAGCTGGCGTCAGTAGCGTTCCATAAATTTTTGAAGTCATTTTAATGTGAAATGTTTTCAGTTTTTTAACAAAAGTGTTAGATAAACCCCCCTGTAACTACCTTGGGTATTCGTTGCTGAGGTGCTACTGACGCCAGTTAAGAATTTTATGTTGCTCATGTATAAAGATTATGATCTTAGTAACCATAAAAACATAAGCCCAGGGTAGTTACAGGGGGGTTTTTCTAACACTTTTGTTAAAAAACTGAAAACATTTCACATTAAAATGATTTCAAAAAATTATGGAACGCTACTGACGCCAGTTATGATTCTTATGTTACTCATGGATATAGATTATGATCTCAGCTACCATAAAAACATAAGCCCAGGGTAGTTACAGGGGGGTTTTTCTAACACTTTTGTTAAAAAACTGAAAACATTTCACATACATATAATAACTAAAATTATATGAAGTGGTATAAAGGTAGGCGATTCGTTTTTGGTGTTTCTCTATTTGCTTTATGTTGATTATGGTAATTTTAGTATATTTAAGAGTCCTTATACATAAGCAAAACCTTAAAACATATATTTTCGCTTCTTTTTCATAAATTATTTGATTTTTCACAAAACTTTATGCTGAGAATTATGAAAGTATTATTATTTTCTGCTTGAAAATTTCAAAATATTTCTGCTGGTTTCAAAAAATATCAGCAGAAAAATTTCTTTTTTGTGATAGTGGTGCCTCTAGCGGTGAATAGTAAAAATACATTTTTTCTGCTGGAAATTTTCTGCTATCTTATACAGCATGTAACCCATTGAGTGTCACAAAAAGGCAATTTTGCGGTAAATAATAGGATTCGTTACCAACTCCAACATAGTTGCAATTAATCTTGCAAAAATGATGGATCATGAAGGAAATACAATATAGAAAACAGCTAATCATAAATTACCTACACTATATTCTCAATGCACAGAAGAAATACGGAAACGGAAAATTCTATCGCTAATCAAACCAAAATAAAAATATAACAATTTATTACACAAACGCTGAATAATAGGATAAAGGAACATCACCAAAATAGCTCTCTCCGAAAATCTCCGAAATCAAAGCGTGGAAGAAACCACCTCTACAAACAATCGTAGTAAAATGTACCAACAGAATTATGCAATGTCCATCCAGGAGCTAAAATTACCTCGAAACGATCCGAACAGACGGTATGAATCTTCCCACCATGAAACCACTACCATCCACCAAGCGACCTCCTGCCAACACCACCATTCAACAAAAACCACGCTTCACAAAGCCGTGACGAATCCATGACAGATCACAAACGAACCATAGCAACCCTACAGCCCAAAAACTTCAGCGTACGACCGATCATACCAAAACTCCTAAAATGATTCAGCCCCCGCCAAATCGACGGCAAACTCCAACAAAAACACCCGAAGCATTCAGCAAAGAAACCAATTTGGACATACAAATCCAACATTCAGGCAATGATTCAATACAAAACTGCAAATCCGCCCTCATACACTAACAAATGAGAACTACCTCAAGTCCTAAACAAAACAACTCAAAACAGTCAAAAATACCTTATAAATACAGGTAACGACAGAACACACATGAACACAACTCTCCGCAAGTTGAGAAACACAACGTTCAACGAACAACCACCACAAACCGCAGACACCGAGCCATTACTCACCATGAACGAAACCCATTCAAATCACTCCAAATATCAAAAAAGATTCACTGCAATACAGCTGCAGCACATCCTCGCCGCACATCCTGTGTAAACCTATCACACACATACACCACTCGTCAAAATCTAATCCAGTTTTCGCACCACAGAGAAAAAGTATAACCCCCTCCCAATCGCCAAAAATATACATTCCTTTATATGTACAATATTCATTTTGCGCGATCTCGACCTGCGACAACATCCACCGCTTGCCGATGACGCCAACCCAGGTCGACAAGGAGAGGTCAACGTCAGCCGCCTCTCCACAACGACGGCAAAAAATCTCACAAAGTTGAGAAACCTAAATTATCCCGAAAAGCTACTAAATTAATAATGCGATATTATGCAGATAATAATTGTAATATTTGAAATAATTTCCATAAATATTCAATGTTAGAGCCTTATCTTTATCCATGTGTTACTATCGGTCGGTTAAATTAAAAATGTAATTGCTGGAATTCAGGAGATATACCCCTCGAGATTATTTGCTCAAAAGTTACGTCCATCCATCTCAGATGTAACGCCAATAGCTCAAGTCTGAACGGTGAATATAAAGGTCTGATCTAAAGCACAATCTCACATATATCCGGGGTGGTACAGCAGCAGATATGCTGCAAAAATCACACTCTTCAGAGGCTGGCCCAATTGATTCTGGGGTGGCCCAATGATTGTTTAACCTATTTGGACGAAGCTCCAAATTATCACGATCATCAAGATCTTCATCGCACAAGAAGGAAAACATCGGACTCCGTGAACAATTAAGAGAAATAAAGAAATTTACAACTAAATCAAAAGAAGAATTCCCATTTTTAACGAAAGAGAAATGAAAATGTGAAACTCATAAAAGCTGTTGGAACACGGGCACTACTTGGAACGACACCTAACCCTGCAAATAATGATGGCATTAGGTGTTGAACCGGAATAAAAGACCAAGTTAAAAAATGAATGCCCAACACTCACCAGAACCAGCAGAAACTTTACTGTCAACCTCAAAAGAGTTTTCTAGAAATTAGTTAATCATCAAGAACCAACTACGAGTAGCTCTAGAACAACAAACAACAAAACCAAATAGAAGAATCACTTCTCTACCAATAAATGGCGTTAGGATATCAAATTTAACCACTATAAAGGGTGTTTTTTTAGAGGTTCCCAAATTTTTAATTAAAATAAAACAAAGAAGAACATTTTGAATATCAGTAAAACTAGCTATATTGGATAGATAATTTTATGCCATTAATGCTTGAATATGATTTCGGCCATGTGGCGAAATGGAGGTCCAATTTTCGATCAATCTTCGCAGCAATTGTGGCTGTATCTCACTAAAAACTCGCCGAATGTTGTGTTCCAAGTGTTCAATCGTCTCTGGTTTGGTCCTATCTTTTGAGCAAATACCGATGAGGTTTTCGCTAGGAGTTCCGCATATAAATTGTAAATTTAACCCATTTTAGACATGAATGACTATGCTGAGATTTTGATTTAGACCAGACCTTTATATCCACCGTTCAGACTTGAGCTATTGTATAATCGCCATCTGAGATAAATGGTCCTAACTTTTGAGCAAATAATCTCGTGGGGTATTTCTCCTGGATTCCAGCAATTACATTTTTAATTTAACCGACCGATAGTAACACATGGATACAGATAAGGCTCTAACATTGAATATTTATGGAAATTATTTCAAATATTACAATTATTATCTGCATAATATCGCATTATTAATTTAGTAGCTGTTCGGGATAATTTTAGCTTTCTCATATTAATTAATACAAATCTCGTAGATACATAGATGAAACAATTATTTCGGGATGAGAAATGTGTTTTCCGTACAATTACCATATTTTTCGGGATGGTATTGAAATTAGCAAAGAAACGCACCAAAATAGAAAAGGTGTTTTTCGGGCTGGTTTTTCATTAAATTACACACATACATCATTAAATTTTGTGTACAGAATCAATTTTGTGATGCCGAAACGTTCAAAATGTTGCAAAAGACCTACGGTGATAATTGCATATCGTGAGCAAGTGTTTTTGATTGGTACAAATTGTTCAAAGAGGGTTAAGAACGTGTTGACGACGAATCACGTCTAGGACGACCATCAACATCAACTGATGATCAACACGTTAATAAAATCAAGGAATTTGTGCTGGAGAATCGACGATTAACAGTCAGAGACCTTACTGGCATCGTTGAAATATCGGAAGGATCAGTGAAAACCATTTCGTAAGATCATTTGGGCCTAAGTAAAGTGAAAGCACGATTGGTTCCAAAATCACTAAATTTTTTGGAAAAACAGCGTCGCGTTGACGTCTGTGAAACAATGCTTTCCGACTACCACGATATCATAAAACGTATTATAACTGACGATGAGTCTTTGATATATACTTACGACCCGGAACCAGACGATCAATCGGCCGAATATCGTGCCAAAGGTGAGCCGAAGCCGACAGTTTTCTTCGATTGTCGAGGTGTGGTGCACTCCAAATTCCTTCCGACAGGCCAAACTGTCAACGAGGAATACTATTTGAGTGTTATGCGTCGTTTGCGCGAAGCTATTCGTAAAAAGTGGTCGGAATTATGGATCGACAACTCTTGGTTTTGCGTGATTTTTTCGCCAAAAATTCCACCCATATCGTTCCGCAACCACCGTATTCGCCTGATTTAGCTTCGTGTGACTTCTGGCTGTTCAGCAAACTCAAACGACTGCTCCGGGGAAACCGTTTTGAGTCAATTGAAGACATTAAACGTGAATAACTACGCGCATTGGAGGCTATTCCGGAAATTGACTTTAACAACTGTTTCGAAAGATTTAACTGTTGTCAAAGATACTCCGAAACAAAGTCAAAAAAGGTCCAGTATCAAGCTTCCGAGGATTGAAAAACCACACTTCTATGGGGATTACAAACAATGGACAAGCTTCCAAAATCTTTTCAACAAAACTATCCATTGCAATGATGATTTATCAAATAAAGAAAAGATGCTAAACTCATTAACCACCTAAATATATCGCAAGAGAACTATTCCACAGCTTGGAATATTTTATGCTCCAGATACGAGGATAAACGGCTTCTCACCAATACTTGTATCAACACAATTTTGGAGCTACCAAATCTATCATCAGAATCCGCACATGGTCTAAATCTATTATGATAATGTACTGGAATGTTTGCATGCCATCAAGAACCAAGGAATAAATACAGATTCTTGGGATGCTATCTTGTTGAACATCCTAATAAGAAAACTGGACAGGGAAACTCATCGCTTATACGAGACGTCATTGAAGAACCCGACGGAACTTCAAACAGTCAAAGACTTTGTAGCCTATCTACAAGTCGGGGTCCAATCTCTGAGAGCACTATCCCGAGATAAAACGTATAAAAGAAAGGAAGTAAGCCAACAAACAAGTTCATCTATTAAGACTGTAAATGTTGCTATAGCTAGAAAACCAGATAAATTCAGCCTTTGCTGGGGAGAGCATAATCTACCGGAATGTAAGAAGTTTCAAAATTTACCACAAATCGAAAGAAGTAACGCCGTATATTATAAACCAGTGTGCCGACGATGCTTATGCAAAGGTTCACATCACAATCTGCTGCACAGTAAAATTAGTTCGCGATCTGCACCAGAAAATATAAAACCAGCCAATGCAAACGTACAAGTAACACATGCATGGAATCACAAATGCATCTTACTAAGAACCGCCTTAGTGAAAGCGTTTTCTGGTACTCGCAATGAACTGATTCGTGTGCTAATAGATCCTGGGTCTCAAACAACCTTCATTAAAGAAGAAGCCTGACAGAGATTAAAATTATATCAAAAATTATGGCAAAAACCGAGGCTGGAGTGGCGAACTCAAATGATGAATTTACCTTGAAGCCAAGATTTGCATCCATATTTTGCTTAGCCATAAAAGCATTAGCATTCAAAAATATAACGCGAGATATGCCAGAGCAGCCCTGATGTGGGCTGATCCAACATTTTGCTGTCCTGGCCCAATCGACTTATTATTTGGTGCGGGGTATTATGGAGAAATTTTAATGAGTAATATAGCAAAGGCCTCATCCGACGAACCGATAGCCAAACAAACCAAACTAGGCTGGATATTCCTAGGCCGTGACTCAGTCGATTGTCACAATTCAACAGTGATACAATCAATGACAACAAGAGCAGTTGATATAGATAAACAGCTGAAAAGCTTTTGGGAAATAGAAGATGTGCCACGTAAGCGAACATTCACCAAAGAAGAACTAGAGCGTGAAAAAATATTCGCGACCAGTCACAAACGTCTCAAATCTGGCTGCTACGTCGCGTTTGACACAAGTAGAACAGCGACTTGCTAAAAATCCAAACCTTGGCATTCAATATAAGAAGTTCATGGATGAATATATCGCTTTGGGGCACACGAAAGTCGCTGAAACAGCTACTGAAACCGGTTACTATTACCTGCCGCATCATGCAGTTCTAAAGGATTCGAGCACAACTACGAAATTAAGGATAGTTTTCGATGGCTCTGCCAAAACCACAACAGGAACATCGCTAAACGACGAAATGTTGGCGGGTCCTACTCTTCAACAGGATTTATTATCCATATTGTTAAGGTGGCGGAAGCATAAATACGTCCATACGGCTGTTATCGAAAAAATGTTCAGACAAATCGCCGTTGATGAAGATGATCAGAACTATCAACGTATTTTATGGAGAGAGTCTCCGCAACAAGAAATTCAGGAGTTTAAGCTGACCACCGTCACATATGGAACAGCAGCAGTAGCTTAGGTATTTAGCGGTGAAGTCACTACGACAGCTGGCCATCGATAAACAACCATACTATCCTATAGCGTCCAACGTAGTTGGTTTTAAATGATTTCTACGTGGATGACCTAATTTCTGGGCAATACACACTGGAAGAAGCCTTAATCAGCCAAAAACAAACCATTGATTTACTGAATTGCGGTGGAGTTAGGTTAAGAAAATGGGCAACAAAACACAGTTCTCTTGGAATCCATACCAGTGCATCAAAATCGATTGGAATTCAAGCTTGATGACACAATTAAAACTCTTGGACTACACTGGAATCCAGTAACAGATACATTCGGTTTCATCGTCACTCAATCGACGCCTGGCAAGACTACTAAACGAAACCTACTTTCGGATAGTGCAAAACTTTTTGGCCCATTAGGCTGGCTGGCACCAATAACAGTTGTAGCTAAACTGATGATGCAAGAAATCTGGCTAGCAGGCCTATCTTGGGATGAAGAACTTACGTCACACATATCAACAAAATGGCAGGAATTTAAAGATTCTCTACCTCTTCTGGAAGAAATATTTATTCCACGTTGGATCCATTTTGAGGAGAACAATATAATAGAACTTCATGGGTTCTGCGACGCCTCCGAAAAGGCCTATGCTGCTGCCGTTTACTTCAAATGTACAAAGCATTACTATTGTGAGGCTTCTCGCATCAAAAACAAAGATTGCTCCGATTAAAAACTTACTATCACTACCTTGTCTTGAGCTTTGTGGAGCGTTGCTGCTCACTAAATTAATGTACCAAATTAAAGAAGCAATGCAAATTCAGGAAGCAACTTCATTCTTTTGGAGCGACTCAATGATCACCTTATGTTGGATTCGAGGGCGTCCTCATAAATATACAACTTTCGTGGCCAATCGAATATCGGAAATTCAAACATACTCAAGTCCGTCACAATGGCATCACGTTGGATCAACCGACAATCCAGCAGACTGCGCATCAAGAGAGACCAGTCCGAAGGAACTAAAGTACAACAATTTATGGTGGACGGGTCCAGATTGGCTACAATTTTGTAGGAAGTAGGAAGCTACTTTAGAAACTAAACAATTGGTTACACTTGCAACATCAACAACAATCAATCCGTTTGTACAGATTATAGACCGATTTTCAAACATGAACAAAATTGTTCGCGTTGTTGGGCTCTGTTGACGGTTTATAAATAAATGTTTGAAAAAGCAAGTTACCGGATCGCCAACTTTACTTTCTGCTGAAGAACATAATGAATCCTACAACGAGCTGGTTAGAATAATTCAACACGCGGAGTTCCAGAATGAAATCATGCAGATTAACAAAGAAGGCTCAATATCAAGAAAAAGCAAGCTCCTCTCGCTTAATCCATTTATTGATGAACATAAAATACTAAGAGTAGGAGGAAGAATAACTAATTGTACACTCAACTATGATACCCGACACCCAAAGATACTGCCTCCAAAACATAGATTCACAATGCTACTAATCAAAGATGCTCATGTAAAACAATTACATGGGGGGATTCAGTTAACTCTGTCACATCTTAGAAACAAATATTGCATCACGGACGGCAGGAGCAGCATACGTACGAATACTTCAAGAAGGAGTCATGCCATCACATCCATTTACTAACATAGGAGTTGACTACGCCGGACCAATCTCACTAAGAGTTTCTAAAGGAGGTGGGAATAAGTCATACAAAGGATACATAGCAGTATTTGTATGCTTTGCTACCAAAGCAGTGCATATAGAGATTGTCAGCGACATGACCAGTGCAGCCTTTATCGCGGCCTTTAAGAGATTTATGTCTCGAAGAGGTCTTTGCAAACGGATGTACAGCGATAATGGAACCAATTTTGTTGGAGCCCGCAGGCACTGCTTGAAAAGGATAAATAAAAAGCTCTACAACAAGCAAATCTTGCTGTTAGCAAATCTAGCTGACATTGGGGATCAGTAGCACTTCATACCACGGTCCGCACCACACTTTGGGGGACTTTGGGAAGCAGTAAACCTGGTAGTACCCACTTATAGTCATGTCCGTTGCTGACCTTGAAAATTTCAAAATAATCCTACCGATGTGATTGGCGCTACAGGCTCATAATTGAATAGGCCAAAACAGGATTTGAAGAGGATTTGCTTCAATAACTCCTGGCAGCAAAGAGTTCCGGAAACCAAACCTAATACAATAACTGCAGCAGTTGTTGCACGAAACTTCAATGAAAAAGTTTATTTTACAAAAGTCAAAAGTCCCACATATAGACATGGTTTTCTATGATGGTCTTGGTATGTAATTTAATACAAAAATACCAAATGGTCGGTCCCTGCAAATTGAAGAAATGTCGCAACTGGGCACGCAAACTGCTAGTAAAAACATCCTTTATTATGGAATATGGCCAAGAAATTAATAGGACATTTGAACCTTTATTAAGAGGACTGGATCATCTATTAACCAATCATGCTGAAATATAGTACGAAGGGTGGAAATGAGATTATAAAATTAGTTTTGGAAGGAGTTTTGGAATATAATGAACTAGGCCGGAATAACGCCATTTATTTATTTTTATTTCTCGTTATAAAGAAACAATGATAGAACTCAGCGAAAATTGCTTGCTTAATCTCTGAAACCATGCACTTTTCGAGAAATTTTGTAAAGACAAAAAATATTTGTCAAGATCTCCTATACTAATGAGTTTCAAGGTCATTCAAAATCACCACTAAACATCCCCCTCGATACTGAATAAATTTTAAGATGTTTTCTTCTAAGCTGTATCGTTTCCGAGGTGCCTGTACACCCTCGGAAACAACCCTCCAGATAATACCTCCAGTGGTTTCCCCTCGGCTATTACCCTCCCCCCACCGAACATAACCCCACTCATGACAATACTCCCGGACATTACCTCGCCGCCATTACCCCTGGTCATTTTCCCTCCGTTACTTACACACATAGTGAAATACAGAGTGTGCGAAGTGAAAAACAATTAATTAGCTTAGCACTCGTATATGCACAACGATAACTTGACCACAATTCTACTGTATATAATATTTGAAATCTGCTTGTAAAACATTTGTATTCTACGTTATTAGGATATTCCACCCGCAGTTCCAGTGTATCCTGGGAATGTTTGATGAAAATTGATCAAATGGAATTGTAAGTTTGGATTTCCTACTTGTTTGGTATTTTAAAGTTTAAAATTTGACACGAACACTATCATAGAATTACCTTCCAAACAAAGAATTACTGCATTCACGGTTAAAAAAATTGGATGAATAAAATCTCGAATATAATTTAAGTGGTACCTACCTGCATTGTGTTCACCATAGAAAATGTGGAATATTACAGAAACATGAAAACATTGGAAAAACCATGTCGCTCCCAGCTACCAGTAAATTAAAATAACAATGCTCGTATCATAAATTCTATTTTAAATAATTGCAATCCTGATATAGCTTGTTATAGTTGAATAAAGAGAACAAACAGCAAAATTAAACAATGTAATTGGTCGAAATAATTATCTAAATTATATTGAAACTATGATAATAGAAAATTCATATTTACCGAACCTGTCCAAATAAAGCAAACACAGCAAAAACAAAAAATATTAATGAAATTAGATTCTGGGCAGCAAAAAATTGCTAAACTTGAATAATAGCAGCAGCAGAACAGCACCAACACCAACCAGCACGCCACACACACACACAGAGAAACTGTATATTTTGGACTAAAACCAAAAACCTAGAAAATTTTTATCAGCATGCGGTAGATTAAATATATTGTTTCCCTTAATTGGATTTACAAATCTAATAAAAATAATTTTTTTCTCCTATTTTTTTAGGATAAATTATTTTATTTACTAAATACAACAACAGCAATAATACAACAAACAAGTAGGTAAAGTTATTTGTAAAAAAAAAAGAAAAATTCCCAAACAACATGAAAAAGTTTACTCTATGTACGTAGTACATACCACCGTATACATGCTCGTGTACATATTTACTTCATGGCATAACAGAAACGAACGAATTTCTCCTTATTTATGTGTGGCTTGTAAGTGGTGGTAGACTGGTGCTGGTATATTTTTGTGTTTGAGGACCTGTGAAGTTTCTATATCGAGACGACGGTAAACGAGCGAGGTGTAACTGTGATCATACACAATTATGTTAAAGAAATTAAATTTACTTCTTGCTGTGCAAGAAAATTTATTTATTTTTGTTTCGTGCAATATTGTGGGTCCGGTTTGGTACGGATTATTTATTATTTAGTTGACAACTCAGCGAGCGGCGAATAAATTGCCATCTTAACGCGAATAATTAATCATTTACGTTATTCAATTCCAGATAGCAATGAAGAGCTTGGTCCTTTCATGTCACCGTTAAAACTGTTCGGTCTTGAATTGAAGTATTTTATTACTTAAACAATTCATTGTAACGCTTGGATGGCGCGTGGCATAGATAAGACGATAACATCATCACCATCGACGGAAAGCATCCTTTATGGTTGGGGTAGTACGTATTCCGTTCTTTAAACTTGGTCTGTCTAAATACCTGTGCCGTTTACAAAATAGTCGAATTTATTGATTTTGCGACAATTTATGTTGTAATGTTGTTGTGTTCATTCGTACTCTGCTCTAATGAGGCCAATGAGATGGTTTCTGCTGCATATTGATTAGAATAGTGTTTGCCGACATTTTATAAATCCCAAAGAGACAACTGAAACGTCTGGTACATAATTTTTAGTAGTCATTATGTACATTACCTTAAAATTTGTACTCGTCACGCCAGTCGGAACCATGTCAGCCGAAACCAAGCCGACTATAGCTTAAGTACCACGATTCTTTGTGCACTATCTGATTTTTGAGCCGGAACCAATATGAAGTTTTATCTGCTAGAACCATTAGGAGTTTGCACAATGAGCACAATACACTTAAATGCATAACAAGGGCAGACGAAACCAATACAATATCAGCCGGCAACAATATAAAGCCGCAGTCGGATTCATACTCTATAGAAACGAATCAACTATGAAAAAAGAAGCACAATGTAATGTGCATCATTGTGAACTTATGATTTTTCTGTTGGAACCAAATAATCTTAGCTGGAACCATATAGAGCTAGTGGGAACCAAACCAACTACGGTAAAAGTTGCAGAATTCGCATTGTGGATCACTGTGCGCTATCTTATATTTCACCATTTCCAAGCTAGGCGGAACAAGAGTTTTATCAGTTGGAACTATTAGAAGATAGCACATCACACTGAGTACAACGCACTTTAGTAGTTGTAAAACATATAAGCTTTCAGCCGGCACCATAACAAGAGAACCTGGAACCAGTACAATATCAGCCAGAATCATATGAAGCCAGCCGGAACTAAACAAACTATTGCACAAAGAACACAATACGTTGTTCCATGCACAAACAGCACAATGCGTTGTTCCTCATTGTCGGAAGCCGGAACCAATAGAAGACCAGCCAGAGCCATATTAAGCCAGCCAAAACCAAAGCACTATGTATCACAATGCATTGTGCAACAAATTTGCTTTTTCATCCGGACCAATAATTAGCCAGCTAGAACCATTTAAAGCTAGCGGAACCTGAGTTTTGTCAGACCCTTTAGGAGTTTGTACAATGAATACAAGGCACTGAAATGGTTATGAAACATATAAGTATATGAAGCCAGTCGAAAACATGCCAGCCGGAACCAAACTAACTATGGTAAATGAAGCACATTGCATTGTACATCATTGTGCACCATCTGATTTTCAGCCAAAATGAATAACTAGCCAGCCAGATCTATTTAAAGCCACCAGAGTTTTGACAATTAGAAACATTAGGAGCGTACACAACCACCACAAAGCGAGGAACCAAAACAAGTTCAGCCAAAACCATTATAATGTTAGCCCATATGAAGTTGAATCCAGGCCAGCCGGAACCACACCAACTATGGCACAAGTAGCACAACGCGTTGTGCATCATTGTGCACTTTCTGATTGGAATCAATTAAAGCCAGCCACTCAACCATATATAAGCCTGCTAGTTGCCACTGATTTCATGTGATTCCAGCTGATCGGTATAGCCGAAATTTTAAAAAGTGCACAGTAATTAAAAATGGAACATGTTCATTCTGCTGATGATTTCCATTACTCAAACAACCTAATTACTCTGTGCTTCTTGGTCGAAAGTTGTGCACAATGTATTGTCCTATTTGTGAAATTGTTGGTTTGATAGATATTGAGTTGTTCCGGCTGGCCCTGTTATGGTTCCGATTGAAAGAATATGTTGTATAACTATGTAATCGCATTGTACAAATTGTGCAAGCTTCAATGGTTCCGGCTGATATTGTTCTGGTTCCGGCCAGCTATAATTGGTTCAGGCTGGCTAATTATTAGTTCCAGCTGAAAAATCAGATAGTGCACCATGATGCACAATGTATTGTGTTAATTTTGTTATATGGAAGTTTGTTTGGTTTCAGCTGGCACTGTTCTAACTGACTCGGTTCAATGGCACAGTTTTTGTTCGCTTTATATAGTTCCGGCTTGCCTCATATTGGTTCCGCCTAAAAAATAGGGTAGTGCACAATTCATTGTGCTATTTTTGCCATAGTTGGTTTGGTTTCGGCCGGCTTCATATGGTTCTGTCTGATGTTGTAATGGCCCCGACTGACCTTGTAATGTTTCCGACGGAAAGCTTATATGTTACTCGACCATTTAAGATCAAGGTATTCATTGTGCAAATTTCGACTGGTTCCGAATGATAAAACTCTAGTTAAGACTGGCATAGTAATAGTTACGGCTGAAAAATCAGATAGTGCACTATGCATTCTGCTAATTGTGCCATATTTGGTTTGGTTCCGGCTGACATCATATGGTTCCGGCTGATATTATAATGGTTCCGGCTGAGCTGGCTATGATTCCGGCAGAAAGCTTATATTTATGTTGCACAAACATTTAAGCATATTGTGCCCATTACACAAGTTCCTAATGGTTCTTGCTGATAAAAAGTTCCTAATGATTCTTGCTTGTTTCTGTTGCTGACATTCTGGCCCGGCCTGGCCATCGCTCCGGTTGGCTTTAAATGGCTCCGTCTGGCTTAATATTCAGCTTTATTTTGAATATCGTATCGATATCGGTATCATACAGTTCCACAAAATTACGATTGTGAACATCGATATTAATCGCCATCTATCGTTTGATATGTCATATTTCAGTCGATGCCATTTTATTCTCAATTAAACACGCACGCGCAAAAAATTAAACAAATTTTAAAAATTTTGGGACTAGATTAATAACAACAAACAGCCGTTTGAATGTTTGGTGCGATTAATGGCCGAGAACGAAGATATAGCTCGTGGTTTGGTTAAATCAAGGAAGGATGTAAAATGTGAGTAAAAAATAGATGGGCACGTTTTACAGAAGAACTAAATAGTTTAGGTGAACCAATTCGTGACACGGATGGTTGAATAAAGGTTATATTTATCTCTCACTGCTTTTGGGTTTAACGGAAACAGAGAGGAAAAGGTTGAATTAGAGGAAATTGTAGAGATGCAATTTGGGCAAATAAATGAAAACGTAGTATTGATTTCAATAGAAAAAGATGTGGAACTACTCAAAACACAAACAGTTACGCAGGAAAATCTAAATAAACCTTCTGAGGAAAATAATAAGCTCTTACGTAAAATATATGAACAACATAAGGAGACAAATAAGCTACTAAACCAAACAACACGAATTAAACAAGAGCAGTTGGGGTTATATAAAACAGATCTAAAACTAAAACGAGGTCACTGAGTTGATAAACTGGAACTTAAAGTTCAAATCTTGGAATTGCAGAGAGAGCAAGTCAGCATCCAAAAAGGGATTTAAGTTTTTTTCATAAGAAGCTTTATTTCAAATATAAAATATTTATTTTTGAAATATATAAAAATTTATTGAAACGAACTAATTATTTTGTATCTACTTGTAACTACAGTATGTGTTTCCTCCTCATCCTCCGATATGTCGTCTGAAGCTTCATTCAAATCAACGGTCCTCCCATTCTCTAGGACTACATCATCTGGATCTTCTAACCGATAATGGACGCACATATTATGTAAGGCAACACATACATTTATTATTTGTGTTGCTTTCTTAGGAGTATAGTGAAGCTGTCTTGCGCTGAACAAACAACGGAATCGAGCTTTTGATACACCTACTGTTCTCTCAACAATATTTCTTCATGATATCGTGATTCTGCCGTCCCTTGTTCAGGGTCGTGAACAATTGTTAGTAAAATTGGTTGCAAAGTGTAGCCCGCGTCCCCTAAAATATATGTACAAGATAAATTTGGCAAATTAAGATGTTTGTTAAAAAAAATGTCTACCAAGCAGTCTAGTATTTCTATCACCGTTTTCATAAGAAGTTTCCATTGTCTGTTTTATTCCAGATACGTCCCACCCCATAGAATCATGGCAAGCACCGGGATAATCGGCATTTACGTAACGAATTTTTTTGCTGATGGTCGCATACCTATGAAGCAATTATACACTGATTCATTGAGTGTTTAGATTGACATAGTTACTTACTATCATCGCATTGATAATAAAAAAATAATAAAATAATAATAAAATTCTTATTTTGTTTGAAATTGTATATTTTGGTTTCGTTTTGACACTCCGCCATGTTAGAAATAATTCACAATCGCTAAGTTAACTAAATTATTCCCAATAAAGTATATTATTTGTTTTCTAATATGGTAATACTTATTTGTGGTTTCGATTTAGTTAGACAATACGAAACGTAAATCGTATTGATAAATAAATATCGATCGCTTGTCGATTGATACGACTTACACAATAAGGCTGATTGGTTTCGGTTGAAAAATCGTATAGTGCACAATGCATTGTGCTTCTTGTGTCATAGTTGATGTGTTTCCAGATGGCATGGTTCCGGCTAGCTGTATATAGTTCCGTCTGGTATTAAATGGCTCTGGCTTTAAAATCGTGTGGCGCACAATGTTGCACATGGTATTGTTTTTCTTGTGCCATAGTTGGTTCGGTTCTCTATGATATGGTTTCGGCTGTTTTCATATGGTTCTGACTTCATTTATATTTTCCTGCTGATATTGTAGTAGTTCCGGTTGACCTTGTTATGGTTCCGACTGAAAGCTTATCATCCCAATCCCCGTAGTCGTAGCACGTCACTTCATGTGACTACTGTCACGTCGAATACATTTCCTGATTCGCATAGTCGCAACTTACGACTATAGTCACTTCATGTGACGTTCTGCCACCCAATTTTTTCAAGTGACAAGAATATTTTTTGTTGAATTCATCAAAAGTAAATAGAATTTTTATATTTGAATTATATCGTGTCTAAACATAGTTTTATTTCGAGTTTTAAACCATTTAATCCGCACCACTTGAATCGACTTCAAGGATAACAATGTTCAAGTGACGTGACACAACTATTATCACTTCACATGAATGACACGACTATACGAATTGGGCAGTATATCAGCCTTATTGTGGTTGTCGTGTCGACGTAAATTTCAAAACGACTGCGATAATTTGCATTGTGAATGTCGTTTACGACACGACGTTTGTCGTAAATCCGCCATCTTTTAGTCGATGACATTTTAGTACGCGACTCTAGTGTATTCGTATACGACGTGCAATTTCAAAAATGTAAGTTAAAATAGAATAAAAACAAATTAAGAAAACATAAAAAATAATTTTTTGTTAATTATTTAAGTTTTTAGATAAGATCAATTTCGTAAAATTACGTATTTAGAGACTAGTGGAGCTAATGCAAGAACATCCTGATATTGCGCGTGGGTATATAAAATCGGGAAAAGATTTTAAAACTGATTTGAAAACCAAGTTGGAAGAAATATCTACAAATCTTAATAGTGTAGGGCCTCCAACAAGAGATCCAGATGGGTGGAGTAAAGTAAGTTTTAATGAATTAGAGGTAAAATATTGAAAATTGTTTATTTTTAAATTTATTAAGGTTTGGGCAGACCTAAAATTTAAAGTTCGTAAAAAATTAATTAATAATAAGACTGAAATAAGCTGTACAGGTGGCGGTCCTAATCGCCAAATAGTGCTTACAAATTTAGAAGAGGCTGTAGCAGAGCTACTAAATATCAAAAAATCTGTAAATCCTCCAGGAAATGAATTTGGCGCAGAAGCGGAGCCCACTGGGGCCCTACAAGTTACTGAGGAACTTCAAAACGAGATATTTGAGTTGCCTTATTTCTCAGAAGAAGAACCGGAACGAGAAACTGTCGTAGAGCCGCTTCAAAATGTTTCAAATGATAGAATTAAAAGAAAAAAAATGCCAGTTGATTTAAATTCAAAACGTTTTAGACTATTGGATAATCAAACGAAAATCCAAGATAATTTATATAAAAGTGTTCAAAGTGGATTTACTGACACGAACGGATACTTAAAAGAGAATTTGGCCTACACAAAAAAATTATATTACGTGGAAAAGGATAGGTTAAAAAGTCAACAGAGGGCTACTGAAATTCAAGAAGAAACCCTGAGACTTTACAAAGAAGATCTCAAATCAAAACAAAAGTTTAGGATTGATAAATTAAAGATAAAGCAGCAATTACTGGAATTGAAAAGGCAGCAGTTGGAAATCCGGCAGGTAGAATAAGGGCCTTACTATTAAAGAATATATATATTTACACAAAATTACCAAGTACCTAAAATGATTGAATTTGTGATATGCAATAATATGCAATAAATGAATTGAAATTGTGATGTTTATTTGAAAAAGAAAAGCTGTAATTAATTTTATGACCAATTTTTATTAAATATAATTATTTTGATTATTTTAAAAAGGATGATAAGATCAGAATTCCTATAATAAAGAGTTTACTATTTTATTCCGTATAATAGTTGCTTCGTTATACCCTATATCCTCGCCAGTGTCCTCGTCCAACTCAACTAGGTGTATGTCTGCTGCAGGTTCATTATATTTACTTGGCTCTTGCACTCTATAGTGGATGCAAATATTATGCAATGCAGCACAAACATTTATAATTTGAGTGACTTTTTCGGGCTTGTAATGCAGTTGACGCGCACCGAGAACACATCGGAATCTATTTTTCCACACGCCAAACGTCCTCTCCACGATATTTCTTCCTACTGAATGGTACTCGTTATACCGACTCTGAGGCGATCTCGATTCTGGAGCTCGGAATGGTGTCATCAGTACCGGCTACAACTTATATCCAGCGTCTCCTGTTAAAATAAATTTGAATGCTTATAATAAGAAAAAGTAATTACCGATCGATCTTTAAATACCCAGCAACCACAAGTTCTGCTCACCATTATTGTAGGCTAGCATCAGTTGATTTTTCAGTTTTGATAAATCCCAAACCATAGCGTCATGGGAAGAACCTGGATGTTTTCCATTTATATATCTAATTTTCATTTGATGATCACACACCTAAAAAATAAACTCATGTTAGTAATCACATGCATTTGAAGTTTTATTTTAACACTTACTATCAACACATTAATACTGAAAAATCCTTTTCTATTATAATACAAATGCTGTACTTCTTCTTTTGGCTTGATAATCTTTACGTGCGTGCCATCCACACACCCAATGACGCCTGGGATTTTGCATTTATTATAAAAAAAAAATTTCCAATTGCGTTTCTCATTCTCACTCATTTTAAAAATAATCCATTTACTACATAAAATGGTTTCTAATGCATTTAAGATCTCGGTGAGGACCAAAGAAAATGTTGGTTGTGCCATGCCGATAAGAAAATCGTTGCTTGTACCTCTCTGGTAACTACCCTCCGCGAAAAACCTTAGCACAGATGCCAATTTTAAAATATTGGGAATTGAGGATAATCGTATTTGATTTTTTAGATGTGGTTCCACATCTTCTAATACATACATAAATGCCACTTTTGATAGTCGAAAATATGTTATAAAACTTAAAATAAATTATGAAAATGAAATGAAAAATACCGTAAATATTAGAAAACAAACATGTTTTAAACTTACGTAAACTCGTCCAACTCAAGAGGATTCGCTGAATCTCTCAAAATTTTTCTTCACCATTGCTTGTTTGTCGTCTTCGAAGAATAAATCAACTGAATTCATTTTCCTTTGCACAATTTATTTTATTATATTTATTACTAAATATTTAATTATAATATTTTATTTTTATTTGTTTTATTGATATTGATAGTTATGTTTACAGATTATAATTTATTACTGTTCACAATAGCTAATTTAAGCGAAAAAATTCACAAAAATACGAAATGTTCTCGTTTTTATGTGGTAATACTAATAAGTCGTTTCGTTTGTGTTACACAATACAAAATAAAAAACCTCGCGACACGACTTTGTCGTTTCGTTTATAAATCGACACGACAACCACAATAAGGCTGTATGTTTCAAAACCGCTTAAGTACATTAAAATCTCCGGATGGCTTTAAAAGAACCCAACTAGCTTAATATTGGTTCAGGCTGAAAACCTAAGATAGTGACAATGATAGACAATGCATTGTGCTCCTTTTGCCATAGTTGGTTTGGTTCCGGTTGGCATGGTTCCAGCTCCACTTGATACGGTTCCGGCTGGCGTGATGAACACCGAATTCTGCGTAGTACGTTTTTTGTGTGTTGGCTGGATTACTATTATCTTCAATCGGTATTCGTTACAACTATCTGCTAAGCCAAGTATTCTAAAACCAGAATGGCCTTTTTGTTCAAATCAAAAGCAGCACATGTGTTCTAAACTAGAATTATACCACTTTTAGTCTTTTTAACTTTATAACCGGTATCGTTAAGTAGCAATGAATTTTGGAAATCTGCAGTAGTATTTTGGACTCAGAACTCTATTTTCTGTTTATATTTTTTGTCGCAGACTTTCATTACTGGTTGTAACGTCGTTAAGGTCCTGCGCTATGATTTTTAGTTCTCAAACATTATTTAAAATTCGAGAAATTTTGAAATATCAATGTACTTAAATAGCGGAAAACGTTAAAAAACCAAACAATAAGACTTTATCATTGTACAGCCGAACAGTTTACTTAACATATAATTTTTTGTAGTTTAATATGCTCAACAACGTGAATCAATTTACTCAGTATACACGTTTGATACACGGTGAACGAATTAGCATTCATCTGTTTCACCTTTTTTATATGAATCTATGCATTGTAATTTTATGCTGATATAGCGTTATTTTTAACTATATATAAAGTCAGTAGTAAATAATAAAGTATTGTCTCTAATAATTAATAAGATTAATAAGACCGGACCATCGGTAATCTTATTAATTGTTCCAATCAACAAAATTATTTCTCCATTGAAGACACTAGGAGAAACAATCATTATCCATGATCCGTATAGTGTAACATTTCCCATCACTGAAATATTAAGTAACTCTTGAAGTCTTAAACTTAATTCACAACAGTCAAAAAGTATAAAAACTTTTAAAAGATTTCAAATCAAATCAGAAAGGAGCAAAAAAATATTACAAGAGAACCAAATTAAAAACTCATAAATATAATCAAAAATTGTTAACTTCTATTGACCAAAGCCACAACAATACAAAGAAGAACTTATATCGAAATACACATACACTCATATATGTTTAATTGTATATATAGAAAGGAAAACTTTTTTAATATCTGAACATCAGATGAACATACCAACAGCAACAACAAACAAATAAAACTACTCCAAACAGTTTCCAGTAGTTTTTTGTTTATAACAATCCAAATGAAAAATCGTTTAAATAACAGCAAACACACCGCGTAGCAACACTAACTAACAAAGCAAACGCTTCAATAAAGAAATGAAAATTTAATAAATCACAAATTTTATTGAAGATGAAAATGAACTTTCGGAACATTGACATAAAAATTAACACACCGAGTATAGAGAGTGAAAAGTGAAAAAAAGGAAAAATTAAAAACGGAAAATTTGTTATCAGATTCTATGCACGTCAAACTTCGTTCTGTACATACACATACATATATAGAAAAGCTAACAATGCTAAAACTGATTTCTTTTATATATTTTGTTGCTTTCTTATAAGTTAGAATTTTTTGACATAATATAAATTGAACTAACTGACGGAGATACGATAGAGAAACGTGATTTTACAATATAATGACCCATTTTATAAATTCTAACTTCAGGGTTTTTTTGCACACCGACTTGAGATTTAGGTAAGAAAAAATTTTGTTAATTTGTAAAATTTTATTTAAAAGATTTTGTTGAGCAGAGTTAAATAAAATGCAAACCATTCAAAACCAAATTTTGGCTCATTCCGTATAAATACATTTAGTCATTCAAGCTTAACAAGCACAGAATTAACTTTTCTAGAAACCCTCAATTAATCAATGTTTGTATACAACAACGCAGAACACAAAACTAATGTTTCGTTATTAAATTAAATTCCATTTGGAGTTTTCGAAAATCCATGGCAAAATGTAACAAGCCACATAAATAAATTGATAATAAATTACATGATTGAGCTTGAGTACATAATATATTTATGTAAACTTGTATGGAGGAATATATGTGTATGTGTATGTAGATGGCAAAAGTTTTTCGATAATGTACAATAGATCAAGCTTGAAGCGAACAACCCTTACCTTCCATACCCCAAAACAATTTATCACGGTATTGTGAAATTTTTTCTAGAACTTGTACATATATACGAGTATATAATTTTTGGGGGTAGTTATGTTTTTAGTTGTTGTTTTCTCCCAAATCATTATGTTCAAAATATACATCATTATATGTAAATGATTACCATCTGTGTGCGCATACATACGCCATGTATCAAATCGTTATATATATTTGGTTGCTGTTGTACCATCTTTACGATTACATATGTTTGTTGTTGTGGGCGGTAAATATTTCGCATGTTATATATTCATATCATATTAGGCAAGATACATAAATTTTCTATATTAACTCGTTCAAAATTTATTGATTCGTTTTCGTCCGGTGTATCGAACGGGAGTATTTGAAAATTTGCCAAAACATGTATGTGCGATATATAAACCGAGTTACTTGATAAATGTAATAATTAAGAAATACATAACCATTAAAAAGTCCAAAATAATGTGCTGAAAAATTAAATCAGTTTGATTTTGACAACAACAACGATACGAAGTTGACAACAACAATTTTGTGCGTATTACTTAAATTTGGTCAATCGACATTCAGGCGTATTGAATTATTATTAGAAAATTCTTATCTGTAAAATTAGAGCAACATAATTAAACATTTAATGGATTCAGATGTCGGATGAGTTCTTGCAAACCACATTCCAGAATGTTTGGGGGAAAATTAGACATGTCATGTGCCGCGAATTTATAAGACTCAAAAGTATGAAATCTTGCAGGTATACTGTTGTTTTTTATTTTCTAGTGTCAACATACATGATTAGTCAATTATTTCCCTAAATCTAGCAGAACTCATACAGCAGAACATTACAAGATAGTAACCCTATTAAAGTTAGCCGAAAATGTCCAGCCGAAAAATGTCGATAATGTAGATTCAAACTAATCAAACGAAAATTACCGTCGGTAATTGTCGGTAACATGCTCATCGAAAACTCCAGCCGAAAAATGCCGATAATGCAGATACAAGTTTTATGTCAGAAATCAATTAATTATATTAGAAATTTTTATTTTGCTGTTCCTAAAAAACAACTACAAAAATTAAAATAAGAATTTTTAATTCGAAACATTTAAACAAATTACCCAAAGCAAATTTTTCTAAGTGCATTAGATGTTTGGGGAGGTAAAATGAGAAATGCATCTATAGTTAAATGTTCAGAAAATATTTCAAATGTCTTCTATTGAATATAATTTTAAAAACGTCAAGTAAATTTTCATGTTGGGAGTCCGGGAAAACTCGTTTGAATAAATCATATAAAACGGTTAAGAAAACCACAGAAATACACAGCCGAAAAATGCCGATAATGCAGATTAATTTTCTAAAGGTAATGTCGATACTGCAGATACAATTTTTTTAAATATAATTTATAATTTTAACATGAAATTTGACCTGACATTTTTCCACATGTGAGCATTATTAAGGCCGTTCATTTGAATCTATTACCAGCCATAACACTTTAAACGGTCAATTTTTAGAGATTTTCAAGTTTTGTGTGTATTATTCAATAGAGTTTTCCCGGACTTCCAACATGAAAATTGACCTAAAATTTTTAAGGTTTTGCTTCATATACTTCTTCGAGTTGTCTCAGTAGTAAAATAGTTTTGTATTATAGTTTTAATTCATTTAATGCAACGAACTAAATATTTTGGATTTAAGAAAAGAAATTACTGTTTAACACCAAATGTATTTACCTGATTTAACGACATTTTTAGGCTGGCTATGTATACGAATCTGCCTTGGCTGATAAATTTTAGTTGGTACAACCGAATCTGCATTATCGAGATTTTTCGGCTAGAGCGAGTAGGCTCACTTTAACAGTATAAGATAGTATGGATAATTATTGGCTAATAATAGGCTAATTTAATGCTCTATTAAAAAATGTTGGCCTCCATCCCTTCCAAGTAAAACGATTGATGCTGCTAGCTTTAGAAAAAGTTAGCAGAACCCATATCAAAAATGATTTTAGAACAATTGAAAAATTAAAGGTTAATTTTAGGCTAATTAAATGCTCTTAAATGCTAATTAAATATCTCCAAACCGAAATTGTAACGCAAACCAAGATTCATTAACATACCAAAAGGTTTAGGCTTATTGTGGCTTATTTAAATGCCCATTAAGCATTTTTGGCCTCTACTCGACCAAACTTCGAGGCATTTAATTTAAAGCTAGCAGAACCCAAATCGAAAATCGAACCAAAACTGAAATTAGAACTCATCAATCGACATACAAATAATTTCTCTCCGAGAAAGGTGGTTTTAGTCCTTCCTAAGGAAGTGGTCTTCCAATAGTAACGAGTTATTAACGCAAATACCAACAGAGTTACAAGCTACCGGCAACGTACTGTTAAAGCTAAGCGATTGCATCAAAACTTTAGGGATTCATTATAATCCGAAGAAAGAATTCCACGTAGACTATTTAGAAATGTCTGAGGGCACGGCCACTAAACGTTCACTCGTGGCCGACTCATCAAAATTGTTTGACCCGGTCGGTCGGTTAACACCCATTGCTGCCAAGATTCTAATGCAGGACACCTGGACCTCCAGGATCGAATGGGACGAACCACTACCAGAAGAAATCGGTAAAAAATGGCTTACCTACAAGAACGAAATGCTCGCTTTAAAGGACATAAAATTAGTTAGATGGCTTAATACAACAAGTAGCACCAGAAAAGAACTACATGGCTTTGCCGATGCATCCGACTTGCATATGCCGCTGTAGTATATTGGAGGACTGTCAACGAGACAGCCATTAATCTAGTAATGGCAAAAACGCGGGTGGCTCCCATCAAAACAAAGCTGTCAATTCCTCGATTTGAGTTAAACGCGGCTAGAATATTAGCTAAACTATTAAGGCATGTCCAACTAGCAATGCAATTAAGTGAGTGTCAAGCGCACGCTTGGACCTATTCGACCATCACAATAAGCTGGGTCAAGAAAGAACCAAGGCGCTTTAAAACATTTGTAGCGAACCGCATTTCCTGCATAAGGCAAAATTTACCAACAGCCACTTAGCACCACGTAAGGTTGCACGAAAATCCCGCTGACCTCGGTTCTCGCGGAACGTCTCCAAGAGAATTAGGCAATTGCGAGTTATGGTGGCACGGACCAGCGTTTCTATAACATGATTCAATCCAGTGGGAACTCTCTGGAAATATCGAGCAAAACAGTGAGTCTATCTTCCCGAGGAATACGAGGAGAAGGTAACATTAACAGCAGCAACAAATTTAACCAACGTCTGGTTGAAATTGTTTCAAAGAATTTCCAGTTATGACAAATTAAAACGAGTGGTAGCATATTGTGCAACGTTCATCAATCGGGTTGTACGAAAGGCGATCACGCCGAAATTATCTGGCTAAAAATGTTGTAAATCAGAGTACGATGTTTGTGTAAATGGGGACAATTTTCTGTCGAGACCGCAGGTCGATGGCTTTCGGGGAGTATATTTGCTACTACGATATTTGCTCTGTGACATACTATGTTTCCATCATCCACCAAAATTCGGAATCTGGACAGAAATTTGAGATTTATGGAAAATAAAGAAAAAAGCCCGTGCGGTATTGAAATTTTGACTGAGTGGAAGAAAAAACTGACGTTATTTTGGAGGGTGATCACACCACTTAGAATGCTAATGATGAGAATTTGAGTACGACCCTCTATTTGATGGAGGAAGTGTTTAGGTTGTATAAATGAAGTGGCATGAATGAAGTTCCCGTAATGAAAGTTCTCGTAATAATAAGTTTAACCATCTTCAGAATGAAATAGAGAGAGTGAATGACATCTGCACTGTACATCCAATTTTAGGGTGGGTGCAAGATTACAAAAGGCGTGCGGGCATTTTAGACGGTATTCAAAATTAATTTGGAAAAGCAACAAAAATAGTACCAGTTTTGTTCTGCGGCGAGATCATGAAATACGACCGGACAATTTAAACATTTTCTTAATATTCTAAGAACAATGGCTAAACTACTGAAGGATTTTTAAAATACATTTTCTAAATGACTCGA
The DNA here is from genome assembly GCA_963691935.1 of Nephrotoma guestfalica. Classification (NCBI taxonomy): domain Eukaryota; kingdom Metazoa; phylum Arthropoda; class Insecta; order Diptera; family Tipulidae; genus Nephrotoma; species Nephrotoma guestfalica. Next base: position 228,483,046 of record OY829915.1, read on the forward strand.
CAATGAAGTAGTTGTCGAATACAATTTTGCCGTTAAACTTTCGTTTACTTGTATGTTCGTACTAAATATATCGCCCAACTTTGAATTGATTTTACTGGTGGTATTTCATGAACTCATCCCTGTTGTCTGGAAAAACTTTATAATTTTGTGAAACAACGGAACAAAAAATGCAAAATTATTTCTGTTTTCCATATAAAATTTCATTACCGTCTAAATTTCCGAGCGGCGTTTACCAGTCCCAGTGTTAGATGCCAGAGAGTACCGAGGTGCTTTTTTTTACAAATGATGATGGATGTTTGTAGTAATTTGACTGATAGTATCGAGATTTTGTTGCCTGATAAAGAAAGAAAACTATTGAACGGGATATGAAAGGAATTTGAATGAGTATTTAGATACTGAAAAATGGAAGGAAAGCAAAGTGGTACCTTTTCCTAAAAGGGATCGGAATAGAAACCTAACAATAAAGGACGATTGGATAAATTGATGATTGAAGGTAATTTGTTGCCTGAAACCAGCTTTCGATGCCGTCGAAACTTGTACTCGTATTTCATCAAACAACATTAAAATAAATGATTAATATTAGTTAAAAACTTGCCTAAATTCGTCCATTTTGTGTGATCGGTAAAGCAGACGCACACTATTCAATTTTATTTTTCAATCACCACGGCTTATTTTATTGTTAATTACTAGTGTCACCCGTCCTATATACAACCACTACTGTTGCTATACGTACCTATGTTTAGTTGCTAGCTGACAAAAAAATATGTTTCCAACTAAAAATGGGCAAAGTGTATTTGGGATTATTTTGATAAATTCGTATGTTTTTAATACAGAACTCAACTATAAATAAAAAGGGTCGTCCACCAACCCTCCTTTATCCCATATACATACCCGGATGATTATCATGTGTGTACCAAACAAAAAAAAATAAATAAAAATTATAGTAAATTGATTTCAGCCATCCGGATAACGCAAAAAAAGCCTCGGTATAAAAATAACAACGCACAGTTCATGTGCAATTTATTTTTATACATATTTTAAAAAACATTAGGATTTATAAAAGGATTTTTAGTTCGAAAAAGGGTTCGAAATTTTATTTTATATATATTTTGTGTTGTACTACACATTAATTTGAATAATGTTTTGGCAACATTTTTTTTAACCAATATCTATATACATTTTTGTACATATTTATTTACTACATAGCTGGATGAACGTTTTAATAACACGATATTATCTATATCAAACCCTTCGAGCTATATTACATTTTGGTTCAAATAAATTTTAATTATGTTCAGATGAGTCAGAATCGTACACAACATTGTACATATGTGTACCGTGTGATCGAATGAAAACTGTCATTTTCAGATTAATTGATGTAGGCCGAACTCACCGCACTTTTAAATGAAGTTAGCTTATATTGAACCCGAAAAGATAGCATTCACAAGTTTTTTTTTAAATTGGCGTCCTTGGCAAAGGTTAAGACACTCGTAAAGTTGCGTTTAATACACTTACAGTATGTTCCACAAAAAAGTATCTTAAAGAAAACAATAAAAACACAATAAATAAACTAATTGATATTTATTTCTTTTAATAAACATCCCATCCACAAACTCCTAGTGCAACTTTCTCTTTATTTGGCCGCATATTCTGGAGTAAAGTCTTTCCTAATGTTTTTGAGAAGGCGGACAATCTGCTGTGTGGTTGTTATTCTTTTTCCTCTAAGCTTTGTCTTCATAAACCCCCAGACGTTTTTGATCGGATTAGCTTCCAGACTCTTTGACGGCCAATCCAAAGTTTGAATACCATTTTGCTCTTTCCACTGGGTGCAAAGGCGATTACGATGTTTAGGGTCATTGTCCAAGATCCACTCTTTATTTCCACATCCAAATATTTTCTCAGCGGACTCTAGCAAACCATTTTGGTATAATTTCACCGTAAATTGAACATCCAGGTTTCTTGTGAAGATGACTATTCCTCCAAATCCTTTGAAGTAGAAGCAACCGTAAACATGGACTTTTTGTGGATGCTTAACGTTTCGTTAGACAAATCTGTGACTTTTAGTTGTCCAGGCTTTCCGCCAATAATTGTACACATTACTCCAATCACGGTCCAAATTTTCGTTTGCCCAAGTTTGCCTTTTTCCGATGTGCTTCTCTGTCAAAAAAGGTTTATACTGTGTTCTTCTATTTTTAAAATCGAATTCTTCAAGCCTTCGTCGAATTGTATTTATTGACACTTCAACACCTTTCTGACTTAGTTTTTGCTTTGCTTGCCATAAGATTACTGTCGGATTTTTTTCGAACAACTTCAAAATGACCTTATCGTGCTTCTCTGAACTGACTCTATGTAAACCTCCTCCCAGTAAATCATCCACATGTCCACAGTCACTATACCGCTAATTCACTTCTTTACGATAACATCGACTAATCGTAGACAAGTCAACTACTACGTGTAATTCAGTGATTGCATGATCTACATATTTTGAATTTCTGTTGCCGGAGATTTTAGTTAATGCCGGAGATTTAGTTAATTAATATTACTGTAAAATATACAGTAAAACCTGTCTAAGTTGAGCAATAAAAGTTAGTTTCTTGGTCAATTTACGGGGGTGGCCACAACAACATCTTGCATGTGTAGCTGCAACCTACTTGCTAATCTGACCAGTTCTGCTCTGTACATTTCTGCATCACAACTCGCTGACATGGAGAAAACAAGGTGCGAGTTAAATGGAGCTATCCTGTTCCTAAAAGTAGGAGAATACCTTTGGTGGTTATTAATAGAAGATTAATAAAAACGATCTCATCGGGAAAGTAGGCATCATGAAAGGCTCGGTGTAACCTAGCACGCCGAAAGAGTTGCAGAGAGTAGTAAAAAAATATTTACTTCGGTCTGTAAGATCAAGTTATTGAAATCCTGATAACAATTATGAAAAGTAACTCTGGACCACAACCACTTTTATCGACGTTTTGAAGGTCCATGGTTCCAACAATGCTAAAAGATGTCCGCTTTGTCCGTCCGTCTGGATCTCTGGATGGATGGATGTTTGTACCGGAGATATCACGAGAACGGTTTGCGCGACTCAATTTTTACCGTCAGTCATCTCTTATTTTTAATTCGAAGAATTGAAAAGCTTTTGGGATCCCTAATTCAAACGGGTCGAGGTATCTACCATAGGAAATCATCCAAAATATCATCCAATACCACGAGATTTCTTTACTTTTTCCCATGTACTCGTGTAGCATATCGTTTGAAAGGTCTTGAAACAGACAACAACATCGATACAACGATTAGTTCATAAATCCACCGTTTCGGTGCTGGTAGCTAATTTTTCGTTTATTATACAATATATAGTTGGTGTATATCGTTGAAAAGGTCTTGAAGAACACCAAATTGTTGTAAATTTTTCTGAACACCTTAGTACTCAAAACAAATGAAACTACTACTGAACTACTCAAAAAAGCAAGAATTTTGTAATCAGCGCTTAAGTTCACTAATTAAGATACATACGTGTCTGAAATTTTTCTGAAGCATTTAGCCAAGTAACATATCATTTGATGAAAGGTCTCGAAAAAGCAACAATTACATTTGCACTTTAGTTGATAAATCGATCGTTTTGGCGCTGACAATGAGAAGATCTTGAAGAATGTCACAAATTTAGCTGAAGCACGGTATTTCTCAAAACCACCGTTGCGGCGCTGAAAGCAGTTTCATTTAGAGCATTCCAATAAAATTACGTAACTTAAGAAAGCAACAATTTTATTATAAGCATTTTAGTCCAAAAATTCACAGCTTTGGCGCTGCTAATAAGTTAATCCCTTGATATTTTTAAAAACAGATCTTTAAAAAATCAATGTGAATTTTCCCGGTTGGTGCAAGTCCTTCTTCATTTACATATATTTCTTATCAAATTTTAAAACAACCAGAATTGTTTTAATTTTTGATTCATTGTGTATCATGAAAAACTGTTAAAACTGGTTTAATTTTCAATCAATGATGATTATATTTCTCAATATCTAGACTGAAGTTCCGATTATTTCGTGAGGTTTCAGCCCCAAGCATTTTTAGGTTGAAATGATTATCTAAAGAAAAATAGGGTTTGAAACAAAGTACCTTGGCTAAGATGTACGAAGGCATAGTGGTTGCATCCATGACTTATGGCTGCACTAGATGGCCAGAAATAACAAGCTGTTTCCATCGAAAAACACTAATTAGAGCACAAAGGGCAATTCTTCTTTGTCTAGCTGGAGCAATCCCAACTGATATATTGGAGAGTGAAGGATTAGCTAGTTGCAAAATAAGGAAACGTTAAAATGTTAGTTACGTAAATGTTTAAATTCCAGCCAATCAATTAAGGACGAATATCCTGAGAAACCTCTACAGAGATATTCAAAAAGCGTCCTTAGCAACTTGGTAAAACGGATGGAACAAATCAAGTGACGGCAGAACTACTTCTAGTTACATGCCAAATATAGCAGAACAACCCGAGAATAAATGTCCGCCCTGAGTCTACTTGCATCGATTGGTATATCTGAACAAGCAATTGCGAATGTGGTATAATAGCTCGAAAACGTTTGATCACATTTTATTACAATTTGCTACACGACGCCGATTTTAAGCTAAACTCAGGATTTAATCTCAAATAATTTTGGACTTTTTAAAAGTTGTTAATCACAACGCCAGGTTTATAACAAACAGAGCTTTCAATTTATTTTAAAGTTTTGACGTCAGGGGTTCATTCTATAGCATTTTAAAGTGGCTAGGAGAGTGGCAGCCTGTGTTATGTGAATATATATGTGTCCAATTACGAACATGAAGATGGTAGACTAGTATGTGCCTCCAAGTGGCGGGCGGTACTAGGTTTTAACCTGAACAAGCATATCGAACTCGGACCAACAATACAGCGAGTAAAAATGACGCAGTGGATATCGCAACAAATTATTTGCAAGCTCTAGTAGATGAAGACTCAACACAAACGCAACAAGAGCTTGCTAGGAGTCACCCAAACAGTTATTTCCAAGCGTTTGCACCAAATGGGAAAAATTCAAAACTTAAAAGGTGGAGCTCACATATGTTGACCGAACACAAAATATAGGTCAACGTATGAACAGGTACCTTTCGCTGCTTGCCCGTCAACAAAAAAAGGACTTATTGTGGAAAATTGTGACGGATGATGGAAAGTATATTTTTACGAGATTCCCAAATGTAAAAAGTTGTGGATATATCTTGCGCAACCCAGTACATCGGCGCCGAAACAGAACATCCACTTAAAGAAGGTTCTTCTGTGTGTCCGGTGAGACACCTGGAAACTGGGCAGACGGTGGCTGCAAAACGCTAGAGTAAAGTTACAGTAAACTACCCAAATCTGGCAAGGTCTGGAAAGTTTTTGATTTGGTGATATAATTCGTCAATCGATAGGTTATTGTGGTGTGCCATATGTACAAAGGAAGAGATTAATTTTTTCAGTTTGGTCGTTGCAACATGACGAGTAGCAAACTGCCAAGAAGAAACTTAAAGAAGTTCTCATTTCTATAAGGGTTGTGTATCTTTAAACAAACACCCTGGGGCGTAAAAATGAGGGAAATAAATGGGTGAATAAATTACCTCTTTGTTTTCTAAGACAGAAATAATATTTAGTTTAAAAAGCCGAAAAAGTCTTAAATAAATTAATTAATACAGACATTGGTGATTACGGGAAAGGTAAATTGATGACATATTTTTCGTATTTGGTAATTTAATATTAATTGTAAAAATTAATAATAAAATTTTATATCAACTTAATAAAATTAGAACATTTTATTAGAAACTATTCAGCGTCGGTCAATCTCTTCAACATCAACAAGTCGTTGTGACTTCCTGTCATCTTGCCAACTCATATGTCGTTGAGGAGATCAACAAACGATGTATCTCGCTGTTGGTGCATATTCATCGTCAGCTCTACTAGTCCGAAGTCTCTCCGAGTTTGGTAGCTGGGAGAAATAATAATGGTTGGTTAAACACCTGGTTTCCTCTCACTGGTGCAAATTAAAAAAGGTTTAGAAATACGTTGAATTTAAGGCCTCCTAAGAAATGGTTATCGTATGGAACAATTGAGATCTCATCGATGAAAACATATTGAATACCCTGCCGTTGTTGTCTTGTCTGTCGGATTAACAAACTCAAAAATAAACTGAGATCTCTTTCGCGAAGTAATGGAGGAAAAAATCAAGCAGCCCACAAGTTGGAAGATGAATTAGAACAATTCAATGAAACAATTTACTATGCTGCTTTGGCATGTACCCACTTTATACAAAAAAAGAAGAGCCTTAACATATCCTACTCAATGGACGTTAGAGAGTTGGTAAGAAAAAAATGACGGGCACGTAAAACCTGGAAAATAACTAGAACACCGGAGAACAAAACAATTCTTAACAAAGTAGCTAACAGTCTCAAATCCCTTCTTAAAGAAGTTAAAAATGCATCAATCACCAGACATCTAGTTAGCCTAACCGATGAAAAAAATTCTGATTATTCACGGTGAAAGGGACGAAGGGACTTAAATGACACAAAATGTGCCTCCACTTAAAAAGGAGGATGGAACCTGGGTAAGTGGTTCTCAAGAGCGAAGTATCTCGAGAATACCTTCCAACCACTACTAAGGCAAACGGCATGAAAATATAATGTCAATCCATAAGCTAGATGATTTTGATATACGCCCAGTACCTCTCAAAGAATTAAAAGAAGAAGTAAAAAGCAACATGAATGTTAAAAAAAGCCCCAGGATAGGACTTGATTACTTGCCAAATAATCAAGGCTCTACCAGGTAAAGGATTTCGTAAGCTATTACACATAACCAATGCAGGCTTTCGGTTAAAATATGTTCCGTGGCAATGGAAAGTAGCAGAAGTAATCATGATAGCAAAACCTGATAAACAACCTAACGATAAAAAATCATACAGGCCAATTTCATCACTGCCAATTACAGAGAAAAGCTCAAAAACTCCATAATTGAGCAGGTGCATAGAATCACCAACATTATTGAAAGAACGTTAGAACGTAAAAAAGTATGTTCCAGCATATTTCTGGACGTCATCCAAGCATAAGAAAATCTCTGCCGAGGTCCCGCAGGGAAGAGTCTTAGGACCAATACTATATTTATTATAAACAAGGGATATTCCAACAACATATGAAGGAACCATAGCCACATTTGTAGATGACATAGCAACCATGGCGATTGGAAGTAATGTCGCTGATGCAACGAGCAAACTCCAGAAGATTACCAATGCATAACTGGACTATGCGCTGGAGAAAATATCGAATATTTACCACAAGCTGACACAACTCATACGCCATCTGCAAATAATAAGACACAACTCGCACGCCATATTAAAAATTCTTATACTATACACCGCAAGATGGCAAATACCACGCCATTTTTAGAAAATATTTTTTAGGTTCACTTCTACTATTCGCCACAAGATGGCAGGGTAATTTTTATATACTAGTGCCAATAATTCAAAATAAAAATAAAATATGTATTGCTTGTAAACTAGATTTGGGGGTAATATTACATTATTCACTTTTTATATAGAACAAATAGATCTAATAATACATGATCGTTCGTGGTATTGGGCTCAGATCATTTCCTACAATACCGAGGTCTTCAGTTCGAATCTCACCATTTCCATAAACAAATTATATACTAAGTTTCATACGTCACACTTCATACGTACAGTCACGTCACATAGTACGTGACCCACCCACCCACGCACCCATGCCACGGTCAGGGGGTCAAGGTCGAAGCGAGAAAGGTAAGGTCATAGATCAAGGCTAATCTGATAAGAGATAACCTCAATAAGTAGGTCACACCATATCTCTAGGTCACCCTGTAAACGGTCAAGCATCTTGACACTAGATTTAGTAACATTGACCTAGATTGCATGACCTTGACCTAGTTTCACACGATATCTCTGGTAAGAATCTAGGTCACCCTGTAAATAGGAATGAGTGGCCTTGACCTAGATTGCGTGACGTTGACTTAGTTTCAAAATTAGGTCGACTGTGGTGGGGCCATTACTACTAATCAAGCATAATGGGACGAAATCCACGCAAATTAACTTTACATATCAAACAGCTTCCCATCTATAGAAATTAACTCACAACCGGTGCCATATGCAAACAAAGCTTGGCATAACACTCGATGGCAAGCCTCAAGTGGAGAGACCATGTCAAAAAGGAAAAAGAAGAACTTTTATATTAACTTCAGAAAAATGTATTGGCTCATAGGAAGGGGCTCCGAGCTCACAATACACAACAAGCTGCTCCTATATCGGAAAACATTGAAGCCGCCTACGGTATTCAACTCATTTCTTTTTCACAGGGACGGACTTACTTACAGATGGAATACCGCAAAGTTAAAATAAAAAAGCATACCGCCAAACACGAAATAAAGCTCAGGGAACACGAAAACCCTTATTCAGGCAGGGATGGGTGAGGAAGATTACACAATGTAATCTACGCGGTTATCTACACGTAATCTATTTCCTAGATTAAATTGCGATTTTTTACGTCGCTGACATCGACAATGTAGACAACGTCAACAACGTAGGCAGTGATTTTAAAAACTTACATTTCTCGTTATTTTAGTTAGCCGGTCTGATAAAGTTGCTCTCTAGCAATTAGGCAAATATAGTTATCCTATCTAGATACGAATTACGAGTAAGTCTACATTTTGATACTAAATCGTATAAGTTATTCGTTAGTATATGAACCTATAATGATGATTAATGGGTAAATAAGAGTACATAAAGAAGTCCTTATAAGTGATCTCGATTAGTTAGAAACCATTTCGCTGAAAGTTCTGATCGATATTTATTAAAATAACACAATAAAGAGCCTAATTCATAAATAATATAATGTTTGAAAGTGGAAATAGGGCAGCACATACAATGTCAATACAAAGTTAGCCAAGCTTCTAGCCAAAGTTGTATGTTTCAGAGGTTAAAGAGGTTAATTTTGGCTGCTAGCACAGTAGGATTACAAAATATCTCTTCTTTTCAGTAATCGCTGAAAAAACAGAGAATTGAATTTGTTTGCATTATTTTAAAAGCAGTTATTAGATTTAACGTCAAATTAAAATTTCTCGGAAAATTCAAAACAACGAAAAATTTTACGAGACGAGAGATTTTTCAATCAAAATCCTTAATTGCGATAGTCGAGTGATAATTTTCAGATACAAAGAATAATTTTGAATTCAGATAGATTAAATGTTTGCAGCAGTTTTAATAGCGGTAATTCGAAGATTGTAATGTAATGTCATGTAAGATTGTAAGAATGTAAGATTGATGTAATGTCTCAGAAAAGATGATATTCCATTACAACAGTTGATTTATGATTTGTCATTAAATTAATCACTCCAAGCTAAACCGCTCAGATAGAGCCAGCAGGAGTTTGGACTATACGTTTGGTTTTGAAACTAAAAAATGTGTAAACATTCACATAATTACAGTTGAATTGAGTGTTCAAAGCGATTTTACAATTACTTAGGATTTACTTAACGCCACTTTTTTAAAGTCAAAAGTTCCAGGAGTAAATATAATAATTGCTGAGGTTACGATAACATATTTAACATGAAATAATAAGATAATTTAATTACCAAATGAGCAATGCAGGTTTATAACAGCACACACCTCCAATTAAAAGTATGCAGTGATTCCTCAAGTAAAATTCAGTGTTACAGTTTGCACACTTTTAATGCAGGGGTACTCAACAGTCAAAATTCAAATGCTTGTCAAAGAAAAAATCGTGGGTAATCCAAAATTACGATAGATTCACAAAAAAAGATTAACATAAACATGGCCGAGAATATTAATATTGTGTTAACTTCCGGCTCCTGAATGTCGGGTGTGCAAGAATACATTAATTAAAAATGCGAAATAGAATTTATTTTGATGTGGATCCTATCAGGCTTAAATTAATTTGCCTTGAAATTCGCTTATACTCGTAAAGTTGCTGAAATATTGGTGGAGAAAGTAGAGATTCAGATATATTTTCAGGCTGGATTCAATATTATGCTCCTCAGTAATTCAGTCCTGTTGAGTTTCTGGCAATATTATCCCTAACAAATATATTGTTACGGTGACATCTAGTTTAGAGTAGAATAAGTTATTTTAATAAGTTGCTCAATTTTAATTTGGTATGGATAAACATTTAGGCGCTATTTGTGTACTAACGTATTTGCTAGAATGTTCTCGTATAAATTTTGGACAACATTCGGGATTATTATGAAATGTACGTGTATAATTTATGAGAACATTTGGGATTATTCTAGAAACAAATATTTTGGTATATAAAGGCGCGCGTTGACGTGGAATGCTGAGTTTTATTTTAAACGTGATACAGTGAAGATTAAATAGAAAGTGATTATTAAAGTGTGTTATAGTTGTAATAATTAATTGTTAATTTTGTGTTGTATAATAAATTGTGTTGTGTAAATAAACTGTGTGAGTTCAAATTTGGAGCAGTTGTATTTATTCACAATCCAGTGATTCGAACCTTGAGTGACAAGGCGAAAACGTAACAATATATATTAATAGATTATTTGCATTGCGCGCCATCTCTTATCAATAAGACAAACTTATCGTGATGGAAGATTTCTGTCAATCACCACAGGTCACAATTTTGATATTTTTATTTTATTTATTTTTCAACAGTGTTTAAATAATTTTGCCAATGAAAGTTTGAATATCGTGAATATTGTGTTATAATATGCAAACTGATATTTTAAAATATGTAGTGTTTCAACCTATTCGTGTTAAGTAAAATTACCACATCACATCATGCTGGCCAATTTGACAACATTTCAAATCACTAACAGTTTGACTTGCTGCTTTCTCAAAATATCTTTTTCTTTCCCAAAAATAATACGATTCCACTACAAATAAGAATATGAAATATTGAGAACTAGCACCTTGTTTTTTCCATGCCAGCGAGTTGTGATGCAGTAATGTACAGAGCAGAACTGGTTAGATTAGCAAGGTTGTAGCTACACATGCAAGATGTTGTTGTGGCCACCCCTGTAAGTTGATCAAGAAATTATATTTGTAGTACTTAGACAGGTTTTACTGTATACATTACAGTAATATTAATTTGTATTAACTAAAATCTCCGGCAACAGAAATTCAAGATATGTAGATCATGCAATCACTACTGACGTGAATTACACGTAGTAATCGACTTGTCTACGATTAGTTGACGTTGTCTAAGATTAATCAACATTATCAATGATTAATCGACGTTGTCGACGAGTAATCGACGATGTCGACACGAACACGTAAAAATTAGTAGATGACGCGTAAACGGCCATCTCTACTTATATTCGCCATATGATAGATAATCCTGTCGTTGAAAGAAGACTTCAAAGAACGAGGCCACTTGACCTAGTAAAAAAATTAAATTTGGGCTTAACCATTGGGTTTTACCCCAACAAATCAGAATTGTTTAAGTAAAATTTGTAAAAATTTGAAAGATAAAATGCTAGATGAGCATAGTCTCAGTTGTAATTAATAAAGGAAAAAAATCGGCTTGCTATTAAATAAAAACGAAATAAAATATTAACGTAAGTACTTTTCATAAATTGAAAAGGCGACGAACCTGATATTACACACATAATGGAAAAGTAATTTGCAAACGCAATTTTTGACACAAATTTGTAGACGATTCCGAAATACTTAAACAAAGTTTTGAAATGGACACTCGGTATACGTGCTGATATTTTTAATTTAAGGAATTTTGGTATTATGTGTAAGAAAATTGATTTGTTAGGTGCGTTTTTATACCTGCATATACCTACACTTTCGACTATTTATAAATCAGAGTATCTCATCACATCGCCGCCACCACCACCTTATTATTCATAAAGATTATGACATAAATATTTTAAGATGCAATGCATTTAATTTATTTTCTAGTCGTTTACAAAGGAAATGAGAAATTTCTACATTTCTGAGATTTGCAACATTAATAATGTAATATAGGAAAATGCTCCCTCTGGTTTGTTTTGTATATAACTACGGGTATACGGATAAGCAAGTATATGTTAGTGTCATCTACATATACATATAAGACATAACACGATAAACAGGAATATAATATATTTAGAAGGAAAATCGAATAAGTTTTGTCATTTTAGTATTTTGCTTGCGCTTATGGAAATCCTATTTAAGGACGATGAAAGCAAAATTAATCTTTTTAAGCGAAAAATAACATAAAAAGTCACAAACGTGAGAAGAATTTCAGTTTATAAATTTCAATTCTTCCCTACTACCGTATCCACATATATAATACGATTGTATCGCCGATATGCAAGTTTTCCCATTTTTTGCGAATTCTAATGATCTAACCTATGAATGAATTTAAATTTGTTATTATTACGAATATTTTTTTCTGCTGCTGCTGCTGCTGCTTTACTGTGCTAGACAGTTCGCTATTAGAATATTAAAGCTCATGCATAAAAAAAATTGTTTCTTTCTTCATATATGTCATGTTATTCGCAATAATAACACAGCGACAACAATAACAGCAACAACAAATCGAATTGAAATAATTTGATCTAATGATGTAGATGTCTAGAGGTGTACAATGAACATCATGCTTGTTGCTGATATCTGGCTGATGTATGGAGCTAACGCTGTACGAGAAAAATAATTAGTTTTTGTGCGAGATTTACATGTCTAGATCATCATTTTTTTGATGTATCAGACACACACACAGCAAGCAACTGTACACGTATCATAAGATTGTTACATATCTCATGTGCTTTGGGGAATATTACTAAAAATTTGTTGTTATCTTGTTAGATTGTACCTGAATATATCGCGTGTATGTATTTTACAAAAATAGCGAACACAAAAAAATTGGAAGAATTTATCGAGGTAATTTTTCTTCGAATTATTAAACACATGTCGTGTCGTCTGACTCCTCTATGGGGAGGTGACAATTAGATACGAACATTTTATTTAGAACTGAGCTTTATAACATAACATTATGTATACTGTTTGTAGCGAAGTTTTAACGTCTTTAGCATTTATATATTTCTCGATCCGTAATTAAGTGTGTGTGTGACAAAACAACGATAAAACTACATGACATATGTACGAGTACATATAATTTATATACGTTTCTAGAACGCTGTATACTGTAATATTTAAAATTAAAAGAAAATAAATCCTCCAAGATTAAAAACAGAATCCTTGATTTCCTTTTTAAAAAATAAAAAATAAAGGATTCGAATACTGAGTATCTGAAGTTGCTCTGTATTTTAATATATTAAGTATGTATCTAAGATAGTAATTCTTGTAGATTATACGATAGGAACGTACATTTCTATATATGCTGGATGTGAAAAGGTATTAGTACGTAATATTCTAACGGAATTGTAGAGGGTGTTTGTTAAAATAAAAATGTATAGGATTTCAGTGATATGAAAATATTTTGGCTTGTTAACCCATTTCACGCCGCTTCAAAACTACTGGACCAAAATCAAAGCTTTTGAAGCACGTAACGATAATACATTAGATATCATATACAAATTGACATTGAATTTGTATTTTACTGGAATGATTCCCACAACTATAATCCCAGACCAGCAACGTTAATCACCTCCGTGTATGAGAGCGTAGCAAAAAATAAATAATAAAGATTTCCACAACGTTATAAATTAATCACGACAGGATTTCAATCAGTTCTTTTTTGTTTCTTATGAATACAATTTTTCTACAAGAACTAATTAACGTATTAACGATATTAATACTTTGTGCATCGACGTAAGATACTCCACATGCCATCTTTGCCAAATATGTTGTTTCATCTAGTGGATCATTTCCCATCGGTTTAAGTTGCTTAATTTTACGGACGTGATGTTTGCTTCGGATACTAAAACCAATGGATGACCCACAATGAAATGCGCTTAAGTCAAAACATCAATATCTTCGTCATTATATACGAGAGTTTAATATAGCTTCGATTTCGGTGGGCAGAGCCTGTAGTTATTCAACGGTAAGAATGGTTTTTCCAACAACTCGCTTTAGCTGATACTTCATCGACTTCACGGCCGTTTCCCATAAACCTTCAAAATGGGGAGCAAAATGGTGGGTTGAAATGATAGGTGATTGATTCACTTAAAATACAATTATAAATTTCGCTAGTATTATCGTTAAAGAATGTATAAACCTCGACCCACAATCGCTGCATATGTCAGTGCACAAACCCCGTCTCGCCACAAATCTCTTTAGTGCAGCCAGAAACGATATGTTGTTAGATCCGTTGTTAGCTCTATATTATTCGATTCTTCTCTGAAGCACGGCCGACACTGTCTAATCGCTTGCCGAATTTGTTGTTTTCCTTTGATTAACCAAAATTTTTGTCGTAATACCGACAACCATAGCTGGAATCCCGCGTGGTAAAATCGATCCTTTATAATCAATTTGGCCAGTCTTGATGGTGGTACTATGATTGGATGTTTTGTGTCGTATTCTACCGTCGAATGTTTGATTCGGCCTCCTACTCTCATTAACCCGTCGTCATCAACAAATGGACGTAGCAGCTTTACTGGACCGTTTAGTACGTTGGACCGTTGAACTGCCAGCAACTCGTTTTGCATGTATTCGGATTGGGTTTGTTTACACATTTGTTTGATGGCATCGTCTAACTCGCCATTGTCTTGTTTACAAATCTCTGAACCATCGCTGTGATTCTAATTATCTTTCTGAGTCATGTAGAATTTGGACCGTTCTTCTTCTTTAGTATGGTAGTTGTTTTAGTGATTTGGCCAAGTTTTCGGATGGTAATATAACCACCTCGTGAAGCACATGCCACCAATTATCGCGTCTCGTTACCTCCAGAATCTGGGACGATCGATTTCCTACAAAGGTCTGCTATCTTATTGGGACGTCTGATAACTAGTCCAACACTATAGTTGAGTCGGTCCAACAAATTGTGTCTGATACAGGTAGTTGTAGTATTTTTATTGATTTGCTGGCGTCACAGAAACTATGCAGTTCGATGCTTTGACCAGATGTTCTCAAACATCTCAGTGTTTGAATCTGCTCTAGGTAATGTAACTGCTCTCTGATTGCTAGCCAACTCTGTTCAACATCTTGCGATAATTATTCATCCCAGTCAACTGAAATCAGCCAAAGCCTTTGCAATAATATTTTAATTTTTATAATTACTGGTGACAGCCATCCTAATGGATCAAAAATTTGACTGCATTCGAACAATAATTTTCTCTTTTTCAATATCGGGTTGCCTATTCTAACATGAGAAGAAAACACATCCAATTTGGCATCCCAGTGCAGCCCTAATACCATGACCATTATCCCGTCTTGTGACAAATTCTTAAGCGATTCCGTTCTGTCGTCTATTGGCGTGGTTTGTAGAAAAGTTTCCGAGTTGGAAACCCATTTTCGTAATCTCATTCCAGCGTCTGCTAACATCTTAACCAGCTGATTCGTTAACTCTATAGCTTGGTCAACATTATCTGCACCGGCCATAATATCATCAACATAAGTACATTATTTCAGTGCGATCGCGGCCGTAGGATACGTTGTACCATGAATATTCGCAATCTCGTTCAGAACTCTCGTTGTAAGGTACGGAGCTGCTGCAGTGCCATATGTAAAAGTTGTTAGCTTGGGTTGTTTCCGTATTGGGCCATTGTAATGTTATGCAAGCGCAAACGTAATATTATTGCATAGAGTATTGGCTGAACTAAAGGTCCGACCATGAGATTATAATTCACTGAAACAACGTTGGATGTTTTTGCGGACGCGTCAAATACTACTCTAAATTTGGTAGGTAATTAGCCCATTTGTCGTCGATTTAGCAATGCCATGGTGAGGTAAGTAATTGAATTCTGGTATTCCGTCACCTGTTGCCTCATTCATATATCCTAGTTGCTTATAAATTTTGGATTTAAATTCTGAATTTCTACTAAATTTTCTCTCCATTGCTCTTTGTCTGGATAATGCTAAATTTGAAGACTTTCCCAGCGTGCCAGCCTCGTTTTCATCGATAGGTTGGTAAATTTATTGTGATATTGTAGCCAATGCACTCGTATCTACTTCTCCTCCTATTACCTAACAAAATATGGTTTCAAAACCATTAGATCTATATATTGCGCCGAACTACAACTAGGATCTGCTAGTAACAAGTTTACATGTGGTAGATTAGAACTGAACGAACGAGCAGGTACTTTGGAACATAACTTTGCCATTACCAACGCGTCAACTTTAATTTGAGATTGACCACTAATGCGCGATTTGAGACTAACCGTTACCTTTTCCTTGGTTGTTTGAGTACCGGATCCACTAATACCAGACACTACGGTGCGATTGAACTGTCTATGTAATTTGAGTTTATTGCATAATCTCCCGGAAATTAATGTAGACATGGAATCTGAATCCAGTAGTATTCGACATTCATAGTCCATACCATGCTGATCGGCTATAGTGACCAATGCGGTTGATAAGATGCAACTTGTTGATATACTAGCATGTGCCATCGTTACCGGTGCTTTGACGGAATTTGGATTTTCATTTGAGTGCAAAAGAAAGTGATGCTTCTTTCCACATTCTTGACATCTACTTCTCGACAGATATCTGAATACCTGGTGATTGAGGTTTAAACAGTTAAAATAACGGTGTGCAGATTTAATACTTTGTCGATGCTCCGAAACTGATAACTACTTGAATTTATCACAGTCGGCTACTGAATGGTCGAAATTACATAACGAACAGCAGCTTACGTCTGTTGTGTCAAACGCTTTGGACGACCGTTGATTTGCTGACCGCTTGATTGTTGATGGCCTAACAGATTCTAGTACATCAGACCGGTTTATCAGAAACATGAAAAGGCTTCCCAATGTTGGTTAAATCATTTGCATACGATTGTTGTGCACATAATGACCGAGTTGCAGCATCCAATTTCTCCTCCAACATGCAAATCAACCATACTTCACACGATTCTGCACCCTTGCCTAACGCCTTCAGACCTTTTACTATCTCGTCAGATGTATCAAGCAATTTTCTTAAACTTGCTGCGGTTGCCTGTTGAATGGTTGATTGGTTCATAAAACTCCGGCTAAATGCCTGTATGGTGTGTTTCTTACGGTCGTATCTGGCACATAACTGGCGAAATGCCTCGAAATAGTTAGTCTTCGTAATTGGCAAATACTTTAGAAGATTGTACGCATCGCCCTTCAAGTAACCTCTTAAATATTGAAACTTCTGTGTGGACACTTTCTTGCCACTGTCTGCCATCCGTTTAAAAAACGTTTGACTGTGACATTGGCGACATCTGTTGCGCTTGTGCCCATCTATTTTAATAATTGTATGTTTTTTGTTTGAAAACTTCTACCTAGGATTATGATAAAAAGAAGAGCTGTGTCCATGGCCAAGGTAGTAATACGAGTATGTCTCCGAAAATCTAATAAAGGCATAGGTTTCTCGGATTCGATTTTATGAAGGTACCATGCATTTGCCACTGCTAAATCGAAACTGTTGGTGAAAAATGGCCACCACCACCTAGAAATCGGAATAAGATAGAAATCGGTCAGTAAGATCTACCCCTCCCATGTTGCTGTTGTAAGAATGCACTATGTTAGGGAACGGAATATTTATAAATGCTTTCGTCGCCTGAGAAAATCGTTTAACGGAACTTACAGAATTCTTATCTTTGAAATTTGACAAAAGAGGCAACTAAATTATCGTTCCATCGTATCGAATGGATTCTGTTTTTAGAATCGAACTAAGTCTTGCAGTAACCTCTTTCCGTTTTTTGAAAGCATATTTTGGGGTAATTAGGCACTTTGCCCTTCGATTCTCAAACTGGTCATGTCGCAAAAAAGTTTTGATTTTTTAGAGCAATCATCAATTTGTACGCCGTAAAAAACTTGTCAAAATTAATAATATTTTATGTGGAGTTTTCACAATTTTTAGTAATTCTCGCATAACATTTTAACCCATATGCTGTATAAGGAAAGCGGAAAATAAGAGATTACGCTACTCGCCGCAATTGCAGCACTACCACAAAAGAGATTTTTTTTTTGTTTAATTATCAGCAGAAATTTTTTATTCATTTGGATATCTTTCTCACTATTAAAACATCCCAGCAGAATAAAATATTAAAAGTGATCCTTAAAATCACAAATTGATTGATCTCCGAAGTAAATAACTCGGTAAATGAAATCTTGAAATTTAACAATATTCAGTCCTTCCGCAAAGAAAATTTGGATTTGGTAGTATTGATCAGGCAATTTAAAGTAAGTTTTGGACAAAATTCTAGGATCAGTTCATGCTGGACTAAACTTGACTATTTCATAACCAATCCATTTGAAAATTTAAAAAAAATTATTTATTGATTATTTGCGTTTTTCGCCAAGTAAAAGCTCGATTTGTGCAACATTCGAAACTTGCAACTTTTGATAAATGCAAATCAAAACAAAAATTCTTAACTTTTGATAATTGCAATATTTCTTTTTTTGCGTTTACTAATTGCAACAATTTTTTTAGTGACCGAAAAATACTAATAATGTTTGGAAACCGTTATTATTGGTCTATAATTGGACGTGATATTTACGAAATTACCGATATATTATAATTTGTACTAATTCGTGTCATCTCACAACAAAACAATATTTGTTTCACGAAAATATTCTACGTAACACATTCGATCTTTCTCTTCTCATTTCAAAGCAAGTAGTATTCGAAAAAATAGTTTGGTACCATTGCAACGATATCAGTCAACAAAACAAGGTGATGATATAAATAGATGCAGAATATAAATCTGAGATGATAGGCGGTGACGTTTTGTTAAATTTTAAGTATTAACCGAAAAAAACACAAAAAACTAAATTCCTTTGGTTGAAGCACTGTTGAACAGTCCAAGGCGCAGTTTAACTGCAGTTTCTCAAGAGAATTTGAGAGTTCCTACGATTTTTCTTGAAAAGTCTATCAAATGATGAAAATAATATTCAGCATTCGATAGGGAACTCGTTGCAGTTTTTGTTGCGATAAAGCACTTACACTACTTTGTCGAAGGTCGAAATTTTGCTATTTACACCCACTGCAAACCACTTACTAAAGCAATTGCATTTAACGCAATCCAGGCAATCGCGCCATTTACATTTTCTGTCTCAATTCACAACAGACATACAGCTCTGTTGTGAATTGAGATAGAAAATGTAAATAGCGCGAAAAGAATATAATAGGGTCACCAATACACTATCTTCGATACTATTATTGCTTGATATCACACACCCAAGTGTACGGAAACTGACCAACTGATGATTGATCAACTTTAAGTCACTTGCAAATTGTGACTACGTTTTCGTTCGAGTATTCAGAACACACACCAGACTCACTCCACCGCACGATGACCCTTACAAAGTGATACGCCGTTTGCACTTTTTATTGCAAATATGATTTTGATCAGAAATTGGGAGTGAAGATTATTTCCATTCTCCAAATGGAAAATTTCCATATAATTTCAGATTTTTCATACACTAATCAGAAAATTCTGAATTGAAATTAAGACGAAATTTTTTTAAATAATTTAATTCTACAGAACGGCACAACAAACTTATTTCAATGAGGATCTTAGGACACTGGCAGATATTCGCCAGGACCTGTTTATCCGTGATATATAGAGAGGACGATCTACACGATATTCTAATTTATTTTGTATATGCTGGGAAGGAGACGCGCCACAGCCTCACCTAACCTGTCAACCATAAAAATTAATAACAAAAAAATTTTATAACCAAAAATTTTAAATTAAATTTAAATTAAAAGTTTCTTATTATTTTAAAAAACATTAATAACAAAATAAAAACATTAAAACACTAATTTCTCAGATTTTTTTAACTCTCCTTTTTTTAAACTAACGGTTTTGCTAAAACAAGCATCATGTTTTCCGGTGCAAAATGTATGGAATCAGTGACAAAGCCTTAAATTATTGGTTCCCTAAAAACCACGTTCAGAGCAAAATGGATTATAGTCAAAAGCTTATGAAAGTCCAAAAGCATTAAAATTGCAAATATTCCGTTTATAATAGCAATTAGTAGCAAATATATATCATGAAGTAAAGGGTGGCGCAAAAAACTATTTTAGTGTGAATGTGTATAACTTTTTTTATTATGTTTATTTATTTTATTTTCAGAATTTTGTAAAAAAGACTATTGGGATTTAATTTTATTATGAAAACCAAGGGTCATTAATTTTAACGCAGCGTGCTTATCGACGGCGTTTTGATGTGCGTTCTGTACTATCTAGACCAACAAAAAACCATTTGATTGAAAATTTCCAGCAACAAGGTGCCGTAAGGAACCTCTCAGGGCCCGGAAGACGTACACTGGAGAGTGTGTAAAACAAGGAGACATTCAACACAACTGGTACTAATGCGAAGGTGCCGTACAGAGAATTTTGGGCCACATTAAGAATGTTCCCATATAAAATTCAGCTTGTTCAAGAAATAAGACCGCCAGACTATCAAAATCGGCTTGATTTTGACATTTCGCTAAGAGGAAATCGCTAGAGTTGTA
The DNA here is from genome assembly GCA_963691935.1 of Nephrotoma guestfalica. Classification (NCBI taxonomy): domain Eukaryota; kingdom Metazoa; phylum Arthropoda; class Insecta; order Diptera; family Tipulidae; genus Nephrotoma; species Nephrotoma guestfalica. The sequence goes on from OY829915.1 coordinate 228,503,624, forward strand.
ACCGCTCCCGACTATTTTCTTTGGGTTTATTTGAAAGAAAGAGTGTACGACAATAAACTAGGGACCACACCAGATCCAATTGCTATTTACAGAGTGAAACAATAAAGGTGATCAAGTGTTTCTGTTTGCATAATTTAAAAAAATTTAAATAAGGCTGGCAAAATACTTATTTATCACAAATATCGAAAATCAGATCCTTCTCTGGAAGCGAAATGTTTAAAGTCACTTTCCACAAATTACAAAATAAGGATTTCGTCAAACACTGATTAAGATTAACGATCAATGTGATATGTGGTAAAAACAAATGGATAAAAATTTAGAATATCTTAAGGTTTTTCAATAAGCTCCACAATATCAATTTGTATAAAAACTTCATCAGTTGACGAATATGAAATATCAAAGAATTTTTAGTTTTTCCTTGTTGGCTTTGGATTATGCATATATTCCAACAATAAACCTTATTTTTCAATTTTATTTGTTTATTATTTAATATTTGTAATCTGTTCTGGCGCCGAAGCACTCCCAACTCTTTCGTAGTTCGATTTTCACTTCCTTACTTTACGCAGGCGCCTGCCAAATCGAGAACGTAACTTAGCTCCATGCCAGAGCCTATACTTACAAGTACATGGAAGATGGGTCGGCCCATGAGTTTTGCACTCCGACAGGGGGTCATAGTTGTGTTCCGTTTCATCACAGATCGTAATTTGTTGATGAAAGTTCCCTTTTGCATCCTGTCGATATAGGGATTCGAATTCGGTACCTCCCGATCCAAACGCCAAAGCTTTAACCACTTTTTTTTAGATAATATAATTCCTTATTTACAGCTTTATAAAATTTTACAATATTTTTGATGATTAAAGAATATTACAAGAAATATGAAAGCATTATTATTACAATAGAGAACCTATCGACTCACATTTGTTTTCATTTACTTTTATACGCCATGTATGTAGAAAGTCGACAATAAAGTTCACTGCTCCCTGTAGTTTTTCCTGAATTATTTTGATTTTTCGGCTTGCTGTATACACTACTATATCATCTGCATACGCTATGGTTTGTATTCCCGCTGAGTTCAGTTGTTCGTTTTCTATCAAATCTTTAGTATATAGATTGAGTAGCAGTGGGGCTGTGATTGATCCTTGTTGTAGTCCGATGTGGATATTGAAAGTGTGCATTGAATAATTTGTGCTGTTTGTGATTGCGAATTTCCTGTTGTACAACATCTCGTATATTATCCGTAAAAGATTTGGTTCGAATTTTAGTTTGTTTAATTTATACAATAATTCGTCTAGCCACACAGATTCGAATGCTTTTTTCATATCAATTAGCACAGGTCCAGTACTTGTTTTATTGTTGAGTCTATAACGGATGAGGCCGAACTGATTATCTGGCATGAAATTGTGTTTCCTGTTATGGTCTTCTACTTTGTTCCAGATTATTGCTTCGTATATTTTGCTTATATTTGACAGAAGACTAATCGGTCTGTAATTTTTTGGGTTTCCGGTATTGATAAAATATTGTTGTCCATGTTGTTGGTTTGGTCCATTTGTCTTGTTTGTACTATTAAATTGCGTTTTGGTTTTGTGGTTTGCTCTGTCTTGTATAAATTGCTGTTTCAACTCACCAACTGTCTTCAGGATTATATTTTCGTGTACCTTTTTCCCCAGAGCTGCATTTGGAATGGTACGAGTTTCTATATAGTGTTCGAGAATATTGAGTTTCTGCTGATTATTTAGAATTTTGTATTTTGTATCTTCCTTTAGGATATTACTCCAGTTTATATTGAGAGCCGCCATGTTCCTTATTTCTGATTCAGTGATTGCTAGATACTGTATCGTTCTGTCCGTTTTTGGTTGGCAGTTTTTTTTAATATTTGCGAACATTTTTGCACCTGGCTTTATCTATTTTAGTTTCTGCATCCAATATTTGTTTATTTCCATCTTTACATTCTGTATAATTAGTTCGTTTGTTCTTCTTATTTCAACCTTTAGAGTGTTAATTGCATTTGTGTTTGTGGTGTTATTTCTCTTAATTCTTTTAAGTGCTGAAATTATTCGACTTTTATGTTTGTAAAGACTTTCATTTCTCTTATTGGCGTAGCATTCCATATTATTCTTTCTTCTGATTTTTGGTGTGGTCGTTGTTAAAATATTGGCTACTAGATTCGTTATTATAGTAATGTATGTTTCTATTTCTTCCTTCATCAGGTTTCTAGTTGTTGGAATTTTGTTCGCCTTTCCCGTTTCGTGTAAATAATCCTTATAATTTTTATTCAATTTCTTTTTCCAGCGGTCCCAATCAGCGTTGTGCGTCTACGCGTATTTTGGAATTTTCCACTTCATGGCGTCGATAATGCATTGACAATTGCTTTTGGTATCGACAATTGGCGTCGAATATGTCGAGAATGTAGATAATTAGTAGATAATTGTAGAATATTATATAGATTTATGTTTTTACTTGTATATTATAATAATATATATATTAGTTGTCTTGAAGGAAAGGTCATAGATCCAATTTTGGCAGTTAAAGTTTAATTTAGTATTGAATATTATCTACTGGTTTTTGACCTATGGAGGAAATGGAAACCATTTAAAACCATATTATAAATTATATATGTTAAATTGCCTGTCATTAAAGGAAGCACATAAGAAACAGAAAAACTGGTCCTACTCTTTTCGGCATTGATAAATTTTACAGTTGAGTTTGACTTTATAATTACAAACTGTTTCATTTATTATATACTGTGTGCTTTAATCGATCGGCACTTATGAAAGTTGTAAAGGGTGTATTGGCAAGTTCAGATCACTTTACAGAATGTCTTACTAGAACGTCTAATTCGGATCGGATCGACACTCCCAATTGATGTTGTTTGTATTTATTATTTGTGGTGTGTTATTTTCCGTGGTATTATCCATGCATCCTATGTTGCTACATGATACTTCAATCGCTTTGTGATCACTTTGATACGTGTGGGATGGTATCTCATCAAGTTTGTTAGTTTTTACTGTGAGTCTGTTGTCGATAATTGTCACATCCAATGTATTTAACGATCGCGTAAATGTTGGTGCGTCTGGTTTATATAGTTCTGACCTGTAGATTATACCGTTTTCGTTTAGCCATGTATTAAGTTTTATACCTCTCTTATCGTTAATTGTATTTTGAGTTTAAATTGCCTGCGATGATTTAGTAGTTGCTTATGTCGTTGAGATCTAATCCTTGAAATATTGTGTTCCATTCTTGTATGAATTGGTTATTTACATGGCTATTAAATAGAGTTGGTCCCCATGGTTTAGCTTTATTTTAATGATTGTTGTTTCGATGTTTTTGATTTGTTGTAATTGTATGTGTTCATACTTGATTTTGTGTTTTACCAGTATCGCTGTTCTCCGCCTTGCTTTTGTGATGTTCGGTCTTGTCTTATTATATTATATTTTTTAAATTCTAATTTAGTTTCATTAAGCATTACAATATCTGGATCATTCAGTTTAAGGAAGTCTAGCAAGTTTAAGCGTCTAACTATGCTAACTATTGAATTTACATTTATCGACATTATTTTGATGTCTTTCATATTTTGTTTATTAGTTCTAAGGGTGTTGCTATTTGTTCACTTTGTTTTTTTATCATTTCCACCATTTTTTTCACCTTACTCACTATTTCTGGTAAAGAAATTATCTAAGAGTTATTAATTTGTTGAGTTTGCTTTAAAACACTGGAGAATGTTCCGTTTTCTGCACTGACCGGTATAAATTAATATGGTTTTGGGGTGATTCTTCTCTGTTGGTTTTCCTTAATTTTGGTTTACGCAATAAATGTTGGTGTCTTCTATTTTTTCTTTAATCTGACATTCACCTGGGACATGCTGTTCTACACATCTGTAGTCGAGGTTGCAATTTGTTGCTACGTGACCAAGCCGTTGACATTTGAAACATTGGGTAATTTAATTTCTTTTTTGAGTTGTTCCCAAGTTATTTTCTGGTGATGAAGTGATTTTATGTTGCAAGTGTGTGTCATATTGGTATCTGGTGAACATTGAATAACAAATATTGGTAGTTTTGTATTTTTATTCATTGAACGTTGAGTTTTAAGTTGCGTTATATTTACTATTTTAATATTTTTGGTCATCTCAATGCTCGATTTTATCTCTGGTTCTTCCTCATTTAATCTGTTTAACACAACTGTTTTTGGTTTTGTTTCGTTTGGTGTATACGTAAAGTACTTAGTGTTCACTTCTTTGAAAACACTTTGCACTTTTTGGTGTTCTTCGATATTTTTCGTGATATGAATCCTTCTATGTTGACAATTTTTGCTTTGATAGCGTTCTCGTTTGTATTTTTTCGCTTCGCTGTCTCATTTTTAACTGTTTCGAATTCCATTTTGCTTCCATTTTCCATGTATTCATCATCGTCTGTTACCTCCTCTTCCATTATCGCATCAAACCTGTTATCGTTTATCAACGATTGAGGTTTTTTATTTTCTGTTGCTTTTTGTTTTCTAATAAGAAGATTTTCTAATGTAGCAATTCGTTTTCGTAAACATTCGTTACTTTTTCAATATTTTTTAATTTAGTTACACGTTGCTCTGGTGTTATTATTTTTGGTTGACTTTGCTGTATCGCTGATAAAGCACTTTGACCGTCCACCATTTTAAGTCTTTTGGTGTTTTTGTCCGGTTCGATGTTTTCTGTTTCGGTCGTTTCTTATATCTCAATTGTGTTGATGCTGCTGGGTTGCCATTGTTGTGGCGGCTTTAATGACATATGACTATCTTGTCGGTATATGCCGTTATTTTCATTCGTTTTTTCAGTCACGGTAACTACCGTAACTGGTTTGGCTTATTTGTTATTCCCACTGCACCACGTTTTTATTTTTATTTGTAAATTTGATTAATTATTCACATTTTTAATCACTATAAATGTTTCTGTATTTTAGTCTATTAGCAATATTTTCACTTAACTTTAACAATATAAATCACTACTAATTTGCACTACTTTTTCTACACTATAAATGATTTTATAATCCACTTGATGAAAATTTAATTTAAAATTTTAATTAAATAGTTTAGTTTTGTACTGAAAAGCTTTAACCACTGTGCCATTTGGTCGGTATTATTTTCTAGTTCTAAAATATTTAAGAGTCCAAATCAATCATTAGTTTAGATTTTGTATACCCCTATTCCTTGAATGCGGGATCCTCACTCCATTACATTTAACCAAGGAGTAGTCGAATATTTTTTAACACTTTGTTCGGTCAAAACGGATAATACTTCATAATAATTATTGGTACGAAGTGACCTGTTGGAAATTTTACAGTTTAGAAGAGTGTTCAGGCAATGCAAAGATGCCAAATTTATGGTCAAAGGTTGTTTTCCAAACACCGACTTATTCAAATAAGTCACCTCGCCAGGAGACTTATTTTAATAAGCACGTCTACACGGAAATGTATCCAAAATTGTGTCTTGGCTAAATGTCATGCATGCAATTTTTATTTTCAAATCTAATGACAACGACCAACATGTACAGAAATGTTTTTCTTCCATATACTAGAAATGGCGTTCTGTTTTTTGTTATTACGTCACGAATAAGTCAGTACTATGAATTGGAATGACTTGATCGACTTATTTAAGATGGCGCGAAATAAGCCAATAAGTTTGCAATAAGTCGGTGTTTGGAAAACACCCTATTTCACAAAAAGGTATGTAAGCTCTGTAACTGTAAAATTTTCGATATGTACTAAAATGGTATTCATAAAATGTATCTCGGTTCTATAAACGGACGTTTGTTTTGTAACTTTGTAGCACCAAATTTAACGACGTAATCAAGACACATAACATATCAAGATTTTGATAGCGAATAACTCGAAAAAATTGTTGAAACGATTCTCGCATATATATGTTGCTACTTATAGCATCTCCATACCAACATAAGTTGAACCTACCGATAATTGTACTTTTTCAGCTTTTAGATAAAATTTATTTGTTTAAGATTTATTATTTCTCTTATATACGCCTAAATGTTGATAATGTAATACAAACACGCACAGTCGAAACAAATAGTTTGTCTCCGATATACATAGATAAAATATTGTTCTTAAGGTATACAAACGAATGACACCCACTGTACTAATATGAGTTTAAAATAGCTTTTCATTTGGTTACAGCAGCGAAAAGTCTACAGTTTGTGAATATCAATTTTTAGAACACTGTATCTTTTTCTCTGTAAGCAATTTCTAAAAAATTGTAACTATAGAATTTTTACATTTTCAGAATTGTGCCGTTAATCTCAATTAATAAAATTGTAATGTCATTAAATGTTGTAGTAAACTTCGAATATTTGAAAGACCAAATTTAATGCATGAATTATAATTACCCTGTTGATATTCGCCTGGAACAGATTGGATTCTAGTAGGATTCCAAAATTTCACTGAATAAGGTCAGGAGTGTGAACACCAAACACTAAACGTTTGGATTAAGAGCCATAATTCAATATTCATCGTTAGTTCCAATTTTGACGCATCATATTTGAACTTCAAAGTTTGTAAACTTCATAGATTTTATTTCTTAAATTTTCATCACAATACGTAGTATCACAAATCGTTCTAGAATTAAGATAAAGATCATTGTTGCTTGTAAGTGAAGGCTCACACTTGAATCCAAAGAGCAAGATAAAATTGTCTACCATCAAAATTAAAATATTTCAATATAGAGATGATTCAGCAATCTCCTAAATTTATATTCTCTTTATAGTTATGGTAACTGTTATTGAGGTATTTATTATACATTTGATTTATAATAATAAATAAAGTTAATTTTAAAATCTGCACATTTTATGAATTCCATTCATAAAAATCCGCAGCAATATTACACGTTAATTTTTTGAAACCAATCGCGTTATGCAAATTATTATGAAGACAAAAAATTCTTTAACGATTTCACGGTTTTTTTATAATATTAAAATTCCAATGAAATTATTTATAACGTTTATGGTAAATAAATAATTATAATAATAATAATAATAATAAAATAAAAAATTAATTTATTTCCTTATAAATAATTTCAAATCATGATTTTGAAAAGTATAAAGAACCATTCATACAGAAAATTTTTTTCATCTCGGTATATTACACAAAAAAATGCCAACGTCATTATAAGAAACGATTCGTATACAGGGGGGGGGGGGGGGGGTGGAGAATAAAATAATAATAGTGGTGTATTGCTAGTAATGCAGGAATGATAATAGTAATAAGAAAATAACGAGAAAAACACAACAAAAAAATTTTTTTGATTTCTTCTACGAATTTTTGTTTTCACACAGATTGATTTACGTGACTGTTGCTAAAGGTTAAAACGTATTTTTGTCCGTCTTTCATATATGAATTTATTACTTTCTTACACTAAACGTATAATAAAGGATGGTGGTGAGTTGTGTAGCGAAAAGCCGAACCAAATATCAATAATTCAATCCAATTTTTGGAACAATAAAATCTTAATCAATTCTTCAAAATGATTGGTGTCTAAGTTTTGGTTCATTCATCTTATGGTGTTTTATTCGTTTTGTATCCGCATAATATCAATTCTATGGGATTTGCTCAACCCTATTAAAATCGATTTGTTCCGAAAAAAAAAAATTATAAAGGAGGTCGTTAATTCAAAATAATATTGTTACATTGAAAACAACTATACTCGATTTATTGATTTTATTTTATAGGTTTCCGTTTTTCGGTATATAAATACAAATGTACCAGTACATATACGTGGGGGCTTATGGGGGGACGAAGAAATCATTTCGTATATATCCCAAAACCAAAGTAATAATAATAAATTTATAATATTTACAAAAAATTATATTATTATTGGTATATGAGTGAACCACCAACATAATCTAGAACCGATAATAATTTTTTATTCACGCACAACAACAACAACTCGTA